>JAMPIV010015716.1:90000-318795 GCA_024509875.1 Oreohelix idahoensis | reverse complement strand
GGATATTCCCGCAAGGCAGCGGTGGTTTAAATTCAGAGTTCCTTCTCTTAGATAAGCTACCAACCAAGGATCACGAGCCCTATCTGCCCGAAATATATATCATACATCACGTAAGTACATCTGTACTTGTACACCCATATCTGTGAAAACAAACTTTCGTAAAAAATAAATAAATTATAAAATAAAACAAAAAGCATCAATTTTTGTCATGTAAGTACATCTCTAACTTGTACACCCATATATATAAAAAGAAAATGCGTAAAATATAAATAAATACAACAAAAAACAACGCATCATCATATGTCACGTAAGTGCATCTCTAAATTGTAAACCCATATCTATGAAAACAAACATTCTTAAAAAAAAAAAAAGATAAATAACCGAAAAAAGAACGAAAGAACAAAAAACAAAAACGCATCAATCTATTTCACGTAAGTACATCTCTGAACTGTATATATATATATTTAACGACACTACCTGGAGTTCACTATCATTGTCGATTTCACTACAATTTTCTAACTCGACAAATACTCTTACACTTTAAGTCAACCACGACAAATGAGGGCTCAGTCCAGTATGAATCTCTCATAAGATTCTATCTTTATTCTTGGAGTTTAGTGTTCTGCAGATTATAGGAATTTTTATCCCCTAGACAAATCGAACTATTTCTTTTGGAAGAAGTCTGAACAGCGTTTTTTCTCCACAGCAATCATAAATCTTAAGTTACATTTATTGTTCATTTTACACATGACACAGCTGGTTAAGGTTGCTGGTATCACTGCTGAGTTTTGGGTTAGAAAATCTGACGAATATTGTTGTTAAAGTCAGAAAAAAATTTTTTAAGGGTTAAATATTTTTTCCAGGTAGTAGCTCTTTAATCTGAGATAAGAAGCTACAGATAGTCAGTTACTACCTTGCATCTGTACCAAGGGAGGGTGTTCATTCGGATGATAGTAACCAATCCTCTCAATAGCTAAGTACTGACAGAAGTGGGGTGAAGTGATGATAATAATTTTACATCACTTACATTTTTTTGGAGTTTTTGGGGTTTTTGCTTGTCGCAATCAGAGTATCTAGAAACTTTTCGATTTTTTAAACTTTTCCCATGCTAGCCTAGATGTTATTGATTATTAAGTGTTAATTCACAAGGAAATTAATCAGCACCTAGTGGACTAGGTAACTAAGATCTCTAGGTTTATTCTTCTATAGTGTTTGCTTACCCTGATATAATGGCCGATCTAGTTAAAGTGCATAGGATTACACTTGAGGTAGCTGAGTACATGGAGTTCGATGATAGCGAGACTCAGTCCCTTCTAGAATATGCAGAGATCCTGCAGAGGCAGTACGAAGTAGACGACTTATTCGTAAACCGTTTAGCCTTGGCATGGCCCTGTGCAAAAGCTGGAGACAGCGAAGCAGTCATCCGAAATTATGTAGAAGAAGCGATGAAACAGGACCAGAAATGGGAAACAGAAAGACAAGAACGGGAAATAGAACGACAAGAAAGGGACAAGAAATGGGAAACCGAACGACAAGAACGGGAAAAGCAGCTACAAGAACAGTACAAACAATTTGGAGATGAAAAGACAAGAAAGGGACAGAGAAAGCCAAGAAAGGGACAGGCTACACCAAATCAGAATGAATGAACTGGAAAGCCAAATCCGGAGGATGGAAACAGATACTAAATGTAGTCACTCTAGTTCCACCGCTATTGCGCCCTTATCGGACAACGCCCCTGTAACCATTGCACCCCTGAAAAATAACTTGCCCGCTAAAACTGCGCCCCAACTCCAGAAAATTGACTTTCCTTTGGACTTGGATCCGAAGCCCAAACAAGGACAGGTTTCATGTCGGGACAGCAGCCCAAAAACCACGGGAAAGAGTACGAAACGATCCCAGACGTGGAAACTGCACAAAAGTGGGACAGGTGCTAACAAGCATTATAATTCGGATAGTTACCGGTTGCCAGCCGGAGAACCCCGAACCTCTCATGCTCCAGATGGAGCACCACTTAACCGACACGTGACGTCGAGAAAAGGGAGCCAAATCCTATCACGTCATATTTCGCAAGCTCCCCGGCGGGACAGCGAAAATCCATATGCAGAGGCGCATCCCTCCAACTCAACGATCGGAGAAAGAAGGTGCCGCCCCTCTCATCACCCTGAGCTGCTAAGGTGCAAGAATGAGGCGCCTTCTAAAAGAGTTTAAGTTTCCAAATTGTTCCAAGGAACTCTGGAAAAAGACACCGAGAGCTTTGTCTCGGGCACTTCGCGATCTAACGGGATCTTAAACCGTCCAGTCCTTTGCTTGCAGTCTGCGGAGCCTGTAACCCAGGAAGTAGATCTGTCAATGCAGGACATCGGCCAACTGATGCCATTAACTTCCTCAGGGGAGGGCAAAGTTGACGTTTTTAGTGGACACAGGGCTTCAGACGAAGTGATCCCTGGTATTCCACTTGAGTCTCACATACTTCTCAAGGCAGAAGACAGTGAGGAAAGCTGCCTTACTACTTTACAAGGAGCTATTGTTGACAGCTCTGGCTTACTTCATGTTGGTAGGGGTAAAGCGACTCAACCAATTCTGCAAATCTCAGATAATACCTATCTTTCTCCAAAGATAGAAGCTACTGAACTCTGTTATGATTCAGTAGAACCCCAGAATGCGATCGAAGACTCTACGCTTCAGGCATCAGAGTTCTCTTATTGTAATCGCAATATTCCAGCTGTCTCAACCCCGCTGACGCACAGCAACGTAGTCGCCTACGCCAGGCCACTACCGAGCAACTTGATCATTTCCGTTGACCAAGCCAGAATTGTGAGAGGCAAGGAAAGTTCCAAACCCGCCTTTAGACGGCACAGGTCTGATGATTGATCAACACTCCCACCGAAGCAGGGGAGTAGGTGTGGAGAGGCAGAAGGAGAAATACGCGACCGTTTCTTCGGCCAGCAAACTGCTTCATTTGCCGACTCGGGTTACACGCGCGCGAAAAATTCCGGTAGGCTGCAGCTATCTCAGGTCAGTTAAGTACACGCCCGTGACACGTAAACACATAAGGAAACGTAAGCACCCCGAGTCCAGCAATGATTTCACTGTATGTAACAGGCGGATTACCTATGCAGTGGTCAGTGCGGCGCCTAAACTCAAAACAATTACGGATTTTTATCCGGATGATAAACAGGCAGAGCGAACTATGTAACCAAGGTCAGGTTCACAGGGAAAGGAAATACGTCAGGGTCGAATGGTCTAGCAAAATCCCATTTGCCGAGCGACTACTAGACAGAGGGAAGAAAAGAAATGAACTCGTAGCCATACGGACAGACAGACAGAAGTTGAATACGAATTTGGCTTATGAGTATAGGATGTTTCAAGGACATATAACGTACGTCTATGGAAAAGGTAAATTACTGTCCTTTAGTCCGTAGTGCACGAACTTTAAACGGGGGTGGGGGGAAACTTGTCACGGTGACTGATAACTTATTTTACCACCAGTCCCATTTTTTATTACTCTTTTAATGTTCTGGTTTCCTCGACTTTTTGTATTTTTCTTTCTTTTCGGATTTTACCTACGTAGCCCATTATTCCCCTCTAAGACCCCACCCCGCGGCTTTGTTGTCGTTCTGGCCTCATTATAAATTCCCAACTGGTCAGTGGCGGTCAGCTCAGCTACGATAATATTACCTGAGCTGCCCCTGGCGTTTGTCTGACCAGAGGAATGTCTCTTGCGCGTAACAGTGTTTGATCACGAGCGAGAGGGTTCCTTGAAGAAGCGGACCGCTAGCGGGAGGTACCCTTTGAGGTCTGGGTAACCGACTTCATCTCCAATTTAAGGGGAGATAACACTCACGTTCATTCTGAGAGATTTGTTGTGGCCCCTGACCATAATATTATGTATTGTCTATCTGGGAAACTTTCTCGCGGTTGTTGCTTCGGATGTATACCTCTAGAATAACATTTGTCTTACTCTTGATTACGTTATACACCGAACATCTGTAGAAACCGGCTATGCCAGGTGTCCTGTGGTAGCGTCATTTGTAGACTATAAAATTAGATAGATTTAATCAGTCAAGCACACTCGTAAAATGTTCCTGCCCGTGATGATCAAATGAGACTAAGGCGACGTTAACACAGAACTAAATGTTATTGCCTATATGGTCTCGTCATTCTCGGGGTAAGTAGACATCTATTATAATATATATATATTCATGTTATCTTATATACCCGATAGGAGTGTGACTTGAATTCATTTAGAGGATTTCTCCCGGTAATTAATTCAGTGATAATGTAGCGCCGTCTACCGCCTTAGTTAACAGGAGAGCTTAAGCCAGGTGTCAGTGTTATTGTTTACAATGGGTTAATGGTAAACTTACGATAACAGACACTTACTAGGCGTAGAATCAGAGTAATCCGTTCAGTGCTTACCATGGGTTAAGAGTCGGCTAAAATAACGGTCATTACTGTAAGGAACTGTCAGCGGTGTAGGTTATTCACTTAAAACTGAATAGGCATGTGCAGGCACCATAACACTGAAGTATAGGAGATAGTCACTTATTACTTTCTGATAGAAACTTCTAATGGTTGTGTGGACATTTTATATGCCTACTTGTGTAGTTAGACACCAGTTTATAACTTTCACAGAAAAAAAGCAGTCACCATCCATTGATAACATTATATCTTAGGTTTCAGTCACAACTGTATTATTATAGCAAAAACATTGCATTTTCCATGTATTCAATTTTGGGAGGTTAATACATTTCCCTTTTTTTGTGTATCGACCCAAGGGGGGCGGATACCATTTATTATGTAATGTCAAATGCTCTATTTTTATGTAAATTCACTTAATGTTGTAAGATGAATAGCATATCCAGTCAGCTGGAACTACAGGGCTAGATATCCCTTATGTGGAGTTGGAAGAGGAAGGAGTAGATTTTGCTGTCAGAACATTTACTGACAGGTACATGTGTTTAAAAATATATTAGCATATGCGGGCGCATGCTGATAAATTGATAGAGTGGAAGGAACAGGAGGGAGACTTATATGGATAAAGACAGCCCGAACCTATCTTAGCAATGATTAAAATAATTCAAATCCCATAGTGGAGCATAACTGTTTAGCATAACGTTATTGTAATTTTATTGTTTGCTTGATGTAAAGGTCGTCTCTTTTTTGGGTCTCAGTTTCAGGATATACTGCATTTTGCTATCGCAAGAGTCCAGTCAGGTGACGAACGTAACATTCTCATCGCTCTCACGGCTCCAGAACGCAATTAGCACTACGAGTTGTCAACCCCCATACCTGAAGCCAAACCCTTTTGCCAACGCCCATCCCTCTAATGGGAATTAAGCTCACGCAGAGTGCAACGAGCCATAGCAAATCTGGCAATCTCATTTTGCAGTAGTGGTTTCCTACTCGCCTTTTGATCACCAGTCAGAGCATTGTGGCTTACAACATATCTACCAGCCCAGTGTCTTCAGCAGAATCAAATACACCAGGTGTGTGCTTAAACGGAGCACCCCAGTTACCAATAATAGTTCAAGCCAGCCCAACCGGATTGTACACCAAGCACGCAGGCATAATTTCAGCGCCGGGATAATAGCGCAATGGACCATTTGTCCTAAAGTAACCTCGTCTTGTGTGTGTCTTCGGGTCATACAAAACCTCCGCACGTATTAGCGGCCAGTCGGATATAGACAGAGTATCTACAACCTATCTCGCTATTAGGGCGTAACCACCAGGCATGGATAGTGTCTACCTTTATTCAATAATGAAAATTCATCACCTATAGGAGGATATATATATATATATATCTAAAGACACTACCTGGAGTATTAGTCGTGGCCCCTCAAAAACGGAAGGATTGAATACTCTGTTTATTTA
Organism: Oreohelix idahoensis; assembly: GCA_024509875.1. Lineage (NCBI taxonomy): Eukaryota > Metazoa > Mollusca > Gastropoda > Stylommatophora > Oreohelicidae > Oreohelix > Oreohelix idahoensis. The sequence continues at coordinate 312,921 of JAMPIV010015716.1, read as the reverse complement.
TTTCTGAATGTTCTACAGGTTTTATGTTGGTGGTTTGTGGTTTCGTTGGTGTGTAATTTCATATTTGTATACTCAATGTGATTATTGAGACTGTTCTGTGTTGTTGTGATGATGTGCATTATTTTCATATATATTTCTTCTTTAATAAATTTTACTCATTTATTAACGCGCTGTTCACGACCCTTTCATCCATAATTAATATTACAAGCTCTTTACTATAGTCTCTATTTTGACAAGAGAAAAAGAGAGAGAGCGGGCGGTGCTTAGACTATATAAGTGTGTTGAGGCTTGGAGAGAGAGATAACTTTTAATAAATCTTCTTCCAGGTTGGTCTCAAGTCCACCCCCTATTTACACCTTATCTACGTGTAATCTATAATTTTGCCAGTTCACTATCATTGTCGATTTCACTATAATTTTCTAACTCGACAAATACTCTTACACTTTAACTCAACCACGACATACAACCAGTGCGCAACAGGAACAATTAGCATTCATACCTTTCGACATTTGCTGAGGGAGACTGAGCACCTATGGGTTTGCACGGAGTGCAATCACGTCGATTCTGATTAACATTAACATTAATAGCAACTTTATCATGGAAAATAAATTGCTAAAAAAAGACATGAAAGCTTTGATGCAAGTGGTCTATCTGTATCGGTGTCTCAATGCTCCGTCAGAAAAGAAAAAAGGAAAAGAAGAAAACCCTCATAAACAAAGTAGCATAGGATGACTAGAAAACTAGCCATACCATCACAAACTTATGTAGTAAATTCACTAAACCCTCACAGACTAATACAGTAACAACTTCATAAATAGAACGCTTAAACCTTATTGCACGACATAAGGACGATTAGACCATCTACTAACACATGCAAGCAGCAGTCATGATTGGACGCTGTTACTTAAAGGTGTCGGTGTCACAGGAGTTTGGATCATAAATTGCCTATATCCTCTTCTTTTTCCTTCACCCATATTCTCTAATTTTATTATCGCAGTTTACCTTTTTCCTGTATTTTTTTTTTTTTTTGCATCCATTCGTTTGCGAAAAATATTTTCATCCTCATTCCTAACGTTTACCTGTTTCGTTTCTAATACTAGAAACGCAATTATTGCATAAGACGTGAAGTCCCTGGGCGGACTGACATTAGTGTTAGAACATGTCCCAGCAGACAGCTGTCTACAGTTTCCCCCTGGGACGGTGTTTCTTCGGCTTAGTTTCTGGGCCTGTAGCGTGAAAATTCACTTCGCCGGACATGGCCGGCAGACGGATTGTCTACATTTTGCAGCAATTATGAGAGCTTTCGTCAGAATAGCTCCGGCGGAGTGTGGAAATCGCCCATGCACTGCAGACGGTTGTCTGAGATTTGCAACTGACACGCGCACTCTCGGTCACTGATGGCAGTTACGGCATGCTGATCAGCGTGAGGCGTGAAGTAGAGAAGTGTCAGTTCATGGGTGTCTTCTAGTTGACGTAAGGTGTTTTACACGTACAAGGGGAGATTATTTCGTTTGCGAAATAAGTTGAGGCTTTTGTCTAATTTTAAGATATTGGCCCGAGTTTGAAACTAACTTCACTCATTCTCCATTTTACAGTAGACGTGGTCACTTCGTTCTAGAACACTTAAACTTATAAGTGATGTCTCTTAGTTTCGTTGTGATACGTAGTTCTGTTTGAGGTAAAATATTATATCTAGTATATCTAGTATTTGGCGAAATGTTTAAAGTGGTTAATCGCTTATTTATTTCCCTAGTTAGATTTGGTGCAGAGCGATTAATTTATAAGTCTGTATTATTTTATAGTGACGCATACAGTGGAAAGCAGAATAAATTATATTTCTAGCTTAACAAACATGTAGCCATAATGAATTTAATTTAACTGTTAACTACTCAGTCGAGTATATTTCTCTAAACAAACTTATAAATGCTAGATGCATCATGAGTGGTGACGGAAATATGCAGATATTCCTAATTCATGATGAGGGATTTTTTTTTATATAACTTATTTCACGGGAAGCTTTAAATATAAGTCAAGCTGTAGGCTTGCCGTTTAAAATGTAAGATTATAACGAGTACATATTCTGTATAGTATATTATATGTTGTTTTTCTTCATTCAGTGAATACTGGGGTGAACCCAACTTGCCGGCGTTTAGTAAAGAGACATACTTGTGAGAAGCATAGACATTTCCTATCTTTAACCACGTGGGTTTTTTCAAGTAACACTGGTCTGACAGTGCATGTGCCATCAGAGATAAACAGTAATACCAATCCCACTAACGGTTGCTAAAGACCAATGTTTATACTGGGCTTCTGAGCCAGTTCATATTTCTTCTCAAATTGAAATATACATGCTGCCTGGCGGCGAGAATAAATTTCAAGAAATACCATTAACATTTCCGACATTATCGAAAGAGTGGATAGTGAACCAAGACTATCTGTTGAGAGCAGTTGTCCACTGGTCAACTTTTTCCAAAGTAAGGGAATCCTCGTGTTTTAGACTCTGTGTGCCAGTTTAAAAACGCTTACCCAAAACTGATTCAAGTGACATTAACAGTAAATCTAAAATTTACACTGGTAAAGTGAACGCTCCCCGAAGACAGTAGAAGAAACCTGTATTTGCAGAGCTGGGATTCGCTTTATCCAAAGAATCCAGATTCACTGTAGAGAAGTGTCCTAAGGTTGCGCCAGACGGTGATCAACATCAAGTTTTTTTAGGTAAGCATGAAAGCCAGGGTACCCTGATGAAAGAACCGAGTGAAAGTGACGGAAGGATGTTCGTTGTTTAATGCACTCACTTTGTAACTTTTCCTTATGAAAGACTTGCTGCTTAATTCAATTGTTCCTTTAGAATAGATACTGCTGTCATAAGTCAGTTCTTACCTTCAAGAAAGGGGACAATATTAGACCCTAACCATATGCATATATAACTCTTTGGGCCATCATCTGTCATCCTAACGGGGCTGTGGGCTAAACCTAGAGTTAAGATCATAACGGGGCTATCATCCTTGTAGCATTTTCTTGAATTTTATGACTTTTTGTATATATTTTCCTTGATGTATTTTTTTAGGTGTTGTGAGAAGATTTTTTTAGATGATAATCTCTTTTGAACTAAATCAGTGCGTTGGTCAGCTCGTTCTAGTATATATATATTCATTGTTATAGATTTCCCACGTCTGTGTGTTTAACTGTCGTCACGTGTATGTGCGTGCCCGTGAGTAGATAGAAATATATGTAATATATATATCTGTGTTTAGACTGTCTGACGCCTTTAAAGCTGTCGTAGAGGATAGGTGAAAGAGAGAAGATTTCCTCGATTTTTTTCAGAGACAGCCTCTATATCACAGTCTATCATCTCACTTGTGGAAATTCTATTTCTTTTTACTAACTCTCAATGTGTCTATCACCTATTCAAACCTATTCAGAAGGGACCATCCCAAGTCTTAATTCTCCTATCAAAAATCTACGACAGTCGGCACGCTGCATTTATTCCAGAATGTTCTCCGCATTAGTGCAGTGAAGAATTCATTCAGGCAGAAAAAAGATGGATAATAAAGTGTGAAGATGCCTTGTTTTTTGCAGTGTTTCTGTTTAGAGATTACAAGTTAAAGGTGTATTTTCGTGAAATAGATTTATTTATTTATTTTGTACGAAATGTTTTTTTTCTCCTCATAGATGTGGTTTACAAGTTAGAGAAGTACTTACGTGATGTTTAAAATGCGTTGTTTTGTCAGTATATCTGTTCAGAGATGTGGGTGTACAGTTCAGAGATGTACTTACGTGAAATAGATTGATGCGTTTTTGTTTTTTGTTCTTTCGTTCTTTTTTCGGTTATTTATCTTTTTTTGTTTTTTAAGAATGTTTGTTTTCATAGATATGGGTTTACAATTTAGAGATGCACTTACGTGACATATGATGATGCGTTGTTTTTTGTTGTATTTATTTATATTTTACGCATTTTCTTTTTATATATATGGGTGTACAAGTTAGAGATGTACTTACATGACAAAAATTGATGCTTTTTGTTTTATTTTATAATTTATTTATTTTTTACGAAAGTTTGTTTTCACAGATATGGGTGTACAAGTACAGATGTACTTACGTGATGTATGATGACGAGCAGTTTTTTTGTGTTTTTTTTTTTTTTTTTTAAACAAATGTTTGTTTTCAAAGAAATTGATTTAAGAATCAGAGAAACGTACGAAAATTTCTTTCTGACAAAAAAACGTACGAAAATTTCTTTCTGACAGAAATACGAACGAAAATTTCTTTTTGAAGAAAAACGTACGAAAATTTCTTTCTCACAGAAAAACGTACAAAAATTTCTTTCTGACAGAAAAACGTACGAGAATTTCTTTCTGACAGAAAAACGTACGAAAATTTTTTTCTGACAGATATGGCTTTACAAATCAGAAGCTGTACTGGCGTGGCGAATTAAGACCATTAATCTACGAACATTTCTATTCAGAGATATGGGTTTACAAGTCAGGGATACACTTACATGATGTATGATAATGCTTTTCTTTATTAAATGTTTGTTTTCAGAGACACGGGTTTACAATTTAGAGATGTACTCAGTGGCGGATCTACTATGAAACTAATGAAGCTTAAGCTTCAGGGCCCCTAATCCCGGAGGGGCCCCAAAAGCGACTTTAGTCCACATTGCTTAAAAATGTTGGGTCTACTGTATGAGAAGGGGTTTTTTTTTAATAATAATATTAATAATATACTGTAATTCAATACAAAATAATAGTTAAAATAAAAATTAAAAGGTTATTAAAGTATCATGTAGGCTAGCCGTAAACGAAATAACGCTTTGTCAGAAAGTAGACCTACAGTTTTTACCTTTCAAATCATGCGACAATAGTCACACGACTCAAATTGATTAATTTTTTGTTGTACGGTATATATTTCAACAATCCCAAAGTTTGAGAGTCAGTAGCATCGATGTTATAAAGGTGGAGTGTCGCGGTAAGCTGGCTGATCTGCCGTGGATAATGTAATATTTCTCCTTTTTAACAGAGGTCAAGACCCTAGCTAGAGGAATAAAAATGAGCACGAAAGTGGATACCAAAAAACGCAAACTCGAGGAAAAGCGATCTGATGAAATCTCTAAATGTCAAAAACTAACAAACATTTGGCAATGTCAAGTTTGTCAACACCTACAGTTGAAACAAGCCAAGCAAACAACATTGAAGCACTGATAGTGCACACACTGTGGGAGTTCTTTCTAGCAATATTCAACCCGCTGTTGACGCTTTTGATAGATAACGATCACAGAGGTCAACATGAAAGTACCGCGGAACAAGCAGAGACTGAGCAGAAACATGAAGCAAATTCAGTGATTTCAAAGAATACAGTGACATCTAAAACCGGCCCATAACTATTGATAATGATTTCTTACAGAATTGTTTAATGCAAGACAGGTTTTTTTCAAAATAAAAAACCAGATGATGTATATACCGAATAAAGCAGGGTTTACAAGGAGCAAAATAGAAGTTTCTCAAACAAATATTGTGAAAAAAGATTGAAAAATGGCCAGACTGTGATGAGATCCTGGTTAGTTTACTCAAAGAACAAAGGCTGTATATACTGTTTTGTTTGCAAACGCTTTTCTAAATGTCAAACATCACTTACAACAGGTGGGTTTTCTGACTGTATGAATGTACTCAGAACTCTGGAGAATCATGAAGACCGCATGGAACATAAGAGGGCGATGTTATGTTGGATAACAAGAAAGTCAAATAAAAATACTGTGGATGAGCAACTTGAAGAACAGATGACAAAAACCATACAGTACTATTTTGAAGTACTGAAATGAGTTGTAGCTGTTATAAAGTTTTTAAGTGAAAGAGGTTTGGCATTTAGAGGTCATGAGGAGAAGTGGGGCTCACCAAATAATGGAAACTTCATGGGGCCATTGAACTTATTGCAGAATTCGACCCATTTTTACATGAACATCTCGAGAAATGTAAAAATGAAAAAGTAAATGCTACTTACCTATCCAAAACCGTGTGAGAAGAATTGATAGAAATTATGGGAAAACATGCGCAAGATGAAATTATGAATCAAATCAACAACCTAGGCACCAAATACTACTCTATTATTGTTGACTCTACGCCTGATCTGACACATGTTGACCAGCTGGTAATTGTGGTTCGATACTGCTATAATGGAAAACCCTGTGAGAGATTTTTAACATTTTTACCGATAAAAAATCATTCATCCACGACTTTGTTCAACAAAACACAACAAGTCCTGGGTGAACATAAGCTTTCACTTGAAAATATCCGTGCTCAGTCCTATGATAATGCATCTAACATGAAGGGCTCGGAGAAAGGGCTGCAAGCACTCTTTAAAAACATTAACAGGTACGCAGACTATGTACCATATGCAGCCCATTCACTTAACCTTGTTGGAGAAAAGGCAGTGCCTACTGTACCTGAAGTTGTTGACTATTTTGGCATTTTGCGGAAGCTGTAGGTTTTCTTTTCAGGATCTCCACGAAGATGGGGGACTTTAAACACAGGGCAATCTACATTTTTCTCTAAAGAGCTTACGTGTAACTAGTCCGGGCAATTAAAATGGATATATGGGTATTTTACAAACTCTCAAACATATTTTTGAAGACTCAGAAAAGAAGCCTGAATGTAAACAAGATGCAAAGAATTTATACAAAAAGCTGGTACAGCTGGAGTATGCTATTTTAACAGTCGTTTGTGAAGAAGTGCTGGAGCGTTTTAACAAAACAAGTAAGAAACTCCAAACCCCTGATTTTGATGTATTTGAAGGTTATCTTCTGCTTTCATCTTTACTTTCGTTTGTTAAAGAACTCAGAGAAAATTCAGCCGATATGATTGCACTCTGTGAATCAGAAGCAAAAGGTTTGTGTGAAGATATCACTTCAAGTTATTCTGATGCTTCCAAACGCATTGTTACAAGGAAATTTTCAGATGAAACAAGTGGTATTGCTTCTTTGAGAGGAGCTGACAAATTTAGGATAGAAGTTCTATATCAACTCTATGACTGCTTGATAATCCAGTTACGCAAGAGGATTGGCCCATATGAGCAGATTGCGAAACGGTTCAAGTTCCTCTCAGAAATGGTGAACAATTCTGAAATTGATGAGGACAGTATTAAACTTATAATTTCGTATTACAAAGATATTGACCACAAATTAGTAAACGAGTGTTATCAGTTCAAAGAATATTTGCACCTTAGGAAATCCCAGAACACAGAAGAAAACATGCCATCTAAAATGCAATGCGCAGAAGTTCTTCAGCTTATTTGTGAGCAACACCTAATTGAAGTGTTCCCCAATATTACTACTGCGCTTAAGCTGCACTTGACAATGCCCACCACGAGCTGTGAAGCAGAAAGGCATTTTTCAAAGCTATCCTTTATAAAAAAAACAAATTTCGGTCTACCACGACTGAAGAGCGCTTAAATTCTTTATGCATATTGTCTCTAAAAAATGACATTGCAAGGAAGCTCTTATGTGACAAAACTGTACGTGAATATGTTGCTAGAAAAAACAGAGAAAGAGTATTTTGTAAAATGTGCTTCATGTAGTATGTTCTGGTAAGTCTAACTTTTCCTTCTGAGCACAGATCTCTACTGATACTCCTTGTCAGCCTTGTTTTTTAACACATGTATTAATATTTTTTATATTTTCCTCATTGCTAATTTTCTTATCCTATAATTTTCTTGGTATGTCTTCAACGAACTAATTCTGAATAATGGAGGCAATCAATAAAATAGTTAAGATTTAAAAAATCACATATACCAAGGTGGATAGTGGATTTAGTAATTCAGAACAATGCTGTCGTGAAACATTCTAAATCCCACATATATAAAATTAAAAGGTAAAAGTAAAGCAGGAAAGAGAAATGGTGTCAGTGCAATGGCGTACAAAAATCCCCCTTGTTTTCTACTTCGTCTGCAAATTGTAACGTTTCACGTTGATAGTAAAGCCTACTGCATCACTACACGCTTTCTACAATAAAACGTGTACTGTATTTCTAAGAAAACCTTGAGCTAGGCACACTGCGTAATGACCTAAATTAATACTTCCATTAATTTCATTTTATACACTACGTTAACATAAACGGAAAGACAGATGAACTTAGGATAGAGAGAGGGAGGGCTGAAAGCAGGAACGCATGCAACACTAACACGCGTCTCGCGATATACAATTAATGCCACCCTCCCCGCGCGAAAGGCCAGAGGCACTAACTTTTTTTCAAATAGACCGTGATAAAAAAAACACTACCCATACGAGAGTTAGGTTTAAAAAACCTGAAAAACGCTTATTAGGAAACATGACATTATACTGGTTTACGTTTGAAAGCCTGACAGTACAGCAGACACCCTAAAAGTTTGGAAGTGAGGAGGTGGTAACAGCACGACTATCCTAGAAGAAAATGCATATTTTGAACGCAGCCCCTTAGCCCCATTAAACTTATATATTTGGGTTCCTTAGGACTTGCTGACAAAGAATATGTTAAGTGTTACGCAAATAGTCTAGGAATTAACAAATTATAGCCAAAAGAAAATAGTGAGGGTGTCAGACAACACCAAAAAATAATCGCACAGTGGCATGTTTTGAAACCACTATTTTACGGGAAATGGGCCACCATGTAAAATTCTATTTGATTGGATAGAAGTAAATGTAAGGCTAAACACGATTAGTCGGACTACAAATACTAATTCTTTGTTGTTAGGGGAAACGGTAGTAAGGGTACTTTTTTGAAAAGCTGTGTAAACATGGCCCGATTGGTTAGACCCGCCAATATAGTCAATTAAGAGCGTCAGTTCAGTGCCACATTTTAAAATAAACTTACTAAGAAACAGTGCGTTGAGATCCAGATCATATTTTTCTAAATAAAAGTCTGGGACAGAGGCAGATCGGAATTTGTGCCATATTCATCGCCAGTCAACGTATCTGTGTATTATTTCCATGAATTGTGGTAAGCTTGATATATTCGATATCTTTTTAATGAAAATTGAAATGTAAATTGATAATTTATGTCTGTATATGTGCGTGGTTCAGTAGCGAACATGAGGCAAGGCCTATATAGTGCTCCAACCTGAACAGAACGTGTCGGAGAAAAGAAAACTGCATGGAATTGCCAAATAGTACACTGACACCTATCTTATTGACTAGAAGGAAATAATGCTGGAATTGCAGAGGCGTAGTAACCATTAGGGAGGAGTATACTGGTGTAAATTGTTTCAGATGAAGCTAGCAGTTGGCCTACCGCTCTGAACTCAGTGTTTGTTATGTATTGCGTTCAGTGTGGAAATAGATTATAAATTAGATCTGAAGTAGGAGGTACAACCTTCTTGTTTCAGGGACTGTGGTCCTAGTTATTGAAGCAGCACCTGGTCTGAGTTTTGCTGAATCCAGAGGCTGACAGCATACTCCTTGGTCCAGATAGCGACCAGTGAGGTGTCTCCAGAACACAGTGAAGCAATCGAGCAGAGGAGTCTTTTCCTGCCGCCATCACGAAAGATAAGCTTCTGTGGCCAGAGTAGCTCAACATTATGTGCCCCCTCAAAAATTGACATTTTATTAAACACAGAGGGACAATTAATTGGTTCAAATGACAGGAACTGTGAACTTTTCCCAATACTATTTCCCCGATAATCAAACACTTGAAGTCATGATGAAAAACAACAACCAAGCTTGAACAAAACCAGTATTACCTCATATTACTACTGCACAAATTACACACATAGAATAATAATAATAAACTATGTCAATACAAAGTTCATATATATAAACTGTGTACATAATACTTGTAATTACATTTGATTGTGATTCCTGGTTCACTGTGTAGTTGAATCAGGATACCCATTATTGAAAGAATTAATACATATATTTTTAAACTTAAACACTTGACTCATTTAAGATAGTCTTATAGAGTGTTATATGTGTGTGAGTGTCACAGTGTTGTAAGTGTTGTGGAATAAATTAAATTGTTTATCTGTCTGTTGTTGTTGTGACTTACACTTCATCATTTTCATAACCCTAGACATTTAACGTAGTCATCACAATATTCCAGAATAATTCTGACTGAGGTATAAATGTGGTAGCAAGTAAGGTCATCTGTAATACACCACACTTATTAGATACAGATACCTTCACAGCTGATCTCAGTCAGTACACTAAGTCCCCTATAAATATTTATAACATCCCACTTTACCACATATATTGGGGTCCTGTCCGGGATTTTGAATCTTTCCCTATTATAAATATTGGGGGTAATTCACTTCAGGGAATAATAAAAATTTAAAAGGTATCCTTGGGTGGAATTAAATAAGGTTGAGCTCTCAGTGCCTGTGGTTGTCCCTGGATAATTAATTACAGATTGTATTGTTTAGTTAGACATTATATAAATTTACCTGTTAGAAAATGGCGGACCTGGCCAAATTTCGATCGGCTGCTGTGCAGACTGCTAAAGAGTTAGGAATGGACGGGCAAATTATGATTGCCTATGTCACTACGGAATGTGACAAATATATTGAACGTGAAGAAAGAAGATTAGAAAAAGAGGCAGAAAGAAAATTAGAATCTGAAAGATTAGAAAAAGAAAAGAGGTTGCAGATTGAGGCTGAGGCTAAGGCATTGGAGGCAGAAAGAGAAGAAAAGAGATTAGCTGCAGAAAGAGAAGAAAGAAAATTGGCTGCAGAAAGAGAGGAAAGAAGATTGGCTGCAGAGAGGGAAGCAGAAAAGGAGGAGAAGAGATTACAAAGGGAACATGAGTTACGACTAAGGGAGTTTGAGTTTCAAGGCCATGCTCCTGAAAATGGTGCCAGTCCCTTTACCTCCGATGCTACTGCTAGTCAGGGAGCCTCAACCTCAGCTATGAACTTTCATTTAGATCATTTTGTTGAGAAAGAAGATGATATTGAGAGCTATCTAAATAGATATGAACTATTAGCTACCACGTATGGGTTAGAAAGAGAAAGGTGGAGCTTAAAGTTATCTCAAGGGCTTCGTGGGGCAGCTTATGAAGTTTTTGCCAAAATGAGCAGAAATGATCAAGAAAATTATGACATGCTAAAGCAGGCTCTTTTGTTAAGATATGAAAAGAACGCAGAATTTTATAGGAAAAAATTTAGGAATGCTAAACTACTGTCAGGTGAAACCTATCACCAGTTCTCTGCACGGTTAGAGACATACTTGGAGAAATGGACTTCTCTGGGGAAAACCCAAGATCTTAAGGAAATGGTCCTTATAGAACAATTAAGAGAGTCCATGGCTCCAGACCTGAGAAAGTTTCTCATGGAACAAGGTGCAGAGAGGCTGGGTGAGTTACTAAATGTTGCAGAAAGGTATCAAGCAGCTCAGGCAGAGGTATCAGGTAATAAAAAGAAACAGGTAGATAATTTTAGGGCACCACAGAACTTTAATAAATTTGATCCTAGAGATCAAAACAAAGGTAAGCACCAGTTTGATAGGCCACGGTATGACAATAAAAATAAAACCCCACAATTCGATGAAAGGAAATATGATGAAAGAAAATCTTTCAACCAAAACAAGAGATGGTGTAAAAATTGTAAAATGAACAATCATGACACTGACCATTGTAGAAGGAAACCTCCTCATTGTGCTGCTATGACATCTGGAAAAAAGGGAAAAAAGGTCAAACCTGCGGAACTACAGGAACCATACCATCCCCCAGTGTGTGAAGATGTCATCTGTAATGGTGTCACCATAAGGTGTTTATATGATACAGGTTTAGATTATGATTCCGTTGTGAGTTCTCACCTGGTGCAGGCAGATCAATACACCACAGAAACAGTGGAGATTCAAACTGCAACCAAGGATGTAGCTACCATGACACTTCCCGTCGCCCGGATAAAGGTGAAAACGCGATATGTGGAAGGAATCATAAAAGCAGCAGTGATAAATGAGCCAATCTACCCTCTGATATTGGGGTGTAGATATGTCTTCTTGGGGAATCCCAAGAGACCTGTGATATTGGCAACAGTGCAGACCAGATCACAGTCTAAAAAGGAGGAGGATAATCCAATAAATACTCATCCAGATGAGATGAGGAAGGCACAGGCGGAGGACAAAACACTCAAGCCGTGTTTCAAGAAGTTGCCCAAATCTCATACACCTCCAGGCAAGGGAGAATTTTATATGAAGAACAAACTGATTTATAGGAAGGCTGGATCTGAATCCAATGGTCACGGACAGCTGGTCCTTCCCACTTCATATAGGACTAAAGTGTTGGAACTAGGGCATGCGATTCCCTTCAGTGGTCATATGGGGATCAGCGCAACAGGACAGCGAATAGCTTGTCACTATTTCTGGCCAGGAATAACTGAAGATATCAAACGATATGTAAAATCCTGTCCAGAGTGCCAACGAGTAGCACCTAAGCATTGGACTGCACCAGCAACTCTGGGGGAAATGCCCATAGTGGGAACACCCTTTGAGAGAGTTGCCGTGGATCTGGTGGGACCTCTCACTCGAACTAAGAGAAGGAACAGCTACATTCTGACTCTGGTGGACACTTGTTCTATGTGGGGAGAGGCGGTAGCCCTGTCATCGATTGATTCTAAGCATGTGGCAGAGGCATTACTCACAATTTTCACAAGGTTAGGCTTTCCCAATCAAATCTTGACTGATAATGGCTCTCAGTTCAAGGGGAAACTAACAGAAGAAGTTTTCAGGATCTTCCAGGCCAAACACTTTCATTGTAGTGTGTACCATCCCCAAGGGAACGGCCAAGTGGAAAGATTTAATGGCACGTTGATGTCGATCCTGAAAAAGTTGGCACACAAAAAACCAGATACATTGGACCAGTACCTTCACGCCGCCCTCTTTGCTTATCAAGAGGTACCCCATAGTTCAACCGGAATGGCCCCGGCAACATTATTATTTGGAAGGCCAATAAAAGGTCCACTTGAAGCGCTGTTAAGAACGTGGACTGATGAAAAGGCAGAGGAAAATATTACATCCTCATACCAATATGTGAATGAGCTGACCACTCGTTTAAAAACTGGCTGGAAACTTGCCAATGAAAATTTGAGACAAGCCAGGAAGAAACATGCTGCCTATTTCAACAGGAAGGCTAAGGACAGAGATTTGGCTGTGGGAGAGAAGGTACTGCTTCTTCTACCCGGTAGTCAGAATAAGTTACAAATTGGATGGCAAGGTCCATATACAGTTCTAGAGAAGGTGTCTAGAACCAATTATAAGATAGATAAGAAGGGAAAAAAAAACATTTATCATGTGAATCTTCTGAAGAAATATTTGGAAAGAGAAAATCAGGAAGAGACACACTTGTTGACCTTGTCCATTGCAATGGAGATGAAAAAGAAACCACTTTCATCATTTGAATATCCATTACACCCCTAAGAGACAGCGGCACAGGTGAAAATCAGTACACATTTAACGAAAAATCAGAAAGAGAGAGTGCAACAGGTTCTAGATAATCATACAGAGGTGTTAACAGACCGACCGGGGCATACAAACTTATTGGAATATGATATGAAACTGATAGACCCCACACCTGTCTGTATGAAACCCTATTCGATTCCTTTTGCTAAGGAGAAAGCTTTGAAGGAAGAGATAGACTATTTGTTGAAGGAAGGAATTATTTCACACAGTGAATCTTCGTATAGTTCCAGTGTTGTACTCTTAAGGAAACCCTCTGGAGAACATAGACTCTGTATAGATTACAGGAGACTGAATGCTATTACAGAAGGACAGGTGGATCCATTGCCGGATACAAATCAGTTGTTTGCCAGGCTAAATAAAGCTAAATATTTCTCAAAAGTGGATCTGAGTAAAGGATACTATCAGATTCCAGTAAAGCCTGAGGTTCGACCATACCTAGCGTTTAGTACCTCAGAGGGACACTATGAGTTTAACAGATTGCCATTTGGATTGAAGAATGCGCCAAGTGTCTTCTCTAGAATGATGAGAAAATTATTGGACTCTCTGAATAATCCATGCATCACAAATTTCATGGATGATATCCTTATAGCAACAGAAACATTTGAGGAACACATTGACTCTCTGAATATGCTGTTTAATCGACTTAGAGAAGCGAATTTAACAGCCCGACCAACCAAATGTTGCGTTGGATGTAAAGAATTAGAATTCTTGGGACACACAGTCCATCAGGGAAACATGACCCCTGACCCAAGAATTTAGAGAAACTAAAGAAAGCCCCGAGACCACAAACCAAGAAAGACGTGAGATCCTTTGTCTCATTATGTGGTTTCTACCAAAAGTATATCAAAAACTTTAATTCTATATGTGCACCGTTAACTGATTTGACACGTAAAGGAAATCCAGATCGAATTACATGGACACCACAATGTGAATTGGCTTACCAGGAATTGAAGGAAAAGCTTACAAGCAAACCTATTTTGAAACTACCTGACTTAAGTCAAGAATTCATTGTAAGGACGGATGCCAGTAATATTTGGTTAGGTGCGACACTGCTACAGAAATCAGATGCATTGGATGGGGAATTAAGCCCAGTGGCATATGCTAGCAGAAAGTTGAATAAAGCTGAAATCAACTACTCAACTAGCGAAAAAGAATGTCTTGCAGAAATATGGGCGATAAAGAAATTCAATATTTATCTGTATGGGAAGGCATTTAAGTTGCAAACGGATCACAAACCCTTGTCGTTTCTAGCGCAGGCTAGGCATGAAAATTCTAGATTACTCAGGTGGTCCTTACTTATGCAGCCATTTGAGTTTAGCATAGAGTATATATCTGAAAAAACAAATCTGGGAGCGGATTTTTTAAGCCGCCATCCGTGTGATGATAATCACCGTAAGCCCCAGAACTAATAATAAATTTCTCTATGTGTATATAGAATTATTGACTGACATATAACGTCTGTTTTAAGAGGGGAGAATTTGTCGTGAAACATTCTAAATCCACATATATAAATTAAAAGGTAAATATAAAGCCTAACACATAAATTCAATAAAAGGAAAGAGAAATGGTAAAAGTACAGTGCTGTCACAATGGCGTACAAAAATCCCCCTTGTTTTCTACTTCGTCTGCAAATTGTAACGTTTCACGTTGATAGTAAAGCCTACTGCATCACTACACGCTTTCTACAATAAAACGTGTACTGTATTTCTAAGAAAACCTTGAGCTAGGCACACTGCGTAATGACCTAAATTAATACATCCATTAATTTCATTTTATACACTACGTTAACATAAACGGAAAGACAGATGAACTTAGGATAGAGAGAGGGAGGGCTGAAAGCAGGAACGCATGCAACACTAACACGCGTCTCGCGATATACAATTAATGCCACCCTCCCCGCGCGAAAGGCCAGAGGCACTAACTTTTTTTCAAATAGACCGTGATAAAAAACACTACCCATACGAGAGTTAGGTTTAAAAATTTGAAAAACGCTTATTAGGAAACATGACATTATACTGGTTTACGTTTGAAAGCCTGACAGTACAGCAGACACCCTAAAAGTTTGGAAGTGAGGAGGTGGTAACAGCACGACTATCCTAGAAGAAAATGCATATTTTGAACGCAGCCCCTTAGCCCCATTAAACTTATATATTTGGGTTCCTTAGGACTTGCTGACAAAGAATATGTTAAGTGTTACGCAAATAGTCTAGGAATTAACAAATTATAGCCAAAAGAAAATAGTGAGGGTGTCAGACAACACCAAAAAATAATCGCACAGTGGCATGTTTTGAAACCACTATTTTACGGGAAATGGGCCACCATGTAAAATCTTATTTGATTGGATAGAAGTAAATGTAAGGCTAAACACGATTAGTCGGACTACAAATACTAATTCTTTGTTGTTAGGGGAAACGGTAGTAAGGGTACTTTTTTGAAAAGCTGTGTAAACATGGCCCGATTGGTTAGACCCGCCAATATAGTCAATTAAGAGCGTCAGTTCAGTGCCACATTTTAAAATAAACTTACTAAGAAACAGTGCGTTGAGATCCAGATCATATTTTTCTAAATAAAAGTCTGGGACAGAGGCAGATCGGAATTTGTGCCATATTCATCGCCAGTCAACGTATCTGTGTATTATTTCCATGAATTGTGGTAAGCTTGATATATTCGATATCTTTTTAATGAAAATTGAATGTAAATTGATAATTTATGTCTGTATATGTGCGTGGTTCAGTAGCGAACATGAGGCAAGGCCTAGATAGTGCTCCAACCTGAACAGAACGTGTCGGAGAAAAGAAAACTGCATGGAATTGCCAAATAGTACACTGACACCTATCTTATTGACTAGAAGGAACTAATGCTGGAATTGCAGAGGCGTAGTAACCATTAGGGAGGAGTATACTGGTGTAAATTGTTTCAGATGAAGCTAGCAGTTGGCCTACCGCTCTGAACTCAGTGTTTGTTATGTATTGCGTTCAGTGTGGAAATAGATTATAAATTAGATCTGAAGTAGGAGGTACAACCTTCTTGTTTCAGGGACTGAAGTAGGAGGGACGGTGGTCAGGGACTGTGTGGTCCTAGTTACTGAAGCAGCACCTGGTTTGAGTTTTGCTGAATCCAGAGGCTGACAGCATACTCCTTGGTCCAGATAGCGACCAGTGAGGTGTCTCCAGAACACAGTGAAGCAATCGAGCAGAGGAGTCTTTTCCTGCCGCCATCACGAAAGATAAGCTTATGTGGTAGCAAGTAAGGTCATCTATAATACACCACACTTATTAGATACAGATACCTTCACAGCTGATCTCAGTCAGTACACTAAGTCCCCTATAAATATTTATAACATCCCACTTTACCACACATGCCTTCCAAGCAAATGTTCTGCATTCAACTTAACTCCCAGCAGAGTTGTTTCTTTTTTGAAAATTCATTAATTTGTCTTCAGTTTTTATATGTGTGTTGTTGTGGATCTACTATAAAGCTTGAACTTCAGGTCCTCCAATTCAATTTAACTCTATAATACATTTCTTTCCCATACTCACACATTTTTTTTTCTTTTAATAAAAGGGGCCCCTCCAAGAGTTCAAGCTTCAGGGCCCCCAAAATGTAGATCCGGCACTGGATGTACTTACATTCCAATGAAGATGAATCATTTCTACGAAAATTTCTTTCTGACAGACATGGGTTTACAAATCAGAAGCAGTACTGGCTTTGCGAGTTAAGAGCATTAATCTACGAACATTTCTATTCAGATATATGTTTTTACTAGTCAAAGTGGTGCACTTATGTGATGTACGATGATTTTTTTTATTTTAACAAATTTTTCTTTTTTTTAAAGATATGGATTTACAAGTCAGAGAAATGTACTTAAGGGAGGAATAAAGATAAATCTTTTTTCTACGAACATTTTTTTCTCAGAAATATGTGTGTACATCTCAGAGTGTACATGTCAGAGTGTACATGTCAGAGTGTACAATAGGTGTACAATGTCATAACCATCATCATTTTCCGTTTTGCTCCTTATGGAGCATGGAGCCAGACCTATTGCAAGAAGCCTGCACCAAGCAATTACATGCTCTTATGACGCTTTGTCGGAAACGCCATGCGGAAGCTTGGGCCGAAAGCTGCGATATAACGTAGCACATTTTAGACATACGACACTGCATTCCAGAATCGTCAAAGTAGACAGCTCGGACTAAAGCCAGGAAAGAATAGAAGTAAGGATTCTGACCTTATAAGAACGGGCGTATTGGAGCACCTTTGAACACTACAGCAAGGAAACTCTACATATTAATACGGAAACCGGACGCCTACAGGACCTACTCACCAGTCACAGAGGGATTCTAAATAGAAATAATTACCCAGACGCGTGTTCGAGGCGTCTGCATCAAGTTGCCAAGACTATTCAACTGGCAAGAAGTCTAGATTTCCCGAAGGTTATCGGAGTGAGTTGTAACATATATTTTACACTTTGAATTTGACATGTTTGAACTTGCTGATGGTTATACAAGTCCTTGCGAGGCTGGCAACCTCAGCATGTATATTCATGAACCAACACAGCAAATCGCTGGTGTTTGCTTCGTGCTAGTTCCCACTGGGAACCAAAAGCAGAGGTAATCCCAGATTCCAAGTGGAGCAAGGAGCGGATGATGATGACATCATATGTACATATTTACTATCATTTGTAATAAGTTGTATGTATACTTGAACATGTTCACCAAGGCACAAGTCATTGCACTTGCCGCTGTCTAGTCCCAATTTTTCCATTAAATTAACTAAAAGAATGGTCATTTTTATTATATCCCTTGAGTTATATGATGTACGCCCAGGGAGATTAAAAATTAAGAGAAAGAAAAATCAGTGAACGGGACAGCGGTAAAGGCGCCTGATAAATATCAGGAAAGCAGATACTTGGCAGAGGAATTTGTTCTTTTATTCCCTCTAAAGACTGTGGTACGGATGGAAGAGACCATTTGAGGTTCTACTCGACGAAATCAGTTGTACTAAAAATATGTGGTTCAAAGCTTGCAATCGACACCTGAAACCTACGTTCATCGGGTTATAAAGATACCTGCCTAGACCAGGAGAGCTTACCTCTTGAAACTAATCTGGAGACGTGGCCTCGTCACGGAGATGAATTGACGGAAACAGCAGCATCAGCGCTTCAGCGTTTTGGCAGAGTTACATTTCTAGTAGGCCAAATACAACAGAACTCTATCTATGATTTAAAATTAAACCTCCTAAAGCCGACATATTTAAAATGAAGACACTTCCTTTTTATTAATCACCAGCTCTTATTTTATTTACTTAAGTTGATTAGTTAATTTAGTTATTACAAAGAGAAGTGCACACGCATGAATCCGTATCTTTAATTTATATCTACATAGAGCTAATAAGGAGAATTTTACTGTTAAATCAGTTGGGGGCTTGTACGAGTTAATAATAAATTACAGAATAATCCTTCACAAAAGACGGCGGGCAGATAAAAAGTTAACATCGCTAAGACTCATTCAGCATTGTTCTTGATTTCTGAATATCTTGTGAAGACTCCCTCGAGGTTGTTGTTGTTGTTGAACTAGGGCTGCTAAGCTTCTCGCTATTTAGCAACCAATATCAAGTTGGGATTGTCTACACTGTAGATCTAGGCTTTTTCTGTGGCTTTTCTGCCATTCCGAAACGTGTTGAGTTGAAGTCGTGAGCTCTAATGTCTCCAACTTGGCTTGTATTTAAAGGAGCGTCACATCTGGTCCCAAGCTAGGAGAAAGAAGTGCATGGCATACTGTGCATTTTCCGCCGTCCAAAGGGGCTCTCCAACTATGCAGAAGCTAAACAACTGTACTCTGGTTCTGGGCTCTCCCATGGAATCGTCACGGCCTGCACAGCGCCACTTCTCAGCTTCCTCTGCCTATCACTGGGACCACAGTGAGATCCTTCTCATGCAGTCAACCAAGTCAAAGCCAAATAATTATGCCTGGGGCTCAAGTGACTTCTCTAAGCTTAGTGAGCAATGCTGGGTTCTCGACAAGTTTCACCACAGGGGAATCCCTGGAAGTACGTGGATGATTTCAAGAGTCAATGAGGATATAATTAGCCTCACAGCCATAGGTTCACTTCCACTTACATATATTGTAACATTGTGCATAGCTGGTGGTCATCGAGTAGAAGAATCATCATCCTTCTATCTGCATCTCTACCAAGAGTAATCTTGTGCGAAGGTAGATACCTTTGAAGACCCACAATCGATACGCTATGTTTTGGCCATTGTTGGACCATCACTGCAGAGCAAGGGAAGGCAACCCGTGACAACTGTTTTGTTTGTGTTCATATATGGCTATTGAGCATGCACATAAGACAACTAAACCATTGTGTTACGTAAATACAGCAATTACATTATTGAATTTATATAAGATGAAACTGTATTGAGCACGCACACAGCTAAGGCAGCTAGAGAAAAGTACACAAGTCTCGAACAACGCATCGAATGTTTTCTTTACACACATGTTTATATGACGGGGGTCGAATGGTTAATGATGATTTGCCGATTGAATCAATGCATTTCTTTAAACTACTAGGTCAGCGAGCCTTTTGATTTAAATACAGTCAAGCGTTCTTGGCAGTAAAGAATGTTTTCTGGCAATATTTCCAAATTGCGACTTGGAATCCATAATCCCGACCAATAAAGGGTCAAGCTAGTTTAGCAATGTGCTACAAAGTCCAGAAGTGTTATCATATCCAGTGGGCTCATGAGGCAGACGAAAGATATTTACGACCAGAGACAGGGGTTAATCTTAAGCGGGTCTCTGGTGACCATAATTTCAGTGTGCGCAATAAAAAGCGCCTATCTTACTTGCCCGTTGAAGACAAGCCACTTCCTACGAGCTAAATCCGTGTACTTCAAATCGTCGTAAGCATTAAAAGACAGTTACTTTTGCGATTATAACAAGAGAGGAATTAGCAAGATTAGACCTCAGAAGATTGCAGGAAGAATGACCACGGCTACCATCCACACCAAACGGATCTGTGAAATATTATCTGACCCAGTTCCGATAAACTGAACAGAAGAAAAAAAAGAGATACAGAGCACTAATGTCCGAACATGAAATCTCTTGGGTATATAAAACAAGTCATGGAAAAAGTAAGTATTTGAAATACACTTTTGTTACTGTTACCAAATGCACTAAAAAATATGGAAAATAAATTTTCATTAGTCTATAACAGCCTTTCTCAACATTTTAACCATGTTATTATATTAAACTGGCGGAGTCTATGCAGATTACAATTTGAAATATTTAAATGTACCAAGAGAGGGAGCAGCATGCACAGTTTAAGCTCTCTGCGATTACTGGAACATAAAGATTTGTTAACATCAAAGATTTTGAACAGACAAATACACAATGCTAATATAGAACTTAAATAAAAGTGGTATTAATAAAGGTGATGAAGACAAGTTTAAAAATAATGGACAGTAAAGAGAGAAAATTGAAAGAAATAGCGAAATAAAACAACTACACACTGTGAACTTCTGCTGACACGTGGGAAGTCACGCCCATTCTGCAGAGATCGAGAGTAATACAAGAGAGTGCTGGAACAGAAAGGCGAACATGAAAGAGTCAATAACGCCAAATAATGTTGAGGAATAACATCACATTGAATGTGTATGATAACGATAATTATCGTCATTCTCTTATGCTTATCGGCGTGATGCTGACCACATCACCCCTAGTGTGCCGATGGTCAAGAAAATACGGGCCTAACACCGTATTCCCAATACGCCTCAATAGGTGTGTAACGGGATCCCTTATGCTTATACTTCACACCCCAAGCACAGATCTTGTTGTTCCTACACGTCCCACGTGGCCTCTCATATTTTATAAGATCCATTACTTTGCTGTGCATGCGTCTTATATTTGGTCGTCATCATGTTCTTGCACTGTTTATTTGCTCAAAATATATTTTTATAGTCGCTCTGCGTCAACTTCTGTCTGGTAAACATTTTTCAGCAATCTCATTCCGTGCTGCTTTAGGATATTTCTTATCGTTTGGACTAGTATAATTCAGTTGTTCCCTCTTCCTTTTCTGCTGTCGGCTGTATGAATTTCGTTCTTTTAACAATATTTCTCCTACCCATCTTGTTAAAAAAAATACTGTAGCTGGACCTAATCTTGGTTTATTGCGTTTCAAGATGCAAATCTATACAGTAAGGGTCGGCAACCAGTCGATCCCTGTGTACCGGTAGATCCCTGTGGGTGATTTGGTAGATCTTTAAGCAACTGCATGACAACCAAAGACTTTTTAAAATATGGAAATTTCAGGCTAGACTTATCCCGTCGGAATTTAAAATCGCGGTGTCCCCAGGATCAAATGTACTTTTTTCCGCATTCCCAATTATCTCTCGAGCTGGTTACTAAAATATATTCGTGAACTGAATAAGATAGGAACGTGACTTTTTCTTTGTAAGGTTTATCATCCCTACTCCCTGCACCGCTTAAAATTATACTCACACGCACACACATATACATTTACACACACAGACACACAGACACGCGCACAGATAGACAGACACACAGACAGACACACACACATATGAAATATATATATATATATATATATATATATATATATATATATATATATATATATATATATATATATATATATATATATATATATATATATATATATATATATATAAGATATTTAAATAGCTCATTGTTACTAAAGTAGATCCCAAAAGTTGCTGGGTTGCCGACCCCTGCTGTACAGGATAAGGAGGTTTGAGTCTTCACCTTCTACACCCTTTAGCTCCCCAATGAGCATAGGCCTTCAAAAAGACATACAAAGTCCTTATGTCACGTGCCGTCAGCTTCAGTTGTGTCCGTGTCTTTTTTATTTCTGTCTCCATCTCTCGTCTGCGTGTCTTCTTTTGTCTACGTCTGTGTCTCTTATCCTGGGTACTCCAGATCAAGGACTGCCTTGTCATGGTTGTGTCTTAGTAAAAACTATTTCTGTTGAGCGTAGATCTTCGAAGCTATA
Organism: Oreohelix idahoensis; assembly: GCA_024509875.1. NCBI lineage: Eukaryota > Metazoa > Mollusca > Gastropoda > Stylommatophora > Oreohelicidae > Oreohelix > Oreohelix idahoensis. The sequence goes on along the minus strand of JAMPIV010015716.1, from coordinate 290,474 downwards.
TCGTTGTAAAACACATAACATGTTCTTTTATTAAACTGGATTGTAGTATGCAATTATTGTTGTTTCTTTTTTCTATTATTAAGCCTTCTGCGCACTCATTTCACAATCCGATTTATTGAAAGCATTTCTAGATTTGCACAGTTGCTGCGTTAAAAACAGAAAAAGAACACTTCGAAAACCGCGTAAAGTAAAATATTTTACCATAAGGCAAATAAATGGTCACATAACGGGGAACAGTCAAAGTAAAATAAATAGGTCATTTATGGCTGGCTGTGGCGTAGCGTGGAAAGGATAAGAATTATTTAGATGACTGTTACGTACATTTATTACCTACGGGGGTAGTCTTCGGTCCTGCCAAATGTACGCACCAGTTTTATATAGTTATATTATTTGTGCGTTCGATTGATTCACGCACTGACGTGCACAATGCTGTGTGAGTTGCTTTGGACGCACGTGTAACCTAGTTGAGTAGATTGTGACGTCATGATAGGGGCAGCTCGGACGACATTTATGTCCGCAGTGTTATTCTGTGATTCCTGGCAAATTTGAAGATGCCATCAGTTGTATTCGTATCTATTGGTCTTCATGGCGAAGCCAATAGTGGAAGAATGAAGTAAGTGTCGCCCCATTTCTTATGGCAAGTTTAATTATGTAAATTTAAAGTATCAGGCCGCTCCTATTAATGGTCTAGCGGGAATTCATCGGAGATGACATTCCTAGAATTGGACACACGGAGTCGATAGCCTTTGGAATCTTTTGTAGAGGGAGAATCCATATGTGGAATCAAGTTAATGAATATATATATATGCTTCACATGTTTAATATGCCGTTTTACCTATGCCAAAGTCGTGGTATGGATACCGAGAGGTTAGCCAAGATGAAACACTAACCTGGTTGTATTGTTATATCTGCCTTTGTTTGGATTGGATATGCTATCTAAGAATTTTATGAAGAAAGTCTGGGATGCTTACAAGTATGATATAAATTATTGCTCCGTGAGAATGAATCCGTTTGCCTTAATAAACGTCCTTGGGAGAAGGTCAACGGACGTTAATACCATGTCTGTTGTATGGTAATGGAAGTGATCCTTAGTCACTGGAATATAAGAGAACTTAACTGTTAGAGAATCTACAACAACTATTAACAGTGATATTAACATTTTGACGTATGATCTTCGCATCTCCACTATGATTGTCTTGTTCCACTTCGTTGGTGTCACGTCAATAAAATATATGTACTGTAATCACCGACTTGTGTGCTGCCAATACTTGCCCAGTTCACCCAATGCAACGATACTTGTTGGAATTTTCGTTTGAAGAACTTTGTTGACATTCATTCCGTTTTAACCATTCGCGTTTCAATTTACCTCTTCACTGAACTCAATGATAAAATGGAGTCAACAATGACATAATAGATATGAATGTGGAAAATTTGGCTTAAGAATTCCTGTTGGGTTTTCCCACTTCTGAAGGGTGACGAAGAGGGTAAATTCTCCTAACTAGACAAGGTCCGGAAAAGGTTGTAAGGAGATATTTGGTCTCTCGCTACCATACTCCCCTTTCTCAGTTTATTCACATTATGTTATCTTCTCAGCCCCCCCCCCCCTCTCCCTTATAAAGGAAGATAAACATCAGACAATATTCAACATCTCATAGAAGGAACAAAGCATGGGGTACATTATATACACCCAATTGGTTTATTGCAATTAAAATGAATAGATGGTGAATGATAGTATTGTCGATGGAATTAGTGTCTGCTGTATGTACTATGTGTCTCACATCAAGTGTTTTTCATCATGGATGACAAAAATATGGCATTGATATGGTGAGTTCCCTTTTTCGAGGAACTTATCTTTTCAGCCCCTGGCTGATAGTGAAGCGTGGTTAGTTCTCCGGTCTCCTTTTGACGTTGCACCAGGTAGGTCTTTAATGGTTCGGATTTGCCTTCTCTGTGCTCGGCTCCGTATTCTGCTCTGAGATTGGACTGTCGTGCAAGGCTCCACCAGAGACTGAAGACAAATACGACGGCTTCATTAATTTTCTAGCTTTAGAAAGCAGTCTTTCCCTAAGCCGTCCGTCTGCCAGTCATCTCAGATTTTAGTCTCTAACATCATATGTCTAGAGCCTAATCTTGAATTCAAGTTTCTACTTTCTGTCCTTTATTATATTTCTCTGCCCCAGTGGCAGTATTATAATTCTTTAGACTGATTTATCGTCAACTTAACCCGATGAATTATTATAAATGTCAGTGAAAACCACCAAATTTATCATAGAAATGTCGGCAACAGTATTCTAGTTCTGTGCCTCTAGCCTAATCGTCATGTCAATTATGATGAATTTAACAAATAATTGGACACCAGTGTTTTAGAATTGTCTGACAACATTATCACAACACTTCATGTCTGGTCGCATCGTCATATAATTTATAATGAATATATGTCACGGTCTGTCACATTATCGTTAATATTAATTTCCGCTAGTCTAAACGTCGGGTCAAAAATAATCAAATAATATGGAAATTAATAGCTATATATATTCCCGTTATACATTATTATGAACATGTTGTACACATTCCGTGGGATCATAAAATACACCCGATCACATGTGGCTGGATGTGATCGTTAAACAAAAATATGAATAAAGTAAACGCAGTTATACCAATTTTGCGTCGATTTTATAAGGTACTACACATTTCATCACAATATTATTTTCTAGCGAGATTTTCACTTACCTACTCAGAGATGGACCATAATCACAATTTAGACACGTGGCTTCAATGCTTTTAATGCGTGAATTCGCCGATATCTGGATTAGGTCTAGCTGTCTCGAGGTTTCCTGGGCAAGTGAAAAATGGCTGGATTTGCCGCACTTTTAGCGGGTCATTTCCGCTTGGACACGTGATCCGTAGCGTGCATCATGTGACCTTAGCATCATATAGACGCTCCAATCAATAACGTTAAAAGTCACGTGGGGATTTCCTAAACTGGTTCTACCTAAGTTTAAGCAGTCGGTCCTAAATTAAAACAGGTTTCTAGCTACCGAGGTCAGGGGTCAACAATGACGTCGTATCTAAAAATAGTATTAGGCGCTAGAAGAAAACCACTGAGCGCTAGGATAATATCCGCAAGTGTAATTTCCCGTGACTTTACGGGCTTCTCGATCATGCATTGAAGATGATAAAAAATGGCGGCTCGTAAATAATTAAAAAAAAATGAAGAGAAGATTGGGCAAGTCGTCACACTGGCATTATTTTTTTTTATCTTACCCTTTGTCGCAGATTATCTCAATTATTTTGTCCATCTTAGCCCGTAAGTCTCCGCCCACTTCTTGTCCATAGGTTAAGTAGAACCCCTTCTTTGATAGGCCTCATTCTGTTGTATAGATTCTGGTTTCCCAGTTGTCAATTTTATGAAAGTCTTCCTCTCGGTCACTTTATTCCTCTATATTCTCAGCTCCCATGACCTTACTAGTGCCAGAGGTAGGGGTTTTTAATTTTAAAATCTTCTCTCTCTCTCTCTTTCAGGTTTTAATCGTGACCTAATCGAGCTCATTAGCTATTTCCATAAAATCGAAGCTAGCTTTCAAGTCCCAAACTTCTTCTAATCATCGAGAGTTTCTATAGCTGAGAATGACGAAACTGATCACCTGCATGAACGAAAACAAATTCTTGTTTCCGTCACGATCGTTTTCTCTGTATGTTAACGCCTGCTAGAAAACCAGGTGTTACGCAATGTCCACAGCAATGCACGTGAGAAGGAAGGGGGAGGAAGGGACGAGGTTCTGTCATCTTCCCCTGTATAGGGGACATTGTATCCTGGTCCATCTTATCTCTTTTTAAACGGTCCAAACGCCGACTCCCTCGAGCACTTGTGCTCGGAAAGCGGCAGACGGCTGATCAGATGTCCCTAGGTCAAAGGGACAGTCAGGCGATATACACTTAAAAAGAGTCTAACTACTAGTTGTTCAAAGCCTAAGCCACATAGACCAGTCAGTCAGATCACCTAAACGGTGAAGTAGAAACGACATAATATTTTGACTAGTGCCAGTTGCCGAATTAAAGACGCGGATCAAATTCTCGTGGGGTGAGCACACTCAAGTTTATCCTAGAGAAAATTAATCAATTTTCTTTGAGCACGTTATGAGGAGAACAAGAAAGATAGAATATATTTTGACATCAGTAAAGACCGAAGAAAAGAGAGATGAAAGTCGATAACGAAAGAAGTTACTAAATAGTCTGACATTATGCCAAAAGAAAGAAGTAACAAACAAAATTGATAAACAACACTGAAGGCATGGAGGTGTGGAGAGACATTATTACCTACACTGCTAGACATGATAGTTGACGACGAAGAAGAAGTAAAAATATATTAATGTATATTGAAATGATCATTCAGTTAACATTGTTTTCAGTAATGAACGATCAATCTTGGTATTTGCACTCGTTTGTCATTCCATATACAATCAACAAACACCAAGAAACTAAACTGTCTATATCGAATGTCACATGTTTAGAGAATACGCTATGTTCTAGTTTCTACGCTTTGTGCTACAGTGAACCAGTAGTGCATATTAGTCATTATTGTATTTACTAGCAATAACCTGTCAAAACAAAGATAGGTTTGAATTATAGAGTGCAACTTCTACTGCATGTCCTGATGAAATCCTTATTTCTCCTGCAGTCATTTCATTCCATTTAACTTTCATTGGATCTTTGTAGTCAAACTTATCTGGATGCATTGGCTACGAAATAACTCTTTAAAAGTGACACGGAGAGAAGTGAAAGAAAAACTAACATAATGAAATATGACTAATTAATTGACAGATCTTTTCTCACGACATTTAAAAAAAGTGTACGGATATCTTTAAAATTCTTCCCTTGGTAAGAGAGCTCCTGGCGTATTCTGTTGCTGTTATCGTTGTTCAGAATCGACATTATTGCGCTCCGGGCACACACATAGGTGCTCAATCCCCCTCAGCAAATGTGAAGAGTATGAAGCTGATTCCTGTTGCACGCTGCTCGTCTACATGCCTGACCCATCCTCTCTTATGTCCATCCCTCCTAGTTTTACGTTCGATGCTAAATTCCATCATTGTGAATCGTGTTGATTTATCAACTGAAGTGTCGTTCTCTAACAGGCGATCGTTAATTGTACAGAAGCCAATGTCGCAAGTATAAACAAACAAAACGCTTTGGTGCAAGGGGATCAGCTGCAATGGTGGCTTAATTTTCTATAGCGAGCAAAAAAGGGGAAATGACCGAGGATAATTATAAAGCTGAACTATTAAAAAAATACAACCAAAACTTAACGAATATAAATTCGGAAAGAAATGGAAACTGTGTTGATTTTAAACATACAGCGCCTCAGCCTGACCATGACAACCTCAGCTGCAAACATAAAGACAGATCATTTTCTGCTATCGAAAGAATAATAAAACACACCAGGCCAAAAGCAACTGTTATCCTTGACATTACTGAAATGTCGTCTCCGGTACAGCCAGATGTCTAGACGATGTTGACAGTTACGTAACTGAATATTACATCCTTTTTTCACTCTATCAGTAAGCTCTGGTCACGTTACTAGTTGTGACGAAAAATATTGCGTCAATTTACATAATTTTCGTTCTCTCCTACATTATCAACTTATTTCTTCATTTTCCTCACTCATCGTCTTATTATTTTGCATATTTTTATACACCTACATTTTTTGCCTAGCCACCCCCAGACTTGTTTATGTTTCACCATGTGAATCGTAGTATTACAAGGCTAATTAGACCGGCGGGCAGATTATAATTTTATCGCCCTGTGTCGTGTAATGCAGTCGGTCACAGGAAATCATTGTTGACACAAGGTGACCTCGTGCGATCGACGGAAAGAAAGCTAGATTGTCTGTCTAAGAAATCCGTCTGGGAGATATACGTAAACACAGGTGATACTAGGTAATCGCTTCCGATGGTCCGTCTGTGTATCAATAGTACAGATAACCTGCGAGAGGAGACAATATTGGAGTAAGGTATTAGTCAAGAAAAGAGTTCACAGATGTATTCGTAAGTTTGCACAAGTGCAATCGGGGAAATTACTGCCATATTTGAAAGAGGTCACGAGTTTAAATTTTAAAATTGATACTTTAAAACACGCGGGGGATGGTAATGATTTAACATCCCGACCCACATAGTTCTAAAAAGACAGGATTGGTCTAAATCGAGAGCCTTAAATAAACTTTAGCTCCCATGGGAAAGCTGGTAGGAAATACCAATGTTGAAACTTGAAGGAAAATGAGAATATAACCTAGCAAATTCGGAGACACAAATCAGACTGCATAGCAACGTCAAATTAGCAACTTCCAGCAGCCAGAGAGACATCGGACTAGAATTCCAAATTATAAGTGACAGACGACGTATTTGGGCATCTTTGAAACTTAGAAAAGAAAACCCCCATTTTTAAATACCAGGAGATTGTGTAACCCAAATGGTTCGAAGCTACAAGATTGTACGTAGTACCAGACCAGTTTGAAGTAAAAGTCTTCGCCACTATCTTGTGAGTCAAGAGCTGTGACTCGACACTGAGTGCCCTCATCACAAACGAACTGACGAAAACCACGGCGGCAGTACTCACTTAGACCCAGCTAAGTTCTTATTAAAGGAAACAGGAAAAGGAAATTTTTATAACTCCTGTAATAAGTCTCAGTGAAGACAATTTTTAACTAAAGTTCACACTTCACTTCATATTTATTTTAGACTGTTAAAGACTAATTTATTATAAAATTTATTATATGTTATTTTACAAATTCATAATTGAGTCAATTATTATAGATATGAGAGCAGCATTGTTCTTGACTTATGGAAAATGGTATAACCACTCCCTTGAGATAGAAGCATCATTATTCTTCTACCTACAACCCTGCCAAGAGTAATCTTGTGCGAAAGTAGACACCTTTGAAGACCCATTTTAGATACTGTTATGTGTAAATATCATAACATTGGTTGTATACGATCACTTCCTGGTTTATTGTTTACAGACGGTTGTCATTAGTTTCCGGAAGTGACGTCTTGACTTCTGCTCAAATAGTGGCAGACGATAGCTTGTTAATCCGGAACACGAACAAGTCTCAAAACGGAAGTCTGCTTGTCTCGTTTGACCAGTATGCATGGCGTGTGTCCGTTAGGACTAGATTTCAGAGTATGTCCTTCGTTTGAGGAATATGATTATCACACCTGCAAGATGTATATTACCATCACTGCCTTATGCATGCATTAACTATATAATGTCAGTTTAGTTTAAGCAGAGTGTGTGGAATTCTTGTGCACGTAAGTTGACTGTTCGATTAAAAACTGAAAGTATCCGAATCAAGGACAGTAGAGACATGTGCTTAGAAAAAGCTTCGATGTCGTACCATATTCAATGTGGAGTAATATGTGAATAAACGTCTGAACTGTGCCAAGAAGTTAGGCCTTATCAACTGAGTATTTGTGGTGCGGGCCAGGGAGTATGGAGCGAATGGCAAGATTGAATATATTATAATTCAACAAATAATATATATGAGAATAACCCTGAGAGTACTCAGCAGGCCAAGATAAAATAAGGAGTGCTCAAGCATTGAGGCGAATGCACTCGTAATACAGGACGTCTGTTGGACTGTTCCTGAGAAAATAATAATATTATACAATTTATCCCCGCATCATTTTTAGGGGCCAAGCTAAAGAAGGCAGAAGACTAAAATTGGAAGTCGAGGACTTTTTTTCAAAATGGCGGCACTGATCGTCTGCCTGAATATTTCAAGCATGGAAAGGATTTCCAGCTATGATGTTAATTAACGTGCCTCAAATTATCACTAATGCACAAAAGTGACTTGCTATTGGATTGTCGTGAAAACGAGTGTAAAGCCCACTACTTTGTTAATCACTATGTCGAGATACAGATTTGCTTCAACCAATCAACGAGCAACGTTCACCAGTCTCTGAGACAGAATAAATTAACGGCCATCATGTTCATGCAAGATGGCGGATTAAAAAACTGAATAAAATTAGGCTGTACATCGCTTGAGACTAAACCGGAGGAAAAACCAATCATTTTGCTCCGCCAGGAACCAACCAAAAGCTTTCCTTAAGCATTTACCTACCGATATAATCGGGCGGATTTTATGCATAATCACACATCACCGACACGACGCCAGAGATACCGACCGACTAAAGAGGAGAAGCTGTCACCTTGATTTATAGCTTACCTGGAGTGCAATGACCTGCAGCTTGCTTTGCTAAGTCGAGTCAAAATCTGGCCGGTTTGAATCTTAGAGGGTAAATATATTTACGATAACCTTTAGGAAAATAGGCTTTCAGCAGGTCTATAATGTTGGTATTTGTTGTGTGTCATTTATACTACCTATCAGGTTACTGATTGTATCTTGGGGAAATTAAGTATAATGATTGTATTTCCTATTATGATTGAATAGACAAAGACTAATAGGACTCATACCTCAATCTATTGTCTCCTATAACTCAATCTATTGTCTGACATGACTTCAGTCTATTATCTCCGATAAGACCAACTGCCATATAACCAAAACAGTCCTTGTTAGGACTCAACCTATTGTCTCCTATACTTCAATCTGTTATCTCAGACCAACTGCCATATAACCAAAACAGTCCTTGTTAGGACTCAGTCTATTGTCTCCTATAACTTCACTCTATTATCTCAGATAAGACCAACTGCAATATAACCAAAACAGTCCTTGTTAGGACTCAATCTATTGTCTCATCTAACTCCAATCTATTGTCCCATATAACTCCAACCTGATATATCACCAAACAGTCCTCGTCGCATATACTCCTATCATAAGAACATAACGTTATTGTTAGGATATATTATAGCACTTGTAAGAGAGGGCCTGGTATATTGTAGGGGGGAAGGAAATGGTTGTATCACACCTAGGTGTACATATTATTGGATGTATTCATGTATTGAATTTATATTATTGAATGTATTCATGTATTGAATTTATATTATTGAATGTATTCATGCATAGAATTTATATTATTGAATGATATCCATGTATTAGTTTATCAGAAAGAAGGTTTTGCAAGTAGACACCTGTCTTGTCTCGCTATTGCAAAATCATACTGAGCCATGTTGTCATTCATCCTACATGCAGACACTGAGACACGCTCATATCATATACAATAGAAATAGGTGGGCTTGAGGACAGAAATTAGCCCCTATTTTTGCTTGTTACAGGTTTTATACGTGTCCTATCCTCAAACCTGAGATCGTTGTATGTCGTCAATCCAGCTGCCTGGAAATTCGCAGGAGCATAGAGGTTGTCAATGGACTCTAACATCTTTAGTCCCCCTCAGTCTTGGGTGGGCTAAAGGAACGATTCTCAGCCGCCGATGTTGTGTGAACCAAACAAAGAAGAACAGACCTTAGAGAGATGAGTACACATTAGTACCATTTCTGTCGCATTGTGAGCATAGAAAGAAACTGTCAGTGATGAGAAAGTGAAGTAGCATAGCAAGAGACAAAAATAACAGCATAGCTGATAAGTGTTATATCCTTAATTAACAGCACAGCTGATACATGTACTATAATTGAATAACAGCACAGCTGATATAATTTTTGTTCCTATAATTGGAAAACTTGTTGTAATATTTATTTAATATTACATATAAATATTTGTAAATCATATGTAAACTTACAAATTCATTACATTCCATTTTTCAAACATTCACCCTTCAGCACATCATTGTTGAGGAACCCTGAGCGCCCATATCAGTAAGGATTCACAGGTAATTTCACGTACCTAGAAGCATACCTGTAATACCAGAGGGTCTCGTCAATCCAGCTGCCTGGGAACTACCGCAGGAGCATAGTGGTTGGGGCAGGCAAAGACATCAACATCAGAATTAGGTTCCCCTAATAAGGCAAGAACAGCTTCTTTAGCCTAAATAAACGACATTGCAGCTGAAGTCCTCCCAATACAGCACAAGCACAAAATTAGAGAATGATATACACAGAGTTAGTACCAGTGCTTCTGTCGGCATTGGTGAGAATAGAAAAAGTTCACAGTGAAGGAAATGTCGAAATTGTCCTCTTTTCACACAACATGCCTAAGAAAAATTCACCGAATCTTTTGGCCGAATACCATCATCCAACCAAGATCTGCTTACTCGGAGCAAGCAAGAGGACATGCATACCATCATAGATGGCAGACGCTGGAGCTGGGTAATGGTTTTGTTCAGAATTTATCAAAGAGTTGAATGCCAATCACAAGAACAGCTATGCTATTGGACCCCTATATTAAGGATGCGATATCATAGGCCGACCAAAACAACTTGGCGGAGGACTTATATAGTAATAAATAACTTATTTTTCTGTATCTTATGATAATGGGTAAAGGTTGGGGCACTGTACGATCATTCCACCGACCGTGCAAATTTTGAATAATTTGTATTTGTACAAGACATAGGGCGTGATGGCTTACTGACTTCTTTTGACATTCCATTTTTTCAACATTCACCCTTCAGCACAAGAGTAGATAGTGTATATATACTAAATAAATAATAAGGAAATTGTATTTGAAGACTTGTCAATTTTATCATTGTTAAGTAAAATCTGTTTCCTTGTTTTTTTAATATCACAGTTAGTTACACAGCGGAGGTGGCACTTTATGTCGGTCTCCTCTCTACTATTGTTTCGAGATCAGATCATTCACAGCCGTAACTAATTTGTGATACCAGTAGTCCTCTCAGACACTGGGACTTCACCATTTTCTGCAGAATTCTATTTCTGTAATTGTCAGTACTATACTGATCCAAGAGCCAAATAAAAACCTCACGCCACACTGGGGGCTCGTTCCTGGGATATTTCTGTATATCTTGAGCCATACTTAGTCTATTCATCTATCTACACTCAATCTTGTGCCACCCATAGATAACATAAGAAACAGATTTTTGAAAAAAAAAATTCTATTTTAGGATTTTTTTTAAAATTATTTTCTTAGGAGGAGTACCATTTAGTACTCAGTAAATAGTTGATGCTCACAAAGTTGCACGGAAATTTTTTGTTCATTTAAATTAATTAAGTTTAATTACAATAACTTGGTTATAGTAAATATACATACCCTATCTAAGTAACGCCATGGCTGATCTAGTGAAGTTCAGAACTGCGATCATGCAGATGGGTAAGGAATTAAATATGACAGGTGATGCTCTCACTCAGTATGTCACAACAGAAGTGCAAAAACATATGGATAGGGAAGAAAGAAAGTTGCAATTAGAGACTGAAGCAAGGAAATTAGAGGCTGATAGAGAAGCAAAGAAATTAGAGGCTGAAGAAAGGCGGTTGCAAGCGGAAGCTGAGAGAGAAGCCAAAAGACTGGAAGCTGAGAGATAAGACAAAAGACTGGAAGCTCAGAGAGAAGACAAAAGACTGGAAGCTGAGAAATTGAGAAACCAAATGGGAGATTAGAAAATGAAGCAAAGAAATGGGAAAAAATGAGGAAAGGAAATTACAAGCAGAGAGAGACCATCAGTTGAGATTAAAAGAGCTTGAAATTCAGGCAAATACTGGCAATAATGGTGGTAGCTCACCTCACTCTGAGAGTAGCTCCAGCCAGAGCACCTCAAGTGGGGCCATGAATTTTCATCTGGACCCATTTGTTGAGAAAGAAGACGCCATTGAGTCGTACCTGGATAGATACGAAAGACTTGCCACTACCTATGGCTTAGTGAAAGAACAGTGGAGTCTTAAACTATCTCAGGGATTGAGAGGTGTTGCCTACGATGTATATTTGAAGCTCTCAAGAGATGACCAGGAAGATTATGAAATCCTGAAGCAGGCACTGCTTGTGAGATATGAAAAGAACTCAGAATCATATAGAAAGAAATTCCGAACCGCTAAACTTCTTCCAGGAGAAAACTATCACCAATTCTCTGCTAGACTGGAAACTTATTTGGAAACATGGAGTAGTTTAGGAAAGTGTCAGGATCTGAAAGAAATGATAATGATGGAGCAAGTGAAAGAGTCCATGCCTCAAGAAATGAGGAAGTTTATCATGGAACAAGGAGCAGAGAGATTGGAAGATATTGTAACTGTTGCTGAGAGATATCAAGCAGCTCAGGCAGAATTATTAGGAAATAAGAAGAAGCAGGGTGAAAACTTCAAATCATCACAAAACTATACCAAATATGAACAAAAGGACCATACCACAAGGAACAAACAAAGGTTTGACCAAAAGGACAAAAACCCTCTAAGATCGGATAAGACACCGTACCGGAAGGAAGGAAAGTTGTGTAAAACTTATCTAATGAGTAACCACAATACTGCGGACTGCAGAAGGAAGAATCCTCCTCATCATGCTGCATGTCTTACAACAGGGAATCAGGGAAGGAAGGAAATGGCAGTAAGTCAGAAAGACTTCCATCATCCCCCTGTCTGTGAGGAAGTGACCGTGAATGGCACTCAAGTACTGTGTTTATATGACACAGGATTGGACTTTGATTCAGTTGTGTGATCTTCTCTAGTGAGTCCTGACCAGATAACCACAGAAACAGTGGAAATCAGAGGACCGATCAAGGGAGCAAGAACCATGACACTACCCATAGCTCGAATCAACATAAGTTCTCGCTATGTGGAAGGAGAAATCAAAGCAGCAGTGATGGACGACCCTATTTACCCTTTGATTTTGGGGTGTAGGTATGTTTTCCTTGGAGAACCTATAAAACCTGTAGTTATGGCAACAGTCCAGACCAGGGAAAGCTCCAGGAAAATGGAGGAGAATCCTATCAATACTCATCCAGAAGAGATGAAAAAGGCTCAAGCAGCAGACAGCACATTGAAGCCTTGTTTTGGCAAATTGCCTAAAGCCCATAACCCTCCAGAGAAAGGAGACTTGTATATGAAGAATGGCCTACTATACAGAAAAGCTGGAACAGGACCTAAAGGGCATGGACAGCTTGTAGTGCCAAAATCTTACAGGGAGAAGGTTATGACGCTAGGACATGCTATACCCTTCAGTGGACATATGGGAATAGGGGCCACTGGACAAAGGATAGCCTGTCACTACTTTTGGCCAGGAATTACAGAGGACATAAAAAGATATGTAAGATCCTGTCCAGAATGCCAAAGAGTAGCTCCTAAGCATAGGACTGCACCAGCAACACTGGGAGAAATGCCTATTATGGGAACCCCGTTTGAACGTGTTGCAGTGGATATTGTTGGACCCCTCACTAGGACCAAGAAGAGAAATGCATATATCTTAACCTTGGTTGATACTTGCTCTATGTGGGGAGAAGCAGTGGCCATGTCAGCTATAGATTCAAAGCATGTGGCAGAGGGCCTGTTGACAATATTCACCCGATTAGGTTTCCCGCATCAGATATTGACTGACAATGGGTCTCAGTTTAAGGGAAAGCTAACACAAGAAGTATTCAGGATATTTCAAGCCAGGCACTATCATTGTAGTCCCTACCATGCCCAAGGGAACGGTCAAGTAGAGCGGTTCAATGGTACGCTAATTTCAATCCTTAGAAAGCTGGCGAGTGAAAAACCTGATACTTGGGATACATACTTACCCGCTGCACTATTTGCATATAGGGAAGTACCCCACAATTCAACTGGATTGGCTCCAGCTACATTGTTGTTTGGAAGACCAATAAAAGGTCCACTGGAAGCATTGCTGCGGACATGGACTGATGAAAAGGCAGAGGAAACAGTGACTTCCTCATACCAGTACGTCAACGAGTTGACATCTCGATTGAAAGCAGGTTGGAAACTGGCCAATGATAACTTAAGACAGGCCAGGAGGAAGCATGCTGCGTACTACAACAAAAAAAAGCAAAGGATAGGGAACTGGAGGTGGGTGAAAAGGTGTTATTACTGTTGCCAAGCAGCAATAATAAATTGCAGATTGGATGGCAGGGACCCTATGTCATACTGGAGAAACTTTCCAGGACCAATTATAAGATTGACAAGAAAGGAAAGGAGAAGGTATATCATGTCAATCTTCTTAAAAAATACTATGACAAGGAATCATCAGAAGTTGCACATATCATGACCCTAGCCATTGCAACAGAAATGCACGGTGAACCACTTCACTCTATGGAGTATCCACTCACAACTACAGAGGATTATGTTCAAGTAAATATTAGTGAACATTTAACTCCAGAGCAGAAGAAGAGGGTTCAGAAAGTGTTGGAAACCCATGCTGATGTGCTCACAGATAAGCCAGGTCGTACGAATCTGTTAGAGTACGACATGAAGGTTACCGACCCTACCCCAGTATGCATGAGAACATACCCTATACCCTATGCGAAAGCCCAAGCACTAAGGGAGGAAGTTGATTATCTGTTGAAGGAGAAAATTATCTCGAAGTCAGACTCTCCCTATAGCTCAAGTGTGGTGCTATTGAGAAAACCGAGTGGTGAACACAGGTTATGTATTGACTACCGGAAGCTTAATGCGATCACAGAATCTCAGGTGGACCCATTACCTGACACCAACCAGCTGTTCTCTACACTGAGTAAGGCTAGGTATTTATCGAAGGTAGATCTAAGCAAGGGATACTACCAAATACCAGTGAAACCAGAAGTTAGGAAAATGCTGGCATTCAGTACATCAGACGGACACTACGAGTTTAATGTACTACCCTTTGGGCTGAAAAATGCTCCAAGTATCTTTTCAAGAATGATGAGGAAATTACTGGAACCTCTACAAAATCCCCATATCACTAACTTTATGGATGACATTCTTGTTGCTACAAACACATTTGAAGAGCATATAGTAGCGCTCTCCATGTTGTTTGACAGACTGAGAGCCACTGGATTGACTGCACGTCCAACCAAGTGCTATATCGGTTGTAAGGAGTTGGAATTCTTAGGTCACACTATTTCTACAGGTCATATGTCTCCTGACCCAAAGAATATAGAGAAGTTAAAGAAGGCACCCAGACCTCAAACGAAGAAAGATGTGAGATCATTCGTGTCATTATGTGGGTTCTATCAGAAGTACATACCCCACTTTAACTCTCTGTGTGCACCGTTAACTAACTTAACGAAGAAAGGACAGCCGGACAAAATCCAATGGAATGCTGATTGTGAAAAAGCTTACACAGAGCTAAAAGCAAAACTCACCAGCAAACCCATCCTTACTCTACCCGATATCACACAGGAATTTGTATTAAGGACGGACGCTAGCAGTATAGGGATTGGTGCAACTCTCTTGCAGAAATCAAAAGCCCAGCCGGAGGAACTTTTACCGTCGCCTACGCCAGTAGAAAGCTGAATGCAGCTGAGTTGAACTACTCGACCATAGAGAAAGAATGTTTAGCTCTAATTTGGTCCATCAACAAATTTTCACCTTACTTGTATGGGACACACTTCATTGTCCAAAGCGATCATGTAGAAATGGTCTTTTTATTAGATAGAGGGAGAAAGTGTAAGTCGTATGATTTACTTGATGGAAGAATAAAATATAGATATCTAGAGAAAACTTTCCAGACTGATTTTCATGAGTTTTCTAAGAATTTGTTCTCGAATGCACTCCAATGATTTTGTTATTTTCCAACTCTCACAGCCGTATGTTAACACTGAGATAAACTAAACCTAGGGCTTGGTATGTAATTAAAGTCAGTACTCAAAAAATTAAAATCTTTCTAAGCACAGTATTCTGGTGAAATCAACTGGATATTCTCTTAGAAGGCGTATAAATTTTCCCCGTATCCGAGATTCCTATAAAGGTCTATGTATATAGTACATATAGATTTATAAGAGAGGCATTGGTGTTGGGAGAGCCAATTTTAACCGAGAGATCCCGACCCAATAGTGTTTATTAATTATGGCTTGCCCCAGGGTGTAGATTTATGTTACTAAAAATCTGCGATATCAACCCAATGAAAATATTACAAAGAAAATAACAAACAGACTCGGTTATGTGTAAAGTTTACAAAAATGAAAATAGAATCTCACAATATATTCAAATATACAACTAAATGTTCCCTAATCTATGAATGGTTCTCTTGAACCATGTTAGAATTAATTTGTCATCATTGGACAAAGGGAATATTCTTTAGTGGTTCTGCTGGCATGTTCAGATACTCATTCAAATGCTGATGTTGATTCTTGTTGCCAGGGGGTTCAATATGTCCCAGCACTCCAGGTCCCGCAAGTTCTTTTTAGGGTTTCAGAGGATGGCAAGTTGCTTCTTCTCCGTCTTGACACAGGGCTCATCACCAACTGGGATGGAGTATGTCTGCCCTTGAGAACACTGCATATGCTTTAGTCTTCTGGTATGACAACCTGGTAGGACTGGATTGACAAACAATCGAAGCTCCATTAGTAATTTTGCCAGAGAAGTCATTTCCCATATTTGCTGGGCGCTAATCGTCCATCAGAAATAATAACAAACATTCATAGTTAACATAACTAACAAGGTGCTACCTATTATCTATTATAGCATAAACTGATGTTATAAGCAAACAGGTGGATCTCAACTTCTCTATACTTCTGGCTTCCAGCTTGTTTACCGCAGTGATTTTCAACATGTGGGCTGTTGTTTAGCTTCACCAACTGTGAAGTTTGGGGCAGTGGTCATCAAAAGTTTGAGAACCACTGGTCTAAAGTGCCCATAGAGCAATAAAATCAATTTGGGGTCACTGTCAACGATGGTTTGAGAACCACTGGGTAATAGTTTTCTATTCTTCTGTAAAATCAGTGTTGGGGTGTCATTGTTGCTAAGGTTTGAGAACCACTGAATTACAAGTCAGTCAACATATTCATTTATTCTGGCTAGTGCT
Source organism: Oreohelix idahoensis (assembly GCA_024509875.1). Taxonomy (NCBI): domain Eukaryota; kingdom Metazoa; phylum Mollusca; class Gastropoda; order Stylommatophora; family Oreohelicidae; genus Oreohelix; species Oreohelix idahoensis. The sequence continues at coordinate 273,691 of JAMPIV010015716.1, read as the reverse complement.
GTTGCCCATTCATTACATACTTGTGTTTATGTGATAGGCATTCATATACCTTGATAATACCATCATAACATAGGAACATGCACAGTAAACACATTAAAATATCATAAGGATATTTGAAGAAATCAGTCCAGGATTAAAATATGACAAGGGATAAAATCATGGCTGAAATCATACAGTAGAATTTAGTTTGTAGAAATCATTCAGTATAAAACCGGACAAGGGTAGTTCATAGATGAAACTTTCAGTATACATAATGTTGTTGTCTCCTGTTCAAAATCAAGGATATTAATTTCTGTCACAGTGAAAAACAAAAGATACTGACATGATATGTTGTAGATAAAATATGATTAATTCATGTTATTCATATAACAATATAGATCACTTACTCGCTCAGCTAAGATCCATTGCTGTTTTAAAATGATCGGGCCCCTCTGTATTTCTTGGAGCAACCATTTGTCCCGGTCTGGTCGGTCCGGCGCTAGTGAGAGAATGCGCTTTGAGAATAGCGCCAAAATTCCGGTTCTGTTTGGTTGCTGAGGTCAAAGGTCAAAAGACAATATACTGATGCCTATACCCTTGGCTTAAATGTAATTATTAAGGGCGCAGTTTACAGTTCACCGCTTTAACAGGTCACAGTGGTTTTGCCAGTCAAAAGTAGAACAAAGGACTATATTTCCCGAAGCAAATTGGAGATCTCCTGATGTGTATTGACGAGTGATAGATATTACTAGAGAATTTAGAGAGAAGGAATGAATTTGTATGAGAAAAGATAGACAGAGAGAAAAGAAGGCGAATACACTTCATGACAGATCATCAGCCTTTAACATTCTTGGCTGCATCTAAAAAGTTAAATTCGAGATTGTTAAGGTGGAGTCTGCTTCTTGCGCCTTATTCCTTTACCGTGAATTACATTCCGGGAAGAGACAATGTAGGAGCTGATTTTTTAAGTCGACACCCTAGTACTCTGGAAGGACAGACGCAAAAGGATTAACCACAGCAGGGGTTTACACGTCAGCTATGACAAGTCACAGCTAGGTGTACATATTATTGGATGTATTCATGTATTGAATTTATATTATGGGATGTATTCATGTATTGAATTTATATTATTGAATGTATTCATGCATTGAATTTATATTATTGAATGATATCCATGTATTAGTTTATCAGAAAGAATATTTTGCAAGTAGACACCTGTCTTGTCTCGCTATTGCTAAATCATACTGAGCCATGTTGTCATTCATCCTACATGCAGACACTGAGACACGCTCATATCATATACAATAGAAATAGGTGGGCTTGAGGACAGAAATTAGCCCCTATTTTTGCTTGTTACAGGTTTTATTCGTGTCCTAAAACCTGAGATCGTGGGTCGTCAATCCAGCTGCCTGGAACTCCGCAGGAGCATAGAGGTTGTCCTGACTCTACATCTTTGGTCCCCCTCAGTCTTGGGTGGGCTAAAGGAACGATACTCAGCCGATGTTGTGTGAACCAACCAAAGAAGAACAGACCTTAGAGAGATGAGTACACATTAGTACCATTTCTGTCAGCATTGTGAGCATAGAAACTGTCAGTGATGAGAAAGTGAAGTAGCATAGCAAGAGACAAAAATAACAGCATAGCTGATAAGTGTTATATCCTAAATTAACAGCACAGCTGATACATGTACTATAATTGAATAACAGCACAGCTGATATAATTTTTGTTCCTATAATTGGAAAACTTGTTGTAATATTTATTTACATATATATATATATATATATATATATATATATATATATATATAGATATATATATATATATATATATATATATATATATATATATATATATATATATATATATATATATATATATATATATATATATATATATATATATATATATATAAAATAAATATTTGTAAATCATATGACAACTTACAAATTCATTACATTCCATTTTTCAACATTCACCCTTCAGCACAAGAGTAGATAGTGTATATACTAAATAAATAATAAGGAAATTGTATTTGAAGACTTGTCAATTTTATCATTGTTAAGAAATCTGTTTCCTTGTTTTTTTAATATCACAGTTAGTTACACAGCGGAGGTGGCACTTTATGTCGGTCTCCTCCCTACTATTGTTTCGAGATCAGATCATTCACAGCCGTAACTAATTTGTGATACCAGTAGCCCTCTCAGACACTGGGACTTCACCATTTTCTGCAGAAATTCTATTTCTGTAATTGTCAGTACTATACTGATCCAAGAGCCAAATAAAACCTCTCACCACATGGATAGAAGTCAAAGGAATTGACTGTTTGCTGGAAAGTTCAAGTATTTTGTCAAGAAACATGGACCAGAGCGGTGTCCGTCATATGTCAGCATTAACCAATCCTAGGCCTAACCAGAGCCTAAAGTTACGGAACATCACTGTATTCCTTGCTTGGAGAAATCTCAAGGAGGATTTTTTTTGTGGCAACAGATAAGTAGATTTATCGTTACATACAGCTTGACTGTAGATAATATCTGTTGGCCTGAATTCTAATTTCACGAATTATTATTTTCATTATGTCGATGTGTTTGTAACTAGCGGGAGGCTGGTGGGACTTAATTTGTTCATTTAATACCGCGAAAGCTAGGTCAAATGAGCAATTTAAGCGTTCTGTAGAGTAGTATCTGCTTGGTTCATAGTGAGGAGCCAGTATATTGTGCTGGTTTGATAAAAATACTGCCTCATTTGAATTTAGCAGATCCATTTCTGTCTAGTTGTAAAGTCGTGTTTACATATTGTTTGTTATCATAAGTCCTGTCATTGTTATATTTTATTAAGTTTGCTACATTATGGTTTGTAAGATTGTCCATTCTTCCCTTACTATCATTTAGTTCATAGATGTTATAAGTGTTGTGATACGCGTCTTGTCTTGTTCTATTGTTATAGAGAATTATTATAACTTATTGTTATATACATGTCATATTAACTCCTTGGTTTAAACATTTGTATTTCCTTTGGTTGCTCTAACCCTGCCTTCTTGTCATTGCTTGTTGTAGTTACTATTTTTTCTGCTCCATATTGTCTATTTGACTAACATCTATATTATTGCTTTTATAAACTGATGTGAGATTGGTGGATTGAGTATTGAATATTTAGCTGACATATTCATATACATAAAAGTTAAAATATTGTGTATTACTGAGAATCACAATAGGAAGAAAAACCATGACTTCATTAAAGGATTTATTGAAGATTGGTAAAGAATTTAACTTGGATGGTGAAACCTTGCAAGCTTATGTGGATAAAGAGATAAAGAGACAAGAAGATCTCAGGAAAGAAGAATTAATTGAAACAAGGAGACAAGAGGAACTCCACAAACAAGAAAGGGAAATAGAATTAGCTGAAAAAAGGAGACAAGAGGAACTCCACAAACAAGAAATGGAAATAGAATTAGCTGAAAAAAGGAGACAAGAGGAACTCCATAAAGAAGGTTTGGCTGAAAAAAGGAGATCAGAAGAATTGGCTCTTGAAAGGGAAAAAAATTAGCCTATGCTAGATCTCAAGAGGAGAAAGCTCAAGAGGAGATGAAATTGCAACAAATTAAAGCTCAAGAGGAGATGAAATTGCAACAAATTAAAGCTCAAGAGGAGATAATATCTCAACAAGCTATAAGATTAGCTGAGATTGAACTTGAAAAACTAAAATTACAACAACCAATGTTGCATCCTGGGGTAGGTGGAGATAAAAATAAAGATCATACTACTGCCATAAGGATTAATCTGCCAAAATTCAATGCGTCCATAGATGACATTGCATGCTTCTTAAAAAGATTCCAAACTTATTGTGAAGAATATAAGATTGACAAATCTACTTGGACCTGCAGACTTATGAATTTATTGGTAGGTGAACCATTAACTGCGGTCTCCACTTTAGATGACCAAACCAGAAAAGATTATGAAGCTGTTAAATTAATGTTATTACAGAGATATCAATTAGATGATGAGGGTTACAGACAGAAATTTCGTTCTTTGTATCCAGATTCTGGAAAAGACTTCACTGAATTTATTTCAGCTATTAAATTAAATTTTTCTAGATGGATTGAATTATCCAAAACTGAGAAAACTTTTGACGGATTGTCAGATTTAATTCTAAGAGACAAGGTTTTGTCATCAGTTAGTACTGATTTTCTTGCATTTCTACAGGAAAGAAAACCTGAGAATCTGACTAAACTACAAACAATAGGTCGTCAATATCAAGTTGCCCATCCTAACAGAATATTGAGTAAAAACAATGTTAAAGAATCATTTCCAGCTGCATCTGCTAGGTCATTTCAGGACAATGCACCTAGATACAGATCAAACAGTATGGATAGGAATCAAAGATTGAATCCATCACATAATTACAGCAAGAACAGAGGTAGATATAATTTTTAATAAACATCAACCTCAAAGAAATTTCAATTTCGTACGAAGAAGAACATTTTTTATCCACAAACCTCTTTTAGATCAAATAATTGGCAAAATAGAGGTGGATATAACCCTAAACAAAATAGAGGGCAAAAATCTTTTTTACAGAGGTAATGATCAAAATTCACAGAATAAAAGATCTTATCATAACAAGACTACCAGGCAACCTAGAGGCCCTGAACGTACTAATGCTGTAGTGCATGATAAATGATCATAACCATGATGCTATAGTAGCACATGCAAAATTCATGCAGTGTGGATTTAGCAAATAGTGATAATTGTACTAATTTGCAATTCTTTATTTCAGTCTCAAGGAGTCCCAAGATTATTGTGCGGACATCCCCTTCCAGTCATGTCATCATTTGAAAAGTACTGGATCATTAATTTTAAATAAAGGTTTCTCAATAATCAATTGGTTTCTTTATTGCGCGATACAGGGGCAACAACTATTGTAGTTCGCAGAGCATTGGTAGATAGGTCGGACTATACAGGAGAACATGTGAAATGCATCACATTTGGAGGAACTGTAAGAATAATTACCCCACGGCTGAGGTATTCTTGGATACGCCATATTTTACAGGAAGAACAACTGGTATGTCTGTTGGAAAATCCAACTGCTGGGAATTATGATTTTAGGAAACATACCTAAATTACATGATTGTTCAAAGAGGGATATCGAGATATGGGAAAAACAACATTTACTTTGTTCAAATGCTGTGACTACTAGAGCTCAGGCTCACATGGCAAAGAATCAACACATACCACTTGTTGATGTGTTACCTGAAGATGTAACTCAGGAAAGCGCTTCAGAAGAAGACGAAGAAGATGATAATGATAATGATGATGAAAATCATCATCAGCAGGAGAATAATGATGATATTCAGGTAATGGATGATGTCAATGCTAATAATGATACTGTATTTCAGATGGAGCTCATTGATAAGGAAACCTTCATACAAAGGCAAAAAGATGATATTTCTTTAAGAAAATTTTTTTTCACATTGCTCATTTAGATGATGTAATGGTAGATGGCAATGCTAAACACTGGTATACTATAAAGAATTTGATATTAGTAAGAAACTATCAAGATGCTAATTCCTTAAAGAAACAGATTATGGTACCAGCTTGTTTTCGTCCATTTGTCTTAAGACACGCACATGACATTGAATGTGCTGGACATTTAGGTGTTGCTAGAACCAAGCAAAGAGTGTTGTCAACCTTCTTTTGGCCTGGTATTACAAAAGACGTAAAACTATTTGTCGTACGTGTACCACTTGCCAAAGCTTGGCAATTAGAAAACCAAAACATGATGCTCCTATTCAGGCATCTGACATATCTTTGCGGCCCTTCGCAAAGATGGCCATTGATATTATTGGCCCTTTAAAGGTTACATCAGCTAGAGGTCATCAAATGTATTGACCTGCATTGATATGTGCACATGCTGGCCGGAAGCCATACCATTAAAAACCATTACTACAGTAGATATTGCTGATGCACTATTTTTAATTTTTAGCCGTATAGGTTTCCCTGAGAAAATTTATATCAGATAGAGGAACTCAGTTAGTTTCTGATGCCATGAAACAGGTTATGGATATGTTTGGGATTGAGAGATCCCTTAGCTCAATTTATCACCCACAAGCTAACGGGAAAATAGAAGTTCTCAATAGATCCATAAAACAAAATGTTACATAAGGTTACCATTAAATATCCACTAAATTGAGACAGAGTTCTCCCCGCTATTTTTATTTGCTTACAGGGAAATTAAAAATGAACATACAGGCTTTAGTCCATTCGAGTTGGTTTTTGGTGCCAAACCAAGAAGCCCAATGTCTATATTAAAACAGCTATTAATTGGAGCTGAGATGAATGAAGAGGTTCAAACCTCATACCAATATGTCATCAACCTAAGGAAAATAATAATAGACGCATGCCAAATTGCAGTAAACTCATTTGAACAGGCAAAACTAAGAGCGAGGTTATTTCTTAACCAAAACCGCAAATTACGCCAACTGTGGCCTGATGATGAAGCATACGTACTATTACCCAAGAAAGATAACAAACTATTGGTGTCATGGAGAGGACCTTACAGGATTGTGGAGAAACTGTCTGATGTTGATTATATTGTTTCAGTAGATGGAAAAGAAAAGACTTTTCATATCAATATGTTACAGCAGTTTCATGCACGTCCACCACATCTTAGACCAGTCTTTGAAGCTCTTGATGAATCTGTCACTCGTCACTCTTCTTTGGCTGTGATACAGGAGGAAAATTCTGATTTGACTGATGGAAATGAGTCACTTTTAGTGTTACCTAGTATTCACTTTTTAGCTACTGAAAGTTGGAAAGATGTTTCCATATCTCCAACGCTGTCTTCTGTTCAGAAAGAACAGGCTACTCAATTGTTACTGTCTTTTGCTGATGTCCTTACTGATGTGCCAGGACATACCGATATCATCGAACATGATATCGTTCTTACTGATTTTCAACCTATTAAGTTGAAACCCTATCCTATACCTATACACTTACAGACTCAAGCGAATGAGAAATTAGAACAGATGGTGAAATTAAATGTCATTTCTCCATCTCATTCCCCTTACAGTTTTCCGATGGTCTTGATTCGGAAAAAAGATAAATCTATACGCATATGCATAGATTTTAGACGTTTAAATTATGTGACCATAAATGACGCTGAACCACTCCCAGTGTTAGAGTCTTTATTAGACAGATTAGCTTCTGCTACATTCTTCTCTAAATTTGATCTTTCTAAAGGCTATTGGCAAGTGCCATTAACGGAGAAATCCAAGCCTTTTACTGCCTTTGCTACGCCATTAGGTCTATTTGAATTCAATTATATGTCTTTTGGCTTAGTAAACGCGCCTGCGACCTTCGTTCGCATGATGCGAAGACTCTTCTCCGATAGAGAAGATCTTATCACCTATATAGATGACATTTGTCTGTTTCATCTATCATGGGATGAACATGTAAAAGGTATTCAGTCCTTACTTCACACTTTACGTCTCCATAATTTAACTGCACGTCCATCAAAAACTAAAGTTGGATTTCGGGAGATCTCATTTTTAGGATATAAAGTAGGTGGGGGTTTCTTGAAAACGGACGATACTAATATCTCTAGAATTCTAAACCTTGATGTTCCGAAAACAAAAAAACAGGTTAGAAGTATTCTTGGTTTACTCAATTTTTATCGTAAATTTATCCGTAATTTTTCTGAAATTACATCTGTTTTATCGTCCCTTGTGAAAAAAAAAATTCGCCCAATAGATTTATATGCAGCCATGATTGTTATGTTGCCTTAAATCAGCTTAAACATATGTTTTCAAAATTGCCTATCTTGAGATTGCCTGATCCTGCCAAACATTTTACCCTCAGAGTCGACGCCTCAAAATCTTCGAATGGCGGTTCGTTGTTGCAGGAATGGAATGGCTATCTGCATCCCACATTCTACGTTAGTAGAAAGCTGACGCCTACAGAGCAGCGGTACCCCATCATTGAGAAAGAACTACTTGCGGTGGTATTTTGCTTTTCCAAACTACAGCGCTACTTACTTGGAGCAAGTTTTACACTGGAGACTGACCAGAGAGCCTTGTCGTATCTGAAAACAGCACGCTTCAAGAACGAAAGAGCTGCCCGTGCCTCTCTGGCCCTCCAACCCTACGAGTACCAGATAAAGCCTATCAAGGGAAGCGTAAATGTCATAGCCGATGTGTTGTCTCGCTGTGTGAAACATCCACTGGTTGACGAATCAAATTCTGCTTCAACACCTTTATAATGATCAAACCTGCGTTATGTTGCTGTTTACAATTCAAGAACTATGGCGCAACTTTAACGTTAGATCAACTGTTACATAGACCATTCATTCACAAGAGTGGTACATACTTCAGAAAATTTTCTGCCACAGTGCTTCATCATGTACAGAAACAGTGTGCTAAACTACGAACAGTATGCCAAGCATCATGATGATGATGTTTTTACGTATAACCTACGTCAACTAAGATATCAAATCCTTTGCCATGTGGTTACTAATACGATTATTCCAGAACTATACTGCTATACTACAAACATTTTGTAGGATGACTATTTTCAGGATATTGTGGCAATACGATTTATTACAGAAACATTCCTTGAATTATTCAATAACTTTTCCTTTAAAATGGACTGCTATGTGCATAAAAAGGGAAACAACTAGAAAATGCCGATGTCTGAAAATTCAAAGGGGACATAACAAAATCAAGGTTTCATCTCGACTTGGATTTTCGAAATGTAGGATACAGAATGAATAACAGTGACTTTCAATTCTAGTCCTATTGCTGGGAAGACATACATTGACAGTTGAAATACATGGAACGTACACATTCCAATGAACTTCTTTGTTACTACAGATAAAAAGGACTTTGCATCGTCGAGAATAATCTACAAGGTTGTGAGAATTATGATCTATGGAACTGTGTTCGAAAATACGTGATTGAAAAGGACTTTCGTACAACAATCATTATTGACAGTAAATAATTAATATCATTAATTACTGGATATGTTTGTAATTCATCTAAACCACAAGAGGTTACATACTTAGTTTAATGAGGTATTTTTAAGTGTTCAGATATTACTTAATATATTTGCACATTATAGTGTATTAACATGATCAGTCATCCCATCAGACTACATACATACAGATATTCATAACTATTTTGACATAATGTCGCAGTCACTCATTATGAATTGATTTGTCTGCCTCATATGATCTATAGTGTCTTTGATTGCTAATTATGCATGTCATTGATAAATAGGGAGACTTACATGACTGACATGACATAGGGTGTTTGTTGACATGGTGTGCTGTATGAGTGCCTTGACTGACACATAGTGACTTTTTTTTTGCACTGCCCTATTATTAATATGGTGACCTCACAGTAGTGTCAAAAGAGATGTCTCTGAAATAGACAATGGGTTTAGTGATCTCATTACTGGATTCCACACCTTGTGTGTCTAATTGTCGATTGTGGAGCACGCATCTAGGTGCTATATCAATGGGGACAGTTGTGGAAGGTTCATGTGTCACCTGGTTACTCCAGTGATTTTATAGATTTGCAATGGAAATAATGAAAAGTTCCTTTTCATTATTTTACTGCAGGGGGGGAGTAAATGTTATGTTTAAATATCATAACATTGGTTGTATACGATCACTTCCTGGTTTATTGTTTATAGACGGTTGTCATTAGTTTCCGGAAGTGACGTCTTGAATTCTGCTCAAATAGTGGCAGACGATAGCTTGTTAATCCGGAACACGAACGCGTCTCAAAACGGGAGTCTGCTTGTGTCGTTTGACCAGTATGCATGGCGTGTGTCCGTTAGGACTAGATTTCAGAGTATGTCCTTCGTTTGAGGAATATGATTATCACACCTGCAAGATGTATATTACCATCACTGCCTTATGCATGCATTAACTATATAATGCCAGTTTAGTTTAAGCAGAGTGTGTGGAATTCTTGTGCACGTAAGTTGACTGTTCGATTAAACTGAAAGTATCAAAATCAAGGACAGTAGAGACATGTGCTTAGAAAAGTTTCGATGTCGTACCATATTCAATGTGGAGTAATATGTGAATAAACGTTTGTACCGTGCCAAGAAGTTAGGCCTTATTAACTGAGTATTTGTGGTGCGGGCCAGGGAGTATGGAGCGAATGGCCAGATTGAATATATTATAATTCAACAAATAGAATATATGAGGATAACCCTGGAGAGTACTCAGCAGGCCAAGATAGAATAAGGATTGCTCAAGCATTGAGTCTAATGGACTTATAATACAGGACGTCAGGTGGACTGTTCCTGAGAAACATAATTAATATTATAAAATTTATCCCCGCATCAATACTCTTGAGTTTTGGCCACTGGTGGACCACTACTGCAGAGCAAAGGAGAGGCAAATCCCGTGACACTAGTCTGTTTATATTATTTGTTGATAGTCTATTTATATAATTATTTTCTTTTTTTAAGTCTATTTTTCCTCTAGAGGACTTGTTTTACTATGAGTCCTATAGATTAGATTTGTCCTATAGATTATTAGATTACTATATTTATATTTTTAAACTATCCGTTTTTCCTCTAGAAATTATTATATTTACTATTTTTTAACTACAAGTCTTGCATAAATTATGTGAGGACGAGTAGGTAAGGAGTGAGTGAGTGGCCACGTATGACAGAGAGAGTGAATATTTTTTCTTGTTACAGTAACTTGTACCAACCTGTTTATTTTGCTTTTAAAATTGTTTACTTTACTGAGTAGCACTTAATAGGAATTTTGTTTACCTTACTGTCTATTCTGTAACATAGTGCTAACATTTGACATTTGGGTTATTTACTTTTTGGGTTCTTTTCTCCAGAGGGGGAGGGCACAGTTATTCGGTTATTTTCATATGTATGTTATTCTGATTTTATTTGATCTTTCTTTGGATATTTGATGTTGTCAAGTTTAAATGATAATAAACAACAAAGAAAACTTACTTTGTGTGTTGGTCAGACCCATACCCTATTAGCCATAGTTTTTCACGTGTGTGTGTGTCTTGTAGCCACATAGTTGTGTGTGTGTGTAGTTAAACTTATAATTACATGTATAGGGAGGGAAAGATTGTCTTGTACTAAATTACAGTCGTATATATAGGCTGGACTAGAGAAACTACTCATTCCAGAGACAGATCTTCTCCTTAAACTATCACCTGTGAAAATCTATTTCTCACACCTTTTTTTTCCTCACGTACTTATCACCATCTACTCTACTCAGACGGGACCATAAATAACTATCAAAGCTATCCGTACGACAGTAGGTATTGTCCTGTCCAGTGATCAGTAAAGGCTTCCTAAGTCTCCTGAAAACTGTTAATCTTTTCCAAACATTCCTCAACTAAATTCGAAAAAGAAATGTACATCACACAATGCGGTTTTCCCTCCAGGAATTGCCTAACAAGGACATCATAAATACAGCTGCTGCAGAAGCATGTGGTGAAGTCCGACTTATAAACAAGAGAAAAAGGACACCTTGGTGGACAGAGGAATTCAAAGAGAAAATAAGAGAGAAGAAAATGGCATGGAAACAATACTTAGGAGCTAAAAACACAGCAGGACAAATAGAAAAATATAGAGAATATGTGATACTCAGAACAGAAGCAAAGAACAAGGTGCTAGCAGCAAAACAGAAGTCCTGGGAAGAATTTGGAGAAAAGCTAGAAAAAGAAGCGCAAGAAAACCAGAAATTGTTCTATAAGACCCTAAAGAACATGAGGAAGGAAAAACAATGCCCTCTCAAATTTATAAAGGACAAGCAAAACAAATTGCTTACTGCCCCGAAGGAAGTAATGGAAAGATGGAAAGAATATTTCTCAGAACTCCTTGATGGTGAGCAAGGTCAAGCATCAGAAATGATAACCACTAGCACAGAAGAGGAAACCAGTGGTGATGAAGATGCCATAAAGATGGAAGAACTGAAGACAGCACTGGAGAAAATCAAGATGGGCAAAGCAGCAGGGCATGATGGTATAACACCAGAAATGGTTAAGTACATGGGAGCATTAGGCGACTTATTACTCTTAAGGGTCCTACAGGCAGCGTGGTGCAACAAGACCATACCAAAGGATTGGGAGATTGCCATCATAACACCAATTTTCAAAAAGAGTGACAATCGACAATATGGAAACCACAGAGGCATATCCCTTCTCAGTGTCCCTGGTAAAATCTACTCTAGAATCCTAGAGCAGAGACTCCGACGCCTAGCTGAGCCACAATTGGATGAAGTCCAGTGCGGATTCCGAGCAAACCGAAGTACTCAAGACCTAATCTTCACACTCAGACAGCTGAGTGAAAAGGCCCTTGAGTATAAGAGTGAGATCCATCTTTGTTTCATAGATCTGGAAAAGACGTTTGACAGGGTCCCCTGGAGCAAACATTAGGACTGTTTGGCAAGGAAGAACATTCCAGCACCTCTGATTCATGCTATACAGAGCTTCTACAAGTCTTGCAGAAATTATGTGAGGACAGCAAACCATAAGTCAGAAGAGTTCAGGACCACCACTGGTGTAAGACAAGGGGATATCCTGTCATCTTATCTTTTCATACTCCTCATGGACGATGTTATCAAGTCATGTAAGGAGAGAACAAGAAAGTATTCAGTGGGGTACTGGAAGATGAGACAGGTCTATATTTCAGAGCTGGCATTTGCTGATGATGTTGCCCTGATTGCTAAATCAGAGGCACATCTCCAATCCAACCTGCAAGTCTGGAAGGAAGGGCTGGAGAAGAAAGGGATGGTCATAAGCAGCTCTAAAACAAAATCCATGGTGATATCACGAGAAGAAAGAAGACATCAGATTAAGCTGAGAGAACAGGTCCTGGAGCAGGTCGACCACTTTAAATATCTCAGAGCTATTATAGATCGAAAGGGAGGCATCAAATAAGAAATGGCCACTCGAAAAGCAGCAGCTGGGAGACTTTTTCAGGCCATAAATTGTGGATTCCTCAGCAAGAGAGAGGTTGGTAAGAAAATGAAGATGGCTGTATACCGCTCCACCTATGTCCCAGTCTTGACATATGGATGCGAGTCATGGGCAATGACTACAACCCACAAAAGCCAGATCCAAACCTCAGAAATGAGGTATCTGAGGAAGGTGGTTGAAGTAACAAGAAGAGACATGGTCCGCAACCAGACGATACGTCAAGGCCTAAAATCCCACCCCCTGCAGTCCCAAGTAGAACAGTCCCAACTAAGATGGTTTGGCCATATCTGCAGAATGGGAGAAGATCGGCTACCACGACAAGCATGGGAAACAAAGAGTCTTGGATCCAGACTCCCAGGACGACCCGGAGTCCGCTGGGAGGACAACATTAGACAATGTTTGAAGGATGGAGGACTAGAATGAAACCAGGCCAGGAGGAAGACAGCCGATAGTATAGTCTGGCGCTCTCTCTTCCAAACCTCTACACCTCACGGTAGAAGGGGAACGACTAAGTAGTAAGTAAGTAGTAGAATCTACATGAAACACATTTCCTGTATGCACAAATTTATAATATTATATACATATTTTTAATTATCTTCTCTTACCCTCAATTCAGAATCACAGGGCTTATAAAGCTTGGCAGTCTGCACACACATGTAGATGGCAAAGGTGCTTGGTGGCAGTTTCTGACCTCTGTGTCTGTAATTTGATTTTGGCATTTTCATTCCTTTAAAACCTGCGACGAGAGAACAACGATCCCATTGGTAATTTCGTTCGTTCATCGTTCATTCATTTTCTTTCAGAATGCGTCGCTCCCAGACAATTCTGTGCTTGTTTCAAAATTTCCATTAGGCTTTATTCCATTATTATCCGACCGATTTTCTTCATTTAAAGCCAGTTCAATTCAGGCAATTAAGATCTATCATTATCTTTAACTTCCTTTGACTTCTGTCCCTTGTATCTTTCGCCAAGGCAGACCAAACAGTGAAACACTGCCAAAGAATCTAGTTCTACTGCCTTCAAGCTCAATTATCTCAGAATATATTGCACACACAGCGACTATTAAGGTATCTGAACCAAGCCTCCGTTTTCTAATATCTCACTATACTAGCCTTATTAGATTAAATCCTTTTGCTGGTCCATCCTGCTAATGGAAACGCGTACAACTGTCTACGTTCTACGATCTCCATCTTGTTTATGCATTGGCAGTCTAAGATCATGCCTTGAACTAACTTTGCTCTTATTGGCTGACCTTTGACACACATTCTAGCTGGTGTGTTATTTTATCGATTGACTTAGATAGCGGGCTAGTGGCCTTGTGAAACGGCCACAGGATTAGAAGTAGCTGCCAAAACTAGAGAGCGTAAAAAATCTACCATAATAATACTGAAAGCCCAAGTCTTACGACCGGCCTCAAGTGGAAATAGTAAAAGGATTCAGTAAGCTGTAACTACATCTACCTAGTTGCAGTAAATTACTGCCATTTTGTGTATCAAGCCTGAGTACTAATTCGCACGATATCGGGTTTATGGTACTAGTTGCTAGAATCTTGAAGGCGCTTCACTGAACAACCTAAGTAGTTACCCCAACCTTGTTGCAATGGACAACCTACTGCCAGCAGATTTGACTACTGAAGAGAAGGACCAGTCCAAAACATATGTGGGAACCAACAGCCACTGAAGCAGACGCTAACTGATCGCACATCGTCAGTTAAGTAATGTACAAGCACAGCCAATGGATATTTTCAATTTTTTTCTAGTATCCATCAAAATTTAATATCATCCGATGAGGAGAAATATCATCGCTTTATTTTTATAAAAAAAACTTTATTTATTTTATATTGTTAACCCATAAGTGATTATTAAACCTGTTTATCTGTAACTATAAATCAGTAGTTGAATTAATCACCGTTGAGGAATTCTTTGTCTGCACCCATATGACTCATATTGTTTTAAATTCATAAGCAAATAGAGCTACTGAATTAATAGTTGCTGAATCACGCACAGCTGGGAACTCAGAAAATACGAGTCAATATTTCCTCACAGAAGGGGCGGAAGAATAATAAGTTCATGACAGCTGAGATGATCTCAGTTGTTATGCTTGCCTTTCTTTAAAATTATGTGAAGTTCCTGAAAGTAGAAGCATCATTCTTCTACTAATATCTCTGCCAAGAATAATCTTGAGCAAAAGTTGCTACCCTCGAAGACCCTCATTTTTATACTCTATGTTTGATCATTGTTGGACCACTACTACAAATCAGGGGAGACAATACCGTCACAATATGGTAGATTTTTTAGAGGGCTCAGTGTTACTAAAGTAGATCCCAAAAGCTGATGGGTTACCGACAACTGCATTATGTTATAAGAAAAAATAGACAAAAAAATGAATTTTCGGGCAACATGAGACTGGGTCCTCTAAGTTAAATCAAATGACAGACCACTTCGCATTAATTGTATACGAATTTGTGCACCATGAGCTGACTGTACAGAAAAGGAAATTGACACATTCTATCTCTGTCTCTCCCTGTCTCTCTATCTCTCTGTCTCTCTCTGCCTGTGTCTTTCTGTCTCTCTCTGTCTCTCTGTCTGTGTCTTTCTGTCTCTCTCTGTCTGTGTCTCTCTTTCTGTCTCTCTCTGTCTCTCTCTGTCTGTGTCTGTCTCTCTCTCTGTCTGTGTCTGTCTCTCTCTGTGTCTGTCTCTCTCTCTGTCTGTGTCTGTCTCTCTCTGTCTATGTCTGTCTCTCTCTCTGTGTCTGTGTCTGTCTCTCTCTGTCTGTGTCTGTCTCTCTCTGTGTCTGTGTCTGTCTCTCTCTGTATGTGTCTGTCTCTCTGTGTCTGTGTCTGTCTCTCTCTGTCTGTGTCTGTCTCTCTCTGTGTCTGTGTCTGTCTCTCTCTGTCTGTGTCTGTCTCTCTCTGTGTCTGTGTCTGTCTCTCTCTGTATGTGTCTGTCTCTCTGTGTCTGTGTCTGTCTCTCTCTGTCTATGTCTGTCTCTCTCTGTGTCTGTGTCTGTCTCTCTCTTTGTATGTGTCTGTCTCTCTCTCAGTGTCTGTGTCTGTCTCCTTCTGTCTGTGTCTGTCTCTCTCTGTGTCTGTGTCTGTCTCTTTCTGTCTGTGTCTGTCTCTCCGTCTGTGTCTGTCTGTCTCTCTCTGTCTCTCTCTCTGTGTATGTCTCTCTCTGTCTGTGTCTGTCTCTCCCTCTCTGTCTGTGTCTGTCTCTCTCTGTCTGTGTCTGTCTCTCTCTCTGTCTGTAGCTGTCTCTCTCTGTCTGTGTTTGTCTCTCTCTCTGTGTCTGTGTCTGTCTCTCTCTCTGTCTGTCTCTGTCTGTATCTGTCTCTCTCTGTCTCTCTCTGTGACTGTATCTCTCTCTGTATCTCTGTCTCTCTGTTTGTGTCTCTGTCTCTCTGTCTGTGTCTCTGTCTCTCTGTCTGTGTCTCTGTCTGTGTGTCTGTGTCTATGTCTGTGTCTCTGTCTCTCTGTCTGTGTCTTTGCCTATGTCTCTGTATCTCTGTCTCTCTGTCTGTCTCTCTGTCTGTGTCTCTGTCTCTCTGTCCCTCTCTCTGTCCCCCTCTGTCTCTCTGTCTATGTGTGTGTCTCTCTCTGTCTCTCAGTTTCTGTCTATCTATCTATCTATCTATCTATCTATCTGTCTATCTATCTATCTATTTAGCTGCCTGTCTATAAGACAATCAATGAATGAATCAATGAATGAATCAATCAATCAATTAATCAATCAATGAATCAATGAATCATTCTGTTAGTCGGTCAATCATTCAGTCAGTTTATCTATCTATCTATCTATCTATCTATCTATCTATCTATCTATCTATCTATCTATCTATCTATCTATCTATCTATCTATCTATTTATCTATCTATCTATCTATATCTCTCCTATCTTGTCTCTGGTTGCCTCCCATTAGCTCTGCAGTAGTGGTCCAACAGCTGTACCTTGCTGTAAGTCCTCAATATGCTCCAACAAAGACCGGCCTGGTACTATTCTTAACTCTGGCAAGGTCTGGTTGTCTTCTTGGCGCGAGTGAATTTTCACAGTGAGTGTTCACAAGATATTCAGAAAGCGAGAACAATGCTGCATTGGCTGAGCACGTTAACTCTAGTATCTGCCGTCAACTTTTGTGATGGATTAGGTAATACAATTTTAGCTCGTACAAGCCCCCAGCTGAGTTAATTCAGCGAATTTCCTCTTATTATTATTTTATAGCACTGTTTGAGTGTAATTTAAGCATTTGTCTGAGACATACAGATGTAGTACATGCAAAATGATGAAATCAACTTTAGATTTGTCTTTTTACAAGTAACAAAATTAATACTCATTTATGTTTATCCGTTATAAAAAATGAATAATTGGTTAGAAAAAGTATTCATCACTGTGTGAAGTTATGGTTTTCGAAAATGGACAGTTCACTTGGCAGCTTTTAAGTTTTACTATGCAGCCAATAGTTGTTTCTGCTCCCGCTGGTGTTTGGGTCTTTGCAGATAGATAACTGGACTACTCGTGTCCCTGGTCGAGATTTAAGAGTTGCAGCACGTTCCAAGTAGAATCAGGGAGTAACTTTAAAGCTGGTCCCGCGTCTCTAAGACCCGTCTGATGATGGTGTCCAGTTTCAGGCCACTTATACCCCTCACTCCAGAAATAGTACCCTCAACTGGTATCACCAACTAGTATGGCAAAGAAGAGAAACGAATACACTCTGAGTATTGAGTTTCCCGACACATACTTATGTGCCCAGCTCTTTTCATTCCACCATCCCATCTATCTCAGAACTTTCACCGTCGCTGAGAATTAATCTTAAACCCAGTGGGCGAAAACTGTTTTTACATTTAAAATGAATAGTTTTATATTTAACTTCAGTTGAAAATGTTAACAGTATAGTTTGAATATGTTTACATTTACATCGGTTAGAAAGGTTGTAAACTTCCATTACAGTTAGAGTGAATATATTTTACATTTACACTGGTTGAAAAGGTTGAAATTTTCATTACATTTAGAGAGAATATTTTACATTTACACTGCATGAACATGTTAATAATATAACAAGTGTGTACATCATTCCTTTAATCATTCCCTCCCTGCTCCATATGGAACTTGGGACTACCCCTGCTTTTGGTTCTTTATAAGAAACTCGCAACAGAGCAACCACCAGCCCTGGCAATGGTGGTTCATGAAATCATCATTCTATATGCTCAGGTTGCCAGCCTCAAATGACTTGGACATCCACTGGCAATTTTCACATATTAGTATTCACATGTGAATATATAAGTATTAGTTCACATGTTAATAATTAAAAAAAAATAGAATTCAAAACGTACAACTTACGCCAATCTTTAAGCTCCCAGACTGCTGGCTCAGAGAAATAAAGGCACTTGTAGAGGCCTTTTAAACTTCGTCTGTGGTGTTGTTACTTTAGCAATAAGTTCCCACTTGACTTGTGTTTCAGTGCCTCAGATTCCGGTTTTCCTTGCTGTAAGTCCTCAATATGCTCCAACAAAGTCCGGCCTGGGGGTACTATTCTTAACTCTGGCAAGGTCTGGTTGTCTTCTTGGTGCGAGTGAATTTTCACAGTGCTTTAACCTGGCTAATGTGTCAGGTTTATATTGCTGTCCATGAGCGATTGATTAGCGAAGAAGCAGACTTAATACAAACACCAATATTAGATAATGCAAGATAGCAACAATATTGTTGCTGTTGCCAAAACCGATTATGTTTTGTTTAATGGTGGGATGCTATCTTTTTGTTTGTTTGCAGTTTCTGTCCTTTTGTGTTGTTGTGACAATAACACTGACAAAACAACATTTTTCTTTCTTATATAAGAATAAGTGTTCTTAGGTCAGTTTCTTGCGCTGATTTCAAATTTGAAATCCGTTTATCTCTATCACATCGGGTTCTTAAGATATTTGTGAATAAATATATTTTTTGGGAAACCGTTATTTGCTCCGTTTCATTTTTACTATATAAACTTATTAAAAATTAATAAAATGCAAAATATTCTACTTTTTATACTGCTAAACGATGCATGACATATGTTACGCTATTTTTCAAATAATTACTGTATTTTTGAAATAATTCTGAGCGAAATATGGCTTCTAGAAGTTGTAGAAATTCGGCTGATCTGTTCTGTTAAGTGTGCGGATATTTTACCGATCGTGTTCACCAGAAAAACTTTACACCATTACTAAAGAAAGCATATGAACTTTATTTCGATTCGAAAGTTGATGATGCAAATAAATCTTGGAAGCCAAATGCAGTTTGTTCGACTTGTGCAAATACATAGGCAGGTTGGTTACGAAAATCGCCGAAGCATAAGTCGATGCCTTTTGGAGTGCCAGTAATATGGCGTGAGCAGACAAATCACGCTACTGATTGTTACTTCTGCTTGAAAAATATCCATGGTTTCACTTTTAAAACTAGAAAGTCTGTGGTTTATCCAAATATTGAATCGGTTTCGAAACCAGTGCCTCATGATCCAATCACGTGTCCGATCCCAGTTCCACCAGAACAATATCCGTGGGACGTGAATGAACCATCAGAAAGTGATAGTTTACCTGCTTTAGAAACTAATTCTGACTCGGATTATATACCGGTGAATGATGGTGTTCACTTAATTAACCATTCAGAACTTTCAGATCTAATACGTGATCTCGCTCTTACAAAGGACAAGCGGAATTACTCGGTTCGCGACTCAAAGAATGGAATCTTTTAGCGCCCAGTACTCCGATATCTAAATTTCGTCATAGACACAGAGAACTTGTTCAATACTTTGAGATGGATGACGACATTTGCTATTGCAAAGATGTAAACGGGTTTCTAAATGGTGCACCTCGGTCATGAGCACATAGTCAACAAATGGCGACTTTTCATCGACTCTTCCAAGACTAGTCTAAAAGCCGTGTTATTGCATTAATGCTTAACGGAAATTTATTTTCATCAATTCCAGTCGCCTACTCTGTTCATATGAAAGAAACTTATGACAATATGGCTATACTTTGGCAAAAATAAAGTACAATGACTACCAATGGCGGATTTGTGGAGACCTAAAGGTCATTGCAATTCTCACGGGCATGCAGACTGGGTATACTAAATTTTGTTGCTTCCTATGTGAATGGGACAGCCGCAACAGACAGGAAAACATTATGCAATGCAAAAGGTGTGGCCTATCAGGGATCGTATGCAGTCGGGCATAAAAATGTAATACACGAGCCGTTAGTTAACAAAGACAGCATCATTGAAACACGGTTACATCTCAAGTTGGGCCCTATGCAGCATTTCGTAAAAGCGTTAGATAAAACGAGAAAAGCTTTCCCTTATCTTCGAGAAAAGTTTCCGCAAGTTAGCAATGCAAAGATAAAGGAAGGTATCTTTGTAGGACCTCAGATTAGGAAAGTTATTGCAGACAAACAATTCGAGAACTTGTTACATGGTAGTGAACTTCGCGCATGGATGGCATTCAAATCGATCGTCGATAACATTCTGGGAAATCACAAATCTGTCGACTATGTGCATATTGTTAAGCAGTGCATAGATGCATACAGAATTATGGGCTGTAACATGTCCCTCAAATCCATTTGCTCGATTCGCATCTTGACTTTTTCCCTGACAACCTTGGCGAAGTCAGCGATGAACATGGAGAACGATTCCATCAAGATATCGCCGTAATGGAGTCACGTTATCAAGGACGGTGGAGTGTGACCATGCTTGCCGATTATTGTTGGATGCTTCATCGCGATGTACCACATGCCATTCACCGACGAAAGTCGACTGCAAGAAATTCAAGCCTACATAACTGTTATACTTCTTGTACGAATGATGTTGTAATACTGTATGCATTGTTAAAAAACTTCAATTGCGTATTTCTAGAGATCCCGACCTGATAGAGAAAAAAACGGTTTGCAGATTTAAAAACAGCGCATTAAAATTGACCAGAAAAACATAGAAATGTTAGAGAAAGAAAAAAAAAAAAAAACTTTTTTTTGTTACCAAATGTTTGTCGATGTACAGTTGAAACAATTAAACAAGAAGGAGCAATATATTTTAAATACAGCAGAAAGAAAAGTGACTTTCTCTGAAGATTTGTTTCCGCTTTCATTCAGGTAGACAAAAAATGTTTTTTCTTTTATTTGCACAGAAGTATATTTCGCCGAGTTATTTTTCTATTTTCTATATTTGTTACTTCAGGTAATAATATTTTTATCAATTGCTATTCCTCTCGGCTGCCACACCATCTCCTGCTTGAAATATCAGGGGACCCCCAGAAGAAATTAACATGTCAGATACCTCCGCTCATTATTCCATCATTTTGTTTTTTGGCCTGGGTGAACAACATTGGGGTCAACCACGTACGAACTTTACTCCGGGGCAACATTACGGCACAAATTTATACAGACTATAGGTCGGGGTTACATCAAACGCACAAATTATACAGACTAAAGGTCGGGTAACATTACGCACACAAATTATAACAGACTAGGTCTGGGTAATCATTTACGCACAAAATTATACAGACTAGGTCGAGTGGGAACATTACGCACAAAATTTACTACAAGGACTAGGTTGGGGTAAATAACATTACGCCACAAATTATTATACAGGGACTAAGTCGGGTTCGGGTAAACATTACGCACAATTATACAGACTATGGTCGGGGCACAACTATTACGCACAAAATTATACAGACTAGGTCGGGGGCAACATTACGAGCACGAAATTATAGCTGCTTAGGTCAGGGCAACATTAACGCACAAAATTATACAGACTAGGTTGGGTAACATTACTGTCACACAATTAAACAGACTGACGGTCGGGGTACAACCTCACAGCAACAGAATTATTACAGACTAGGTCTTTGGGTAGACATTAAACGCAACAAATTATACAACGACTGAGGTCGGTGGCAAACATTAACGCCACAAAATTATAAACAGAACTAGGTCGGGGGTGAATCATTACGCACATAATGTATTACACCGGCAGGCCCGGTACTAGATGCAGTCATTGTTAATGTCTTAGGCATAAAACAACTATGCCAAGACGTTAACATCTGATTAGTACTCCGCGGGCCCGCCTGTATAATATTGTGCGTAATGTAGCACCGACCTAGTACAGTATAATTTGTGGCGTAATGTTTGGGCCTCGCGACCTTTGTCTGTATATAATTATGGGGCGTAATGTTAACCCCAAACCTAGTGTCTGTATAATATGTGCGTAATGGGTGCCGCGCGACCTAGTTCTGTATTAATTTTGTGGCGTAATGCTTACGTCTGTGAGGGGTGTGTTTATGGTTTGTTTTTTATGTTTATTATTTTTTTTTTATGGTGGTTTTTTGCGCCCAACCTAGTCTGTATAATTTGTGCGTAATGTATGCCCCGACCTAAAGCTTGTATAAGGGTTAGTGGCGTAATGTTGCCCGCCGACCTAGTATGTATAATTTGTGCGTAATAGTTTGCGCCTAGCGCCGACCTAAGTCTGTATACATTTTGTGCGTAATGTTACCAAGTACCGACCTTAGTCTGGTATAATTTGTGCGTAATGTTAGCTCCCAACCTAGGTCTGTATTAATTTGTGCGTAATGTTCCCCGTATCCTAAGTCTGTATAGATTTGTGCGTAATGGTTACCCAGGGACCTAGTCTGTATAATATTTGTGCGTAATGTTACCCTCCTGACCTAGTCTGTATTAATAGTTGATGCGTGATGTTGTTTTACTCCGACCTAGTCTGTTATAATTTGTGTGCGTAATTGTTGCAACAGGAGTAAAAGTTCAGTAGCGCTGTTTGGACGAAAACGCGACGAAAAAACAAAACTGATGGAATAATGAGGGCGGCTAGGTATCTGGACGATGTTAACTGTCTGGTCCTGATAGTTTCTAAGCAGGAGATGGGCATGCAGCTGAGGGATTAGGGTCTAATTGAATAAATATTTATTACCCATGAAGTAATAAAAACAAATACCAGAGAATAGAAAATAACTCGGCTGACAATATACTTCTGTGGCAAATAAAAGGGAAAAACATTTTTTGGTCTACTGATTGAAAGGCTCGGAAACAAATCGTTCAGAGAAGTCACTTTTCGATTTCTGCTGTATTTAAAATATTATTGCTCTTCTTGTTTAAGAATGTGTTTTTCAGACGTTGTTACATCGACAAACATTTGGTAACAAAAAAAAAATTTTTTTTCTTTCATTTCTTACATTTCTATGTGGTGGTTTTCCTGGTCCAGATTTTGTAATGCGCTGTTTTTTAAATCTGCAAAAACCGTTTTTGCTTCTATATCAGGTCAGGGATCCTCTATGAAATTCAGCAATTTAAAGTTATTTTAATACAATGTCATACAGTATTATTACAATATCATTCGTACAAGAAGTTATAACAGTTATGTAGGCTTGAATTTCTTTGCAGTCGACTTTCGTCGGTGAATGGCATGTGTACATCGCGATGAAGCATCCAACAATAATCGGCAAGCATGGTCACACTCCACCGTCCTTGATAACGTGACTCCATTACGGCGATATCTTGATGGAATCGTTCTCCATGTTCATCGCTGACTTCGCCAAGGTTGTCAGGGAAAAAGTCAAGATGCGAATCGAGCAAATGGATTTTGAGGGACATGTTACAGCCGATAATTCTGTATGAATCTATGCACTGCTTAACAATATGCACATAGTCGACAGATTTGTGATTTCCCAGAAAGTTATCGACGATCGATTTGAATGCCATCCTTGCGCGAAGTTCACTACCATGTAACAAGTTCTCGAATTGTTTGTCTGCAATAACTTTCCTAATCTGAGGTCCTACAAAGATACCTTCCTTTATCTTTGCATCGCTAACTTGCGGAAACTTTTCTCGAAGATAAGGAAAAGCTTTGCTCGTTTTATCTAACGCTTTTACGAAATTCTTCATGAGCCCCAACTTTATATGTAACGGTGGTAAAATGATGCGGTCTTTGTTAACTAATGGCTCGTGTATTACATTTTTATGCCCGAGCTGCATACGATCCCTGATAGGCCACACCTTTCTTGCATAATGTTCCTGTCTGTTGCGGCTGTCCCATTCACATAGGAAGCAACAAAAATGAGTATACCCAGTCTGCATGCCCGTGAGAATTGCAATGACCTTTAGGGCTCCACAATATCCGCCATTGGTAGTCATTGTACTTTATTTTTGCCAAAAGTATAGCCATATTGTCATAAGTTTCTTTCATATGAACAGAGTAGGCGACTGGAATTGATGAAAATAAATTTCCGTTATGCAATAACACGGCTTTTAGACTAGTCTTGGAAGAGTCGATGAAAAGTCGCCATTCGTTGACTATGTGCTCATGACCGAGGTGCACCATTAGACCGTTTACATCTTTGCAATAGCAAATGTCATCATCCATCTCAAAGTATTGAACAAGTTCTCTGTGTCTATGACGAAATTTAGATATCGGAGTACTGGGCGCTAAAAGATTCCATTCTTTGAGTCGCGAACCGAGTAATTCCGCTTGTCCTTTGGTAAGAGCGAGATCACGTATTAGATCTGAAAGTTCTGAATGGTTAATTAAGTGAACACCATCATTCACCGGTATATAATCCGAGTCAGAATTAGTTTCTAAAGCAGGTAAACTATCACTTTCTGATGGTTCATTCACGTCCAACGGATATTGTTCTGGTGGAACTGGGATCGGACACGTGATTGGATCATGAGGCACTGGTTTCGAAACCGATTCAATATTTGGATAAACCACAGACTTTCTAGTTTTAAAAGTGAAACCATGGATATTTGTCAAGCAGAAGTAACAATCAGTAGCGTGATTTGTCGGTTCACGCCATATTACTGGCACTCCAAAAGGCATCGACTTATGCTTCGGCGATTTTCGTAAACCAACCTGCCAATGTATTTGCACAAGTCGAACAAACTGCATTTGGCTTCCAAAGATTTATTTGCATCATCAACTTTCGAATCGAAATAAAGTTCATATGCTTTCTTTAGTAATGGTGTAAAGTTTTTCTGGTGAACACGATCGGTAAAATATCCGCACAATTAACAGAACAGATCAGCCGAATTTCTACAACTTCTAGAAGCCATATTTCGCTCAGAATTATTTCAAAATAAAGTAACTATTTGAAAAATAGCGTAACATATGTCATGCATCGTTTAGCAGTATAAAAAGTAGAATTATTTTGCATTTTATTAATTTTTAAAAAGTTATATAGTAAAAATGAAACGGAGCTAATAACGGTTTCCCAAAAATATATTTATTCACAAATATCTTAAGAACCCGACGTGATAGAGATAAACGGATTTCAAATTTGAAATCAGCGCAAGAAACTGACCTAAGAACACTTATTCTTATATAGAAAGAAAAATGTTGTTTGTCAGTGTTATTGTCACAACAACACAAAAGGACAGAAACTGCAGGGGTTGGCAAACAAAAAAAGATAGCATCCACCATTAACCAAAAACATATCGGTTTTGGCAACAGCAAACAATATTTGTTGCTATCTTGCATTATCTAATATTGTGTTTGTATTAAGTCTGCTTCTTCGCTAATCAATCGCTCATGGACAAGGCTAATATAAACCTGACACATTAGGCCAGGTTAAAGCACTGTGAAAATTCACTCGCACCATGAAGACAACCAGAACCTTCTTGGCCAGAGTTAAGAATAGTACCAGGCGACTTTGTTGGAGCATATTGAGAGACTTACAGCAAGGAAATAACCGGAATCAATGAGGCACTGAAACACAAGTCAAAGTGGGAACTTATTGCTAAAAGTAAACTAACACACGAGACTTGAAGTTATAAAGGCCTCTACAAGTGCCTTTATTTCTCGAGCCAGCATCTGGGAGGCTTAAAGATTGCTAAGTTGTACGTTTTGAATTCTATTTTTTTTTAATTATTAACATGTGAACTAATACTTATATATTCACATGTGAATACTAATATGTGAAAATTGCCAGTGGATGTCAAGTCATTTGAGGCTGGCAACCTGAGCATATAGAAATGATGATTTCATGAACCACCATTGCCAGGGCTGGTGGTTGCTCTGTTTGCGAGTTTCTTATAAAGAATCCAAAAGCAGGGGTAGGTCCCAAGTTCCATATGGAGCAGGAGGGAATGATTAAAGGAATGATGTACACACTTGTTATATTATTAACATGTTCATTAGCAGTGTAAATGTAAAATATTCTCTCTAAATCGTAATGAAAATTTCAACTTTTCACCAGTGTTGTAAATGTAACAATCATATTCACTCTAACTGTAATGAAAGTTTACAAACCTTATCAGCCGTATGTAAAATGCAAAACATATTCAAACCTATACTGTTAACATTGTCAACTGAAGTTTAAATATAAAAAACTATACATTTTAAATGTAAAAACAGTTTTCGCCCACTGGTTTTAAGATTAATTCTCTAGCGACGGTGAAAGTTCTGAGATAGATGGGATGGTGGGAATGAAAGAAGCTGGGCACATAAGTATGTGTCGGGAACTCATTACCATACCAGAGGGTATTCGTTTCTCTCTTCTTTTTGCCATACTAGTTGTCACCCCCCTACCAGTTGAGGGTACTATTTCTGGAGTGAGGGTAATAAGTGGCCTGAACTGGACACCATCATCAGAAGGGTCTTAGAGGACGCGGGACCAGCTTTGCAGTTACTCCCTGATTCTACTTGGAACGTGCTGCAAACTCTTAAGTCTTGACCAGGTTACGCGAGGTAATCCGAAAAGGGTCATCTATCTGCAAAGACCCTAAACATCAGCGGAGCAGAAACAACTATTGGCAGCTAAGTAAAACTTAAAAGCTGCCAAGTGAACTGTCCATTTTCGAAAACCTTAACATCACACTGTGATGAATACTTTTTTTTTTTCTAAAATATCATTTTATATAACTGTTAAACCATAATTGATTTATTAAATTGTTACTTGTATAAAGACAAAATCTAAAGTTGATTTCATCATTTTTGAATGAACTTACATCCGTATGTCTCAGACAAATGCTTAAATACACTCAAACAGTGCTTATAAATAATATAATAAGAGGAAATTCGCTGATAATGTAACTCACTGGGGGCTTGTACGAGCCTAAAATTGTATTACCTAATCCATCACAAAAGTTGACGGCAGATACTAGAGTTAATCGTGCTCAGCCAATGCAAGCATTGTTCTCGCTTTCTGAATTATCTTGTGAACACTCACTGTGAAAATTCACTCGCGCCAAGAAGACAACCAGACCTTCTGCCCAGAGTTAAGAATAGTACCAGGGCCGGTCTTTGTTGGCAGCATATTGAGGACTTACAGCAAGGTACAGCTGTTGGACCCACTACTGCAGAGCTAAGGTGAGCCAACCAGAGACAGAGATAGGAGAGAATAGATAGATAGAAAGATAGATAGATAGATAGATAGATAGATAGATAGATAGATAGATAGATAGATAGATAGATAGATACTAGATTAGATAGATAGAGTAAACTGACTGAATGATTGACCGACTAACAGAATGATTCATTGATTCATTGATTGATTAATTGATTGATTGATTCATTCATTGATTCATTCATTGAATTGTCTTATAGACAGGCAGCTAAATAGTATAGATAGATAGACAGATAGATAGATAGATAGATAGATAGATAGATAGACAGAAACTGAGAGACAGAGAGAGACACACACACATAGACAGAGAGACAGAGGGGGGACAGAAGAGATGAGGAAACAGAGAGACAGAGAACACAACAGAGAGACAGACAGAGAGACAGAGATACAACGAGACATGAAGGCAAAGACCACAGACAGAGAGAGACAGAGACACAGACACAACGACAAAGACAGAGAAACAGAGAGAGAGACAGAGACAAAGACAGACAGACAGAGACACAAAACAGAGAGAGCAGAGATACAGAGAAGGATATACAGTCACAGAGAGAGACAGAGAGAGGGACAAGATACAAGACATAGAGACAGACAGAGAGAGAGACAGACACAGAACACAGAGAGAGAGACAAACACAGAAAACAGAGAGAGACAAGGCTACAGAAGAGAGAGAGACAGACACAAGACAGAGAGAGACAGACACAGACAGAGAGGGGGAGAGACAGACACAGAGCAGAGAGAAGACATACACAGAGAGAGAGACAAGAGAGAGATCAGACAGACACAGACGGAGAGACAGACACCAGACAGAAAGATGACAGACACTAAGACACAGGAAAAAGAGACAGACACAGACAGAAGGAGAACAGACAACAGAACACTGAGAAGAGACAGACAACATACAAAGAGAGAGACCCAGACACAGACACAGAGAGAGACAGACATACGACAGAGAGAGACAGACACAGACACAGAAGAGACAGACACATGTGTTGGCAGAGAGAAACAGACACAGACACAGAGGAGAGAACAGATCACAGACAGAGAGAGACAGACACAGACACAGAGAGAGAGACAGACATAAGGGATCAGAGAGAGACAGTTCACAGACACAGAGAGACAGTGACACATTACAGAGAGAGACAGACACAGACACAGAGAGAGAGCAGACACAGACAGAGAGAGAACAGAACCACAGGTTTACACAGAGAGAGAGACACGACATAGACCAGGGAGTCCCAGAGACAAGACACAGACAGAGAAGAGAGGGCCCCCTCACAGACACAGAGAGAGACAGACACAGACAAGAGAGAGAGACAGACACAGAACAGAGAGAGACAGACACAGACAGAGAGAGTAGACACAGACTAGAGAGAGACAGACACAGACAGAGAGAGAGACAGAGAAGCCCATGCCCAGACAGAGAGAAGAGACAGAGAGATAGAAGAGACAGGGAGAGGACAGAGATAGAATGTGTCACATTTTCCTTTTCTGTACAGTCAGCTCATGTGCACAAATTCGTAAACAATTAATGCGAAGTGTGTCTGTCATTTGATTTAACTAAGAGGACCCAGTCTCATGTTTGGCCTCGAAAAATTCATTTTTTTTGTCTATTTTTTCTTATAACATAATGCAGTTGTCGGTAACCCCTCAGCTTTTGGGATTCTTACTTTAGTAACACTGAGCCAGTCTAAAAAATCTACCATATTGTGACCGGTATTGTCTCCCCTGATTTGTAGTAGTGGTTCCAACAATGATCAACATAGAGTATAAAAATAGAGGTCTTCGAGGTAAGCAACCTTCGCTCAAGATTATTCTTGGCAGATATATAAATAAAAAAATGATGCTTCTACTTTAGGGAGCCTCAAAGGATTTTAAAGAAAAGCAAGCATAATAACTGAGAACATCTAGGCTGTCATGAATTTATTATTCTTCCGCCCCTTCTGTGAGGAAATATTGACTCGTATTTTCTGAGTTTCCCAGCTGTGCGTGATTCAGCAACTATTAATTCAGTAGCTCTATTTGCTTATGAATTTAAAACAATATGAGTCATATGGGTGCAGACAAAGAATTCCTCAACGGTGATTAATTCAACTACTGATTTATAGATTAAACAGATAAAAAACAGGTTTAATAATCACTTATGGGTTAACAATATAAAATTAAATAAAGTTTTTTTTATAAAAAATAAAGCGATGATATTTCTCCTCATCGGATGATATTAAATTTTGATGGATACTAGAAAAAAATTGAAAATATCCATTGGCTGTGCTTGTACATTACTTAACTGACGATGTGCGATCAGTTAGCGTCTGCTTCAGTGGCTGTTGGTTCCCACATATGTTTTGGGGTACTGGTCCTTCTCTTCAGTAGTCAAATCTGCTGGCAGTAGGTTGTCCATTGCAACAAGGTTGGGGTAACTACAATTAGGTTGTTCAGTGAAGCGCCTTCAAGATTCTAGCAACTAGTACCATAAAACCCGATATCGTGCGAATTAGTACTTCAGGCTTGATACACAAAAATGGCAGTAATTTACTGCAACTAGGTAGATGTAGTTTACAGCTTACTGAATCCTTTTACTATTTCCACTTGAGGCCGGTCGTAAGACTTGGGCTTTCAGTATTATTATGGTAGTTTTACGCTCTCTAGTTTTGGCAGCTACTTCTAATCCTGTGGCCGTTTCACAAGGCCACTAGCCCGCTATCTAAGTCAATCGATAAAATAACAACACCAGCTAGAATGTGTGTCAAAGGTTCAGCCAATAAGAGCAAAGTTAGTTCAAGGCATGATCTTAGACTGCCAATGCATAAACAAGATGGAGATCGTAGAACGTTAGACAGTTGTACGCGTTTCCATTAGCAGGATGGACCAGCAAAAGGATTTAATCTAATAAGGCTAGTATAGTGGAGATATTAGAAAACGGAGGCTTGGTTCAGATACCTTAATAGTCGCTGTGTGTGCAATATATTCTTGAGATAATTGAGCTTGAAGGCAGTAGAACTAGATTCTTTGGCAGTGTTTCACTGTTTGGTCTGCCCTTGGCGAAAGATACAAGGGACAAAAGTCAAAGGAAGTTAAAGATAATGATAGATCTTAATTGCCTGAATTGAACTGGCTTTAAATGAAGAAAATCGGTCGGATAATAATGGAATAAAGCCTAATGGAAATTTTGAAACAAGCACACGAATTGTCTGGGAGCGACGCATTCTGAAAGAAAATGAATGAACGATGAACGAAACGAAATTACCAAATGGGATCGTTGTTCTCTCGTCGCAGGTTTTAAAGGAATGAAAATGCCAAAATCAAATTACAGACACAGAGGTCAGAAACTGCCACCAAGCACCTTTGCCATCTACATGTGTGTGCAGACTGCCAAGCTTTCTAAGCCCTGTGATTCTGAATTGAGGGTAAGAGGAAGATAATTAAAAATATGTATATAATTATTATAAATTTGTGCATACAGGAAATGTGTTTCATGTAGATTCTACTACTTACTTACTACTTAGTTGTTCCCCTTCTACTTTGAGGGGTAGAGGTTTGGAAGAGAGAGCGGCCAGGACTATACTATCGGCTGTCTTCCTCCTGGCCTGGTTTCATTTCTAGTCCTCCATCCTTCAAACATTGTCTAATGTTGTCCTCCCAGCGGACTCTGGGTCGTCCTGGGGGTCTGGATCCTTGGCTCTTTGTTTCCCATGCTTGTCGTGGTAGCCGATCTTCTCCCATTCTGCAGACATGGCCACACCATCTTAGTTGGGACTGTTCTACTTGGGTCTGCAGGGGGTGGGATTTTAGGCCTTGACGTATCGTCTGGTTGCGTCCCATGTCTCTTCTTGTTACTTCAACCACCTTCCTCAGATACCTCATTTCTGAGGTTTGGATCTGGCTTTTGTGGGTTGTAGTCATTGCCCATGACTCGCATCCATATGTCAAGACTGGGACATAGGTGGAGCGGTATACAGCCATCTTCGTTTTCTTACCAACCTCTTTCTTGCTGAGGAATCCACAATTTATGGCCTGAAAAAGTCTCCCAGCCGCTGCTTTTCGAGTGGCCAACTCTTCTTTGATGCCTCCCTTTCGGTCTATAATAGCTCCGAGATATTTAAAGTGGTCAACCTGCTCCAGGACCTGTTCTCCCAACTTAATCTGATGTTTTCTTTCTTCTCGTGATATCATCATGGATTTTGTTTTAGAGCTGCTTATGACCATCCCTTTCTTCTCCAGCCCTTCCTTCCAGACTTGCAGGTTGGATTGGAGATGTGCCTCTGATTTAGCAATCAGGGCAACATCATCAGCAAATGCCAGCTCTGAAATATAGACCTGTCTCATCTTCCAGTACCCCACTGAATACTTTCTTGTTCTCTCCTTACATGACTTGATAACATCGTCCATGAGGAGTATGAAAAGATAAGATGACAGGATATCCCCTTGTCTTACACCAGTGGTGGTCCTGAACTCTTCTGACTTATGGTTTGCTGTCCTCACATAATTTCTGCAAGACTTGTAGAAGCTCTGTATAGCATGAAATCAGAGGTGCTGGAATGTTCTTCCTTGCCAAACAGTCCTAATGTTTGCTCCAGGGGACCCTGTCAAACGTCTTTTCCAGATCTATGAAACAAAGATGGATCTCACTCTTATACTCAAGGGCCTTTTCACTCAGCTGTCTGAGTGTGAAGATTAGGTCTTGAGTACTTCGGTTTGCTCGGAATCCGCACTGGACCTCATCCAATTGTGGCTCAGCTAGGCGTCGGAGTCTCTGCTCTAGGATTCTAGAGTAGATTTTACCAGGGACACTGAGAAGGGATATGCCTCTATGGTTTCCACATTGTCGATTGTCACCCTTTTTGAAAAATTGGTGTTATGATGGCAATCCCCAATCCTTTGGTATGGTCTTGTTGCACCATGCTGCCTGTAGGACCTTTAAGAGTAATAGGTCGCCTAATGCTCCCATGTACTTAACCATTTCTAGTGTTATACCATCATGCCCTGCTGCTGCTTTGCCCATCTTGATTTTCTCCAGTGCTGTCTTCAGTTCTTCCATCTTTATGGCATCTTCATCACCACTGGTTTCCTCTTCTGTGCTAGTGGTTATCATTTCTGATGCTTGACCTTGCTCACCATCAAGGAGTTCTGAGAAATATTCTTTCCATCTTTCCATTACTTCCTTCGGGGCAGTAAGCAATTTGCCTTGCTTGCCCTTTATAAATTTGAGAGGGCATTGTTTTTCCTTCCTCATGTTCTTTAGGGTCTTATAGAACAATTTCTGGTTTTCTTGTGCATCTTTTTCTAGCTTTTCTCCAAATTCTTCCCAGGACTTCTGTTTTGCTGCTAGCTCCCTGTTCTTTGCTTCTGTTCTGAGTATCACATATTCTCTATATTTTTCCATTTGTCCTGTTGTGTTTTTAGCTCCTAAGTATTGTTTCCATGCCATTTTCTTCTCTCTTATTTTCTCTTTGAATTCCTCTGTCCACCAAGGTGTCCTCTTTCTCTGGTTCCCAAGTCGGACTTCACCGCATGCTTCTGCAGCAGCTGCCCTTATGATATCCTTGTTAGGCAATTCCTGGAGGGAAAACCGCATTGTGTGATGTACATTTCTTTTTAGCGAATTTAGTTTGAGGAATGTTTGGAAAAGATTAACAGTTTTTCAGGAGACTTAGGAAGCCTTTACTGATCACTGGACAGGACAATACCTAATGTCGTACGGATAGCTTTGATAGTTATTTATGGTCCGTCCTGAGTAGAGTAGATGGTGATATAAGTTACGTGAGAAAAAGGTGTGAGAAATAGATTTTCACAGGTTATAGTTAAGGAGAAGATTTGTCTATGGAATGAGTAGTTTCTCTAGTCCAGCCTATCTATACGATTGTAATTTAGTACAAGAAAATCTTTCCCTCCCTAAACATGTAAATATAAGTTTAACTACACACACACACAACCATGTGACTGCAAGACACACACACATGAAAAAACTGGTTAATTGGGTATGGGTCTGGCCAACACACAAAGTAAGTTTTCTTTGTTGTTTATTATCATTTAAACTTGACAACTTCAAATATCTAAAGAAAGGTCAAATGAAATCAGAATTAAATACGTATGAAAATAACCGAATAACTGTGCGCGCCCCCCCCCCTTTTCTGGAGAAAAGAACCCACAAAGTAAATAACCCAAAAGTCAAAGGTTAGCACTATGTTACAGAATAGACAGTAAGGTAAACAAAGTTCCTACTAAATTCTACTCAGTAAAGTAAACAATTTTAAAAGCAAAATAACCAGGTTGGTACACGTTACCGTGACAAGAAAAAATATTCACTCCCTCTGTCATACGTGGCCACTCACTCGCTCCTTACCTACTTGTCCTCACATAATTTATGCAAGACTTGTAGTTAAAAAATAGTAAATATAATAATTTCTAGAGGAAAAACGGATAGTTAAAAATATAAATATAGTAATCTAATAATCTATAGGACAAATCTAATCTATAGGACTCATAGTAAAACAAGTCCTCTAGAGGAAAAATAGACTTAAAAAAAGAAAATAATTATATAAATAGACTAACAACAAATTTATATAAACAGACTAGTGTCACGGGATTTGCCTCTCCTTTGCTCTGCAGTATTGGTCCACCAGTGGCCAAAACTCAGGAGTATTCTGATGCGGGGATAAAACTTTATAATATTATTATTTTCTCAGGAAAACAGTCCACCAGACGTCCTGTATTATGAGTGCATTCGCCTCAATGCTTGAGCACTCCTTATTTTATCTTGGCCTGCTGAGTACTCTCCAGGTTATCCTTCATATATATATTATTTGTTGAATTATAAATATATTCAATCTGGCCATTCGCTCCATACTCCCTGGCCCGCACCACAAATACTCAGTTAATAAGGCCTAAACTTCTTGGCACAGTTCAAACGTTTATTCACATATTACTCCACATTGAATAGGATTCGACATCGACACTTTTCTAAGCACATGTCTCTACTATCCTTGATTCGGATGCTTTCAGTTTAAGGTAGCAGTCAACTTACATGCACAAGAATGCCACACACGCTGCTTAAACTAAATGGCATTATATAGATAATGCATGCAACAGGCAGTGATGCTAATATGCCTCTTGCAGGTAAGGTAATCATATTCCTCAAACGAAGGACATACTCTGAAATCTAGTCCTAACGGACACACGCCATGCATACTGGTCAAACGACACAAGCAGACTCTGGTCTAGAGACGCGTTCGTGTTCCAGATTAACAAGCCATCGTCTGCCACTATTTTGAGCAGAAGTCAAGACGTCACTTCCGGAAACTAATGACAACCGTCTATAAACAATAAACCAGGAAGTGATCGTATACAACCAATGTTATGATATTTAGACATAACATTTACTTCCCCCTGCAGTAAAATAATGAAAAGGAACTTTTCATTATTTCCATTGCAAATCTATAAAATCACTGGAGTAACCAGGTGAAACATGAACCTCCTACAACTGTCCCCATTTATATAGCACCTAGATGCGTGCTCCACAATCGACAATTAGACACACAAGGTGTGGAATCCAGTAATGAGATCACTAAACCCATTGTCTATTTCAGAGACATCTCTTTTGACACTACTGTGAGGTCACCATATTAATAATAGGGCAGTGCGAAAAAAATGTCAATATGTGTCAGTCAAGGCACTCATACAGCATATCATGTCAACAAATACCCTATGTCATGTCAGTCATGTAAGTCTCCCTATTTATCACTGACATGCATAATTAGCAATCAAAGACACAATAGATCATATGAGGCAGACAAATCAATTCATAATGAGTGACTGCGACATTATGTCAAATTAGTTATGAATATCTGTAAGTATGTAGTCTGAGGGGATGACTGATCATGTTAATACACTATAATGTGAAAATATATTAAGTAATATATGAACACTTTAAAATACCTCATTACACTATGTAAGTAATCTCTTGTGGTTTAGATGAATTACAAAAAAACATATCCAGTAATTAATGATATTAATTATTTACTGTCAATAATGATTGTTGTAACGTGAAAGTCCTTTTCAATCACGTATTTTCGAACACAGTTTCCATAGATCATAATTCTCACAATTCTTGTAGGATTATTCTCGACGATGCAAAGTCCTTTTTCATCTGTAGTAACAAACAAAGAAGTTCATTGGAAATGTGTACGTTCCATGTATTTCAACTGTCAATGTATGTCTTCCCAGCAATAGGGGACTAGAAATTGAAAGTCACTGTTATTCATTCTGTATCCTACATTTCGAAAATCCAAGTCGAGATGAAAACCTTGATTTTGTTATGTCCCCTTTGAATTTTTCCAGACATCGGCATTTTCTAGTTGTTTCCCTTTTTTATGCACATAGCAGTCCATTTTAAAGGAAAAAGTTATTGAATAATTCAAGGAATGTTTCTGTAATAAATCGTATTGCCACAATATCCTGAAAATAGTCATCCTACAAATAACTGTTTGTAGTATAGCAGTATAGTTCTGGAATAATCGTATTAGTAACCACATGGCAAAGGGATTTGATATCTTTAGTTGACGTAGGTTATACGTAAAAACATCATCATCATGATGAGCTTGGCATTACTGTTCTTAGTACGTTTAGCACACTGTTTTACTGTACATGATGAAGCACTGTGGCAGAAAATTTTCTGAAGTATGTACCACTCTTGTGAATGAATGGTCTATGTAACAGTTGATCTAACCGTTAAAGTTGCGCCATAGTTCTTGAATTGTAAAACAGCAACATAACGCAGGTTGATCATTATAAAGGTGTTGGAAGCAGAATTTGATTCGTCAACCAGTGGATGTTTTTCACACAGCGAGACAACACATCGGCTATGACATTTACGCTTCCCTTGATAGGCTTTATCTGGTACTCGTAGGGTTGGAGGGCCAAAGAGGCACGGGCAGCTCTTTCGTTCTTGAAGCGTGCTGTTTTCAGATACGACAAGGCTCTCTGGTCAGTCTCCAGTGTAAAACTTGTTCCAAGTAAGTAGCGCTGTTAGTTTGGAAAAACGCAAAATACCACCGCAAGTAGTTCTTTCTCAATGATGGTGGTACCGCTGCTCTGTAGGCGTCAGCTTTCTACTAACGTAGAGTGTGGGATGCAGATAGCCATTCCATTCCTGCAACAACGAACCGCCAATTCGAAGATTTTGAGGCGTCGACTCTGAGGGTAAAATGTTTGGATGGATCAGGCAATCTCAAGATAGGCAATTTTGAAAACATATGTTTTAAGCTGATTTAAGGCAACATAACAATCATGGCTGCATATAAATCTATTTGGGCGAATTTTTTTTTTCACAAGGGACGATAAAATAACAGATGTAATTTCAGAAAAATTACGGATAAATTTTTACGATAAAAATTGAGTAGACCAAGAATACTTCTAACCTGTTTTTTTTGTTTTCGGAACATCAAGGTTTAGAATTCTAGAGATAGTAGTAGCGTCATGTTTCAAGAAACCTCCTCCTGGCTTATATCCTAAAAATGAAATATCCTGAAATCTCACTTTAGTTTTAGATGGACGTGCAGTGAATGTATGGAGAAGTACAGTGTGAGGTACGGATTGAATACCTTTTACATGTTCATCCCCATGATTGATGAAACAGACAAATGTCATCTATATAAGTGATAAGATCTTCTCTATCGGAGAAGAGTATAAGATCTTCTCTATCGGAGAAGAGTCTTGGCATCATGCGAACGAAGGTCGCAGGCGCGTTTACTAAGCCAAAAAACATATAATTGAACTCAAATAGACCTAATGGAGTAGCGAAGGCAGTATAAGGCTTGGATTTCTCCGTTAATGGCACTTGCCAATAGCCTTTAGAAAGATCAAATTTTGAGAATTTATGGTCACATAATTTAAACGTCTAAAATCTATGCATATGCGTATAGATTTATCTTTTTTCCGAATCAAGACCATCGGAAAACTGTAAGGGGAATGAGATGGAGAAATGACATTTAATTTCACCATCTGTTCTAATTTCTCATTCGCTTGAGTCTGTAAGTGTATAGGTATAGGATAGGGTTTCAACTTAATAGGTTGAAAATCAGTAAGAACGATATCATGTTCGATGATATCGGTATGTCCTGGCACATCAGTAAGGACATCAGCAAAAGACAGTAACAATTGAGTAGCCTGTTCTTTCTGAACAGAAGACAGCGTTGGAGCTATGGAAACATCTTTCCAACTTTCAGTAGCTAAAAAGTGAATACTAGGTAACACTAAAAGTGACTCATTTCCATCAGTCAAATCAGAATTTTCCTCCTGTATCACAGCCAAAGAAGAGTGACGAGTGACAGATTCATCAAGAGCTTCAAAGACTGGTCTAAGATGTGGTGGACGTGCATGAAACTGCTGTAACATATTGATATGAAAAGTCTTTTCTTTTCCATCTACTGAAACAATATAATCAACATCAGACAGTTTCTCCACAATCCTGTAAGGTCCTCTCCATGACACCAATAGTTTGTTATCTTTCTTGGGTAATAGTACGTATGCTTCATCATCAGGCCACAGTTGGCGTAATTTGCGGTTTTGGTTAAGAAATAACCTCGCTCTTAGTTTTGCCTGTTCAAATGAGTTTACTGCAATTTGGCATGCGTCTATTATTATTTTCCTTAGGTTGATGACATATTGGTATGAGGTTTGAACCTCTTCATTCATCTCAGCTCCAATTAATAGCTGTTTTAATATAGACATTGGGCTTCTTGGTTTGGCACCAAAAACCAACTCGAATGGACTAAAGCCTGTATGTTCATTTTTAATTTCCCTGTAAGCAAATAAAATAGCGGGGAGAACTCTGTCTCAATTTAGTGGATATTTAATGGTAACCTTATGTAACATTTGTTTTATGGATCTATTGAGAACTTCTATTTTCCCGTTAGATTGTGGGTGATAAATTGAGCTAAGGGATCTCTCAATCAAAACATATCCATAACCTGTTTCATGGCATCAGAAACTAACTGAGTTCCTCTATCCGATAAAATTTTCTCAGGGAAACCTATACGGCTAAAAATTAAAAATAGTGCATCAGCAATATCTACTGTAGTAATGGTTTTTAATGGTATGGCTTCCGGCCAGCATGTGCACATATCAATGCAGGTCAATACATTTGATGACCTCTAGCTGATGTAACCTTTAAAGGGCCAATAATATCAATGGCCATCTTTGCGAAGGGCCGCAAAGATATGTCAGATGCCTGAATAGGAGCATCATGTTTTGGTTTTCTAATTGCCAAGCTTTGGCAAGTGGTACACGTACGACAAAATAGTTTTACGTCTTTTGTAATACCAGGCCAAAAGAAGTTTGACAACACTCTTTGCTTGGTTCTAGCAACACCTAAATGTCCAGCACATTCAATGTCATGTGCGTGTCTTAAGACAAATGGACGAAAACAAGCTGGTACCATAATCTGTTTCTTTAAGGAATTAGCATCTTGATAGTTTCTTACTAATATCAAATTCTTTATAGTATACCAGTGTTTAGCATTGCCATCTACCATTACATCATCTAAATGAGCAATGTGAAAAAATTTTCTTAAAGAAATATCATCTTTTTGCCTTTGTATGAAGGTTTCCTTATCAATGAGCTCCATCTGAAATACAGTATCATTATTAGCATTGACATCATCCATTACCTGAATATCATCATTATTTTCCTGTTGATGATGATTTTCAACATCATTATCACCATGTGAGCCTGAGCTCTAGTAGTCACAGCATTTGAACAAAGTAAATGTTGTTTTTCCCATATCTCGATATCCCTCTTTGAACAATCATGTAATTTAGGTATGTTTCCTAAAATAATCCCAGCAATTGGATTTTCCAACAGACATACCAGTGTTCTTCCTGTAAAATATGGCGTATCCAAGAATACCTCAGCCGTGGGGTAATATTCTACAGTTCCTCCAAATGTGATGCATTTCACATGTTCTCCTGTATAGTCCGACCTATCTACCAATGCTCTGCGAACTACAATAGTTGTTGCCCCTGTATCGCGCAATAAAGAAACCAATTGATTATTGAGAAACCTTTATTTAAAATTAATGATCCAGTACTTTCAAATGATGACATGACTGGAAGGGGATGTCCGCACAATAATCTTGGGACTCCTTGAGACTGAAATAAAGAATTGCAATTAGTACAATTATCACTATTTGCTAAATCCACACTGCATGAATTTGCATGTGCTACTATAGCATCATGGTTATGATCATTATCATGCACTACAGCATTAGTACGTTCAGGGCCTCTAGGTTGCCTGGTAGTCTTGTTATGATAAGATCTTTTTATTCTGTGAATTTTGATCATTACCTCTGTAAAAAAGATTTTTGCCCTCTATTTTTTGTGTTTAGGGTTATATCCACCTCTATTTTGCCAATTATTTGATCTAAAAGAGGTTTGTGGATAAAAAATGTTCTTCTTCGTACGAATTGAAATTTCTTTGAGGTTGATGTTTATTAAAATTATATCTACCTCTGTTCTTGCTGTAATTATGTGATGGATTCAATCTTTGATTCCTATCCATACTGTTTGATCTGTATCTAGGTGCATTGTCCTGAAATGACCTAGCAGATGCAGCTG
Organism: Oreohelix idahoensis; assembly: GCA_024509875.1. Taxonomy (NCBI): domain Eukaryota; kingdom Metazoa; phylum Mollusca; class Gastropoda; order Stylommatophora; family Oreohelicidae; genus Oreohelix; species Oreohelix idahoensis. The sequence continues at coordinate 233,780 of JAMPIV010015716.1, read as the reverse complement.
GAAATGATTCTTTAACATTGTTTTTACTCAATATTCTGTTAGGATGGGCAACTTGATATTGACGACCTATTGTTTGTAGTTTAGTCAGATTCTCAGGTTTTCTTTCCTGTAGAAATGCAAGAAAATCAGTACTAACTGATGACAAAACCTTGTCTCTTAGAATTAAAATCTGACAATCCGTCAAAAGTTTTCTCAGTTTTGGATAATTCAATCCATCTAGAAAAATTTAATTTAATAGCTGAAATAAATTCAGTGAAGTCTTTTCCAGAATCTGGATACAAAGAACGAAATTTCTGTCTGTAACCCTCATCATCTAATTGATATCTCTGTAATAACATTAATTTAACAGCTTCATAATCTTTTCTGGTTTGGTCATCTAAAGTGGAGACCGCAGTTAATGGTTCACCTACCAATAAATTCATAAGTCTGCAGGTCCAAGTAGATTTGTCAATCTTATATTCTTCACAATAAGTTTGGAATCTTTTTAAGAAGCATGCAATGTCATCTATGGACGCATTGAAATTTTGGCAGATTAATCCTTATGGCAGTAGTATGATCTTTATTTTTATCTCCACCTACCCCAGGATGCAACATTGGTTGTTGTAATTTTTAGTTTTTTCAAGTTCAAATCTCAGCTAATCTTATAGCTTGTTGGGATATTATCTCCTCTTGAGCTTTAATTTGTTGCAATTTCATCTCCTCTTGAGCTTTAATTTGTTGCAATTTCATCTCCTCTTGAGCTTTCTCCTCTTGAGATCTAGCATAGGCTAATTTTTTCCCTTTCAAGAGCCAATTCTTCTGATCTCCTTTTTTCAGCCAATTCTTCTTTATGGAGTTCCTCTTGTCTCCTTTTTTCAGCTAATTCTATTTCCATTTCTTGTTTGTGGAGTTCCTCTTGTCTCCTTTTTTCAGCTAATTCTATTTCCCTTTCTTGTTTGTGGAGTTCCTCTTGTCTCCTTGTTTCAATTAATTCTTCTTTCCTGAGATCTTCTTGTCTCTTTATCTCTTTATCCACATAAGCTTGCAAGGTTTCACCATCCAAGTTAAATTCTTTACCAATCTTCAATAAATCCTTTAATGAAGTCATGGTTTCTTCCTATTGTGATTCTCAGTAATACACAATATTTTAACTTTTATGTATATGAATATATGTCAGCTAAATATTCAATACTCAATCCACCAATCTCACATCAGTTTATAAAAGCAATAATATAGATGTTAGTCAAATAGACAATATGGAGCAGAAAAAAATAGTAACTACAACAAGCAATGACAAGAAGGCAGGGTTAGAGCAACCAAAGGAAATACAAATGTTTAAACCAAGGAGTTAATATGACATGTATATAACAATAAGTTATAATAATTCTCTATAACAATTTGAACAAAGACAAGACGCGTATCACAACACTTATAACATCTATGAACTAAATGATAGTAAGGGAAGAATGGACAATCTTACAAACCATAATGTAGCAAACTTAATAAAATATAACAATGACAGGACTTATGATAACAAACAATATGTAAACACGACTTTACAACTAGACAGAAATGGATCTGCTAAATTCAAATGAGGCAGTATTTTTTATCAAACCAGCACAATATACTGGCTCCTCACTATGAACCAAGCAGATACTACTCTACAGAACGCTTAAATTGCTCATTTGACCTAGCTTTCGCGGTATTAAATGAACAATTTAAGTCCCCACCAGCCTCCCGCTAGTTACAAACACATCGACATAATGAAAATAATAACTCGTGAAATTAGAATTTCAGGCCAACAGATATTATCTACAGTCAAGCTGTATGTAACGATAAATCTACTTATCTGTTGCCACAAAAAAAATCCTCCTTGAGATTTCTCCAAGCAAGGAATACAGTGATGTTCCGTAACTTTAGGCTCTGGTTAGGCCTAGGATTGGTTAATGCTGACATATGACGGACACCGCTCTGGTCCATGTTTCTTGACAAAATACTTGAACTTTCCAGCAAACAGTCAATTCCTTTGACTTCTATCCATGTGGTGAGAGGTTTTATTTGGCTCTTGGATCAGTATAGTACTGACAATTACAGAAATAGAATTTCTGCAGAAAATGGTGAAGTCCCAGTGTCTGAGAGGGCTACTGGTATCACAAATTAGTTACGGCTGTGAATGATCTGATCTCGAAACAATAGTAGGGAGGAGACCGACATAAAGTGCCACCTCCGCTGTGTAACTAACTGTGATATTAAAAAAACAAGGAAACAGATTTCTTAACAATGATAAAATTGACAAGTCTTCAAATACAATTTCCTTATTATTTATTTAGTATATACACTATCTACTCTTGTGCTGAAGGGTGAATGTTGAAAAAATGGCATGTAATGAATTTGTAAGTTGTTCATATGATTTACAAATATTTATTTTATATTTTATATATATATATATATATATATATATATATATATATATATATATATATATATATATATATATATATATATATATATATATATATAATATATATATATATTATATATATATAGATAATATATATATATATAATATACTTAAATAAATATTACAACAAGTTTTCCAATTATAGGAACAAAAATTATATCAGCTGTGCTGTTATTCAATTATAGTACATGTATCAGCTGTGCTGTTAATTAAGGATAAAACACTTATCAGCTATGCTGTTATTTTTTGTCTCTTGCTATGCTACTTCACTTTCTCATCACTGACAGTTTCTATGCTCACAATGCTGACAGAAATGGTACTAATGTGTACTCATCTCTCTAAGGTCTGTTCTTCTTTGGTTGGTTCACACAACATCGGCTGAGTATCGTTCCTTTAGCCCACCCAAGACTGAGGGGGACCAAAGATGTAGAGTCAGGACAACCTCTATGCTCCTGCGGAGTTCCAGGCAGCTGGATTGACGACCCACGATCTCAGGTTTTAGGACACGAATAAAACCTGTAACAAGGAAAAATAGGGGCTAATTTCTGTCCTCAAGCCCACCTATTTCTATGTATATGATATGAGCGTGTCTCAGTGTCTGCATGTAGGATGAATGACAACATGGCTCAGTATGATTTAGCAATAGCGAGACAAGACAGGTGTCTACTTGCAAAATATTCTTTCTGATAAACTAATACATGGATATCATTCAATAATATAAATTCAATGCATGAATACATTCAATAATATAAATTCAATACATGAATACATCCCATAATATAAGTTCAATACATGAATACATCCAATAATATGTACACCCTAGCTGTGACTTGTCATAGCTGACGTGTAAACCCCTGCTGTGGTTAATCCTTTTGCGTCTGTCCTTCAGAGTACTAGGGTGTCGACTTAAAAAAATCAGCTCCTACATTGTCTCTTCCCGGAATGTAATTCACGGTAAAGGAATAAGGCGCCAGAAGCAGACTCCACCTTAACAATCTCGAATTTAACTTTTTAGATGCAGCCAAGAATGTTAAAGGCTGATGATCTGTCACGAAGTGTATTCGCCTTCTTTTCTCTCTGTCTATCTTTTCTCATACAAATTCATTCCTTCTCTCTAAATTCTCTAGAATATCTATCACTCGTAAATACACATCAGGAGATCTCCCATTTGCTTCGGGAAATATATTCCTTTGTTCTACGTTTGACTGGCAAAACCACTGTGACCTGTTAGAGCTGTGAGCTTTAACCCGCGCCCTGAATAATTACGGTTGAGCCAGGGGGATAGGCAGCAGTATATTGTCTTTTTGACCTTTGACCTCAGCAACCAAACAGAACCGGAATTTTGGCGCTATTCTCAAAGCGCATTCTCTCACTAGCGCCGGGACCGACCAGACCGGGACAAATGGTTGCTCCCAAGAAATACAGAGGGGCCCGATCATTTTAAAACAGCAATGGATCTTAGCTGAGCGAGTAAGTGATCTATATTGTTATATGAATAAACATGAAAATTAATCATATTTTATCTACAACATATCATGTCAGTATCTTTTGTTTTTCACTGTGACAGAAATTAATATCCTTGATTTTGTACAGGAGAAAACAACATTATGTATACTGAAAGTTTCATCTATGAACTACCCTTGTCTTGTTTTATACTGAATGATTTCTACTAAATTCTACTGTATGATTTCAGCCATGATTATTCTTGTCATTATTTTAATCCTGGACTGATTTCTGCAAATATCCTTATTATATTTTTTAATGTGTTACTGTGCATGTTCCTATGTTATGATGGTATTATCAAGGTATATGAATGCCTATCACATAAACACAAGTATGTAATGAATGGGCAACAGCACTAGCCAATTTTATAAATGAATATGTTGACTGACTTGTAATTCAGTGGTTCTCAAACCTTAGCAAACAATGACACCCCAACATGTTACAGAAGAATAGAAAACTATTACCCAGTGGTTCTCAAACCATCGTTGACAGTGACCCCAAATTGATTTTATTGCTCTATGGGCACTAGGTAGACCAGTGGTTCTCAAACTTTTGATGACCACTGCCCCAAACTTCACAGTTGGTGAAGCTAACAGCCCATATGTTGAAAATCACTGCGGTAAACAAGCTGGAAGCCAGATATAGGTTGAGATCCACCTGTTTGCTTATAACATCAGTTATGCTATAATAGATAATAGGTAGCACCTTGTTAGTTATGTTAACTATGAATGTTTGTTATATTTCTGATGGACGATTAGCGCCCAGCAAATATGGGAAATGACTTCTCTGGCAAAATTACTAATGGAGCTTCGATTGTTTGTCAATCCAGTCCTACCAGGTTGTCATACCAGAAAGACTAAAGCATATGCAGTGTTCTCAAGGGCAGACATACTCCATCCCAGTTGGTGATGAGCCCTGTGTCAAGACGGAGAAGAAGCAACTTGCCATCCTCTGAAACCCTAAAAAGAACTTGCGGGACCTGGAAGTGCTGGGACATATTGAACCCCCTGGCAACAAGACTACATCAGCATTTGAGATGAGTATCTGAACATGCCAGCAGAACCACTAAAGAATATTCCCTTTGTCCAATGATGACAAATTAATTCTAACATGGTTCAGAACCATTCATAGATTAGGGAACATTTAGTTGTATATTTGAATATATTGTGAGATTCTATTTTCCTTTTTGTAAACTTTACATAACCGCGTCTGTTGTTACTTTCTTTGTAATATTTCATTGGGTTGTAAATTTTTAGTAACATAGATCTACACCCTGGGGGCAGAGCCAAAATTAATAAACACTATTGGGTCGGGATATTTTTAATGTGGCTGGACACCAAATCTCTTATCCATCTATATGTACTATACATAGTCCTTTATAGGATCTCGGATAAAGAATTTATCGCCTAGAGAATATCCTGTTTAGTTTCACCAGAATTGTCTTAGAAAGTTTTTTTTGAGTGGACTAATTCCCGAGGAGAGACTGTGCATTCAACTTGCAGTCTGGAAGAGTTTTCTCTAGATATTATATTTTATTCTTCCATCAAGTAAATCATACGTACACTTTCTCCCTCTAAATAAAAAAACCATTTCGCTACATGATCGCTTTTGGACAATGAAGTGTGTCCCATACAAGTAAGGTGAAAAATTTGTTGATGGACCAAATTAGAGCTAAACATTCTTTCTCTATGGTCGAGTAGTTCAACTCAGCTGCATTCAGCTTTCTACTGGCGTAGGCGACGGTAAAAGTTCCTCCGGCTGGGCTTTTTTGATTTCTGCAAGAGAGTTGCACCAATCCCTATACTGCTAGCGTCCGTCCTTAATACAAATTCCTGTGTGATATCGGGTAGAGTAAGGATGGGTTTGCTGGTGAGTTTTGCTTTTAGCTCTGTGTAAGCTTTTTTCACAATCAGCATTCCATTGGATTTTGTCCGGCTGTCCTTTCTTCGTTAAGTTAGTTAACGGTGCACACAGAGAGTTAAAGTTGGGTATGTACTTCTGATAGAACCCACATAATGACACGAATGATCTCACATCTTTCTTCGTTTGAGGTCTGGGTGCCTTCTTTAACTTCTCTATATTCTTTGGGTCAGGAGACATATGACCTGTAGAAATAGTGTGACCTAAGAATTCCAACTCCTTACAACCGATATAGCACTTGGTTGAACGTGCTGTCAATCCAGTGGCTCTCAGTCTGTCAAACAACATGGAGAGCGCTACTATATGCTCTTCAAATGTGTTTGTAGCAACAAGAATGTCATCCATAAAGTTAGTGATATGGGGATTTTGTAGAGGTTCCAGTAATTTCCTCATCATTCTTGAAAAGATACTTGAGAATTTTTCAGCCCAAAGGGTAGTACATTAAACTCGTAGTGTCCGTCTGATGTACTGAATGCCAGCATTTTCCTAACTTCTGGTTTCACTGGTATTTGGTAGTATCCCTTGCTTAGATCTACCTTCGATAAATACCTAGCCTTACTCAGTGTAGAGAACAGCTGGTTGGTGTCAGGTAATGGGTCCACCTGAGATTCTGTGATCGCATTAAGCTTCCGGTAGTCAATACCTGTGTTCACCACTCGGTTTTCTCAATAGCACCACACTTGAGCTATAGGGAGAGTCTGACTTCGAGATAATTTTCTCCTTCAACAGATAATCAACTTCCTCCTTTAGTGCTTGGGCTTTCGCATAGGGTATAGGGTATGTTCTCATGCATACTGGGGTAGGGTCGGTAACCTTCATGTCGTACTCTAACAGATTCGTCCGACCTGGCTTATCTGTGAGCACATCAGCATGGGTTTCCAACACTTTCTGAACCCTCTTCTTCTGCTCTGGAGTTAAATGTTCACTAATATTTACTTGAACATAATCCTCTGTAGTTGTGAGTGGATACTCCATAGAGTGAAGTGGTTCACCATGCATTTCTGTTGCTATGGCTAGGGTCATGATATGTGCAACTTCTGATGATTCCTTGTCATAGTATTTTTTAAGAAGATTGACATAATATACCTTCTCCTTTCCTTTCTTGTCAATCTTATAATTGGTCCTGGAAAGTTTCTCCAGTATGACATAGGGTCCCTGCCATTCAATCTGCAATTTATTATTGCTGCTTGGCAACAGTAATAACACCTTTTCACCCACCTCCAGTTCCCTATCCTTTGCTTTTTTGTTGTAGTAGGCAGCATGCTTCCTCCTGGCCTGTCTTAAGTTATCATTGGCCAGTTTCCAACCTGCTTTCAATCGAGATGTCAACTCGTTGACGTACTGGTATGAGGAAGTCACTGTTTCCTCTGCCTTTTCATCAGTCCATGTCCGCAGCAATGCTTCCAGTGGACCTTTTATTGGTCTTCCAAACAACAATGTAGCTGGAGCCAATCCAGTTGAGTTGTGGGGTACTTCCCTATATGCAAATACTGTAGCGGGTAAGTATGTATCCCAAGTATCAGGTTTTTCACTCGCCAGCTTTCTAAGGATTGAAATTAGCGTACCATTGAACCGCTCTACTTGACCGTTCCCTTGGGCATGGTAGGGACTACAATGATAGTGCCTGGCTTGAAATATCCTGAATACTTCTTGTGTTAGCTTTCCCTTAAACTGAGACCCATTGTCAGTCAATATCTGATGCGGGAAACCTAATCGGGTGAATATTGTCAACAGTGCCTCTGCCACATGCTTTGAATCTATAGCTGACATGGCCACTGCTTCTCCCCACATAGAGCAAGTATCAACCAAGGTTAAGATATATGCATTTCTCTTCTTGGTCCTAGTGAGGGGTCCAACAATATCCACTGCAACACGTTCAAACGGGGTTCCCATAATAGGCATTTCTCCCAGTGTTGCTGGTGCAGTCCTATGCTTAGGAGCTACTCTTTGGCATTCTGTACAGGATCTTACATATCTTTTTATGTCCTCTGTAATTCCTGGCCAAAAAGTAGTGATAGGCTATCCTTTGTCCATTGGCCCCTATTCACATATGTCCACTGAAGGGTATAGCATGTCCTAGCGTCATAACCTTCTCCCTGTAAGATTTTGGCACTACAAGCTGTTTATGCCCTTTAGGTCCTGTTCCAGCTTTTCTGTATAGTAGGCCATTCTTCATATACAAGTCTCCTTTCTCTGGAGGGTTATGGGCTTTAGGCAATTTGCCAAAACAAGGCTTCAATGTGCTGTCTGCTGCTTGAGCCTTTTTCATCTCTTCTGGATGAGTATTGATAGGATTCTCCTCCATTTTCCTGGAGCTTTCCCTGGTCTGGACTGTTGCCATAACTACAGGTTTTATAGGTTCTCCAAGGAAAACATACCTACACCCCAAAATCAAAGGGTAAATAGGGTCGTCCATCACTGCTGCTTTGATTTCTCCTTCCACATAGCGAGAACTTATGTTGATTCGAGCTATGGGTAGTGTCATGGTTCTTGCTCCCTTGATCGGTCCTCTGATTTCCACTGTTTCTGTGGTTATCTGGTCAGGACTCACTAGAGAAGAACACACAACTGAATCAAAGTCCAATCCTTTGTCATATAAACACAGTACTTGAGTGCCATTTCCTTCCTTCCCTGATTCCCTGTTGTAAGACATGCAGCATGATGAGGAGGATTCTTCCTTCTGCAGTCCGCAGTATTGTGGTTACTCATTAGACAAGTTTTACACCACTTTCCTTCCTTCCGGTAAGGTGTCTTATCCGATCTTAGAGGGTTTTGGTCCTTTTGGTCAAACCTTTGTTTGTTCCTTGTGGTATGGTCCTTTTGTTCATATTCGGTATAGTTTTGTGATGATTTGAAGTTTTCACCCTGCTTCTTCTTATTTCCTAATAATTCTGCCTGAGCTGCTTGATATCTCTCAGCAACAGTTACAATATCTTCCAATCTCTCTGCTCCTTGTTCCATGATAAACTTCCTCATTTCTTGATGCATGGACTCTTTCACTTGCTCCATCGTTATCATTTCTTTCAGATCCTGACACTTTCCTAAACTACTCCATTTTTCCAAATAAGTTTCCAGTCTAGCAGAGAATTGGTGATAGTTTTCTCCTGGAAGAAGTTTAGCGGTTCGGAATTTCTTTCTATATGATTCTGAGTTCTTTTCATATCTCACAAGCAGTGCCTGCTTCAGGATTTCATAATCTTCCTGGTCATCTCTTGAGAGCTTCAAATATACATCGTAGGCAACACCTCTCAATCCCTGAAATAGTTTAAGACTCCACTTTTCTTTCACTAAGCCATAGGTAGTGGCAAGTCTTTCGTATCTATCCAGGTACGACTCAATGGCGTCTTCTTTCTCAACAAATGGGTCCAGATGAAAATTCATGACCCCACTTGAGGTGCTCTGGCTGGAGCTACTCTCAGAGTGAGGTGAGCTACCACCATTATTGCCAGTATTTGCCTGAATTTCAAGCTCTTTTAATCTCAACTGATGGTCTCTCTCTGCTTGTAATTTCCTTTCCTCATTTTCAGCCTCCCATTTCTTGGCTTCCATTTCTAATCTTTTGGTTTCTCTCTCAGCTTCCAGTCTTTTGTCTTCTCTCTGAGCTTCCAGTCTTTTGTCTTATCTCTCAGCTTCCAGTCTTTTGGCTTCTCTCTCAGCTTCCGCTTGCAACCGCCTTTCTTCCGCCTCTAATTTCTTTGCTTCTCTATCAGCCTCTAATTTCCTTGCTTCAGTCTCTAATTGCAACTTTCTTTCTTCCCTATCCATATGTTTGTCCCCTTCTGTTGTGACATACTGAGTGAGAGCATCACCTGTCATATTTAATTCCTTACCCATCTGCATGATCGCAGTTCTGAACTTCACTAGATCAGCCATGGCGTTACTTAGATAGGGTATGTATATTTACTATAACCAAGTTATTGTAATTAAACTTAATTAATTTAAATGAACAAAAAATTTCCGTGCAACTTTGTGAGCATCAACTATTTACTGAGTACTAAATGGTACTCCTCCTAAGAAAATATTTTTTTAAAAATCCTAAAATAGAATTTTTTCCCAAAAATCTGTTTCTTATGTTATCTATGGGTGGCACAAGATAGAATGTAGATAGATGAATAGACTAAGTATGGCTCAAGATATACAGAAATATCCCAGGAACGAGCCCCCAGTGTGGCGTGAGGTTTTATTTGGCTCTTGGATCAGTATAGTACTGACAATTACAGAAATAGAATGTCTGCAGAAAATGGTGAAGTCACAGTGTCTGAGAGGGCTACTGGTATCACAAATTAGTTACGGCTGTGAATGATCTGATCTCGAAACAATAGTAGAGAGGAGACCGACATAAAGTGCCACCTCCGCTGTGTAACTAACTGTGATATTAAAAAAACAAGGAAACAGATTTTGCTTAACAATGATAACATTGACAAGTCTTCAAATACAATTTCTTTATTATTTATTTAGTATATACACTATCTACTCTTGTGCTGAAGGGTGAATGTTGAAAAATGGAATGTAATGAATTTGTAAGTTTACATATGATTTACAAATATTTATTATATATATATATGTATGTATATATATATATATATATATATATATATATATATATATATATATATATATATATATATATATATATATATATATATATATATATATATATATATATATATATATATATATATATATATATATATATATATATATATATAAAATAAATAAATATTACAACAAGTTTCCAATTATAGGAACAAAAATTATATCAGCTGTGCTGTTATTCAATTATAGTACATGTATCAGCTGTGCTGTTAATTTAGGATATAACACTTATCAGCTATGCTGTTATTTTTGTCTCTTGCTATGCTACTTCACTTTCTCATCACTGACAGTTTCTATGCTCACAATGCTGACAGAAATGGTACTAATGTGTACTCATCTCTCTAAGGTCTGTTCTTCTTTGGTTGGTTCACACAACATCGGCTGAGTATCGTTCCTTTAGCCCACCCAAGACTGAGGGGGACCAAAGATGTAGAGTCAGGACAACCTCTATGCTCCTGCGGAGTTCCAGGCAGCTGGATTGACGACCCACGATCTCAGGTTTTAGGACACGAATAAAACCTGTAACAAGCAAAAATAGGGGCTAATTTCTGTCCTCAAGCCCACCTATTTCTATTGTATATGATATGAGCGTGTCTCAGTGTCTGCATGTAGGATGAATGACAACATGGCTCAGTATGATTTAGCAATAGCGAGACAAGACAGGTGTTTACTTGCAAAATATTCTTTCTGATAAACTAATACATGGATATCATTCAATAATATAAATTCAATGCATGAATACATTCAATAATATAAATTCAATACATGAATACATCCCATAATATAAATTCAATACATGAATACATCCAATAATATGTACACCTAGGTGTGATACAACCATTTCCTTCCCCCTACAATATACCAGGCCCTCTCTTACAAGTGCTATAATATATTCTAACAATAACGTTATGTTCTTATGATAGGAGTATATGCGACGAGGACTGTTTGGTGATATATCAGGTTGGAGTTATATGGGACAATAGATTGGAGTTAGATGAGACAATAGATTGAGTCCTAACAAGGACTGTTTTGGTTATATTGCAGTTGGTCTTATCTGAGATAATAGAGTGAAGTTATAGGAGACAATAGACTGAGTCCTAACAAGGACTGTTTTGGTTATATGGCAGTTGGTCTGAGATAACAGATTGAAGTATAGGAGACAATAGGTTGAGTCCTAACAAGGACTGTTTTGGTTATATGGCAGTTGGTCTTATCGGAGATAATAGACTGAAGTCATGTCAGACAATAGATTGAGTTATAGGAGACAATAGATTGAGGTATGAGTCCTATTAGTCTTTGTCTATTCAATCATAATAGGAAATACAATCATTATACTTAATTTCCCCAAGATACAATCAGTAACCTGATAGGTAGTATAAATGACACACAACAAATACCAACATTATAGACCTGCTGAAAGCCTATTTTCCTAAAGGTTATCGTAAATATATTTACCCTCTAAGATTCAAACCGGCCAGATTTTGACTCGACTTAGCAAAGCAAGCTGCAGGTCATTGCACTCCAGGTAAGCTATAAATCAAGGTGACAGCTTCTCCTCTTTAGTCGGTCGGTATCTCTGGCGTCGTGTCGGTGATGTGTGATTATGCATAAAATCCGCCCGATTATATCGGTAGGTAAATGCTTAAGGAAAGCTTTTGGTTGGTTCCTGGCGGAGCAAAATGATTGGTTTCCTCCGGTTTAGTCTCAAGCGATGTACAGCCTAATTTTATTCAGTTTTAATCCGCCATCTTGCATGAACATGATGGCCGTTAATTTATTCTGTCTCAGAGACTGGTGAACGTTGCTCGTTGATTGGTTGAAGCAAATCTGTATCTCGACATAGTGATTAACAAAGTAGTGGGTTACACTCGTTTCACGACAATCCAATAGCAAGTCACTTTTGTGCATTAGTGATAATTTGAGGCACGTTAATTAACATCATAGCTGGAAATCCTTTCCATGCTTGAAATATTCAGGCAGACGATCAGTGCCGCCATTTTGAAAAAAAGTCCTCGACTTCCAATTTTAGTCTTCTGCCTTCTTTAGCTTGGCCCCTAAAAATGATGCGGGGATAAATTGTATAATATTATTATTTTCTCAGGAACAGTCCAACAGACGTCCTGTATTACGAGTGCATTCGCCTCAATGCTTGAGCACTCCTTATTTTATCTTGGCCTGCTGAGTACTCTCCAGGGTTATTCTCATATATATTATTTGTTGAATTATAATATATTCAATCTTGCCATTCGCTCCATACTCCCTGGCCCGCACCACAAATACTCAGTTGATAAGGCCTAACTTCTTGGCACAGTTCAGACGTTTATTCACATATTACTCCACATTGAATATGGTACGACATCGAAGCTTTTCTAAGCACATGTCTCTACTGTCCTTGATTCGGATACTTTCAGTTTAATCGAACAGTCAACTTACGTGCACAAGAATTCCACACACTCTGCTTAAACTAAACTGACATTATATAGTTAATGCATGCATAAGGCAGTGATGGTAATATACATCTTGCAGGTGTGATAATCATATTCCTCAAACGAAGGACATACTCTGAAATCTAGTCCTAACGGACACACGCCATGCATACTGGTCAAACGAGACAAGCAGACTTCCGTTTTGAGACTTGTTCGTGTTTCCGGATTAACAAGCTATCGTCTGCCACTATTTGAGCAGAAGTCAAGACGTCACTTCCGGAAACTAATGACAACCGTCTGTAAACAATAAACCAGGAAGTGATCGTATACAACCAATGTTATGATATTTACACATAACAGTATCTAAAATGGGTCTTCAAAGGTGTCTACTTTCGCACAAGATTACTCTTGGCAGGGTTGTAGGTAGAAGAATAATGATGCTTCTATCTCAAGGGAGTGGTTATACCATTTTCCATAAGTCAAGAACAATGCTGCTCTCATATCTATAATAATTGACTCAATTATGAATTTGTAAAATAACATATAATAAATTTTATAATAAATTAGTCTTTAACAGTCTAAAATAAATATGAAGTGAAGTGTGAACTTTAGTTAAAAATTGTCTTCACTGAGACTTATTACAGGAGTTATAAAAATTTCCTTTTCCTGTTTCCTTTAATAAGAACTTAGCTGGGTCTAAGTGAGTACTGCCGCCGTGGTTTTCGTCAGTTCGTTTGTGATGAGGGCACTCAGTGTCGAGTCACAGCTCTTGACTCACAAGATAGTGGCGAAGACTTTTACTTCAAACTGGTCTGGTACTACGTACAATCTTGTAGCTTCGAACCATTTGGGTTACACAATCTCCTGGTATTTAAAAATGGGGGTTTTCTTTTCTAAGTTTCAAAGATGCCCAAATACGTCGTCTGTCACTTATAATTTGGAATTCTAGTCCGATGTCTCTCTGGCTGCTGGAAGTTGCTAATTTGACGTTGCTATGCAGTCTGATTTGTGTCTCCGAATTTGCTAGGTTATATTCTCATTTTCCTTCAAGTTTCAACATTGGTATTTCCTACCAGCTTTCCCATGGGAGCTAAAGTTTATTTAAGGCTCTCGATTTAGACCAATCCTGTCTTTTTAGAACTATGTGGGTCGGGATGTTAAATCATTACCATCCCCCGCGTGTTTTAAAGTATCAATTTTAAAATTTAAACTCGTGACCTCTTTCAAATATGGCAGTAATTTCCCCGATTGCACTTGTGCAAACTTACGAATACATCTGTGAACTCTTTTCTTGACTAATACCTTACTCCAATATTGTCTCCTCTCGCAGGTTATCTGTACTATTGATACACAGACGGACCATCGGAAGCGATTACCTAGTATCACCTGTGTTTACGTATATCTCCCAGACGGATTTCTTAGACAGACAATCTAGCTTTCTTTCCGTCGATCGCACGAGGTCACCTTGTGTCAACAATGATTTCCTGTGACCGACTGCATTACACGACACAGGGCGATAAAATTATAATCTGCCCGCCGGTCTAATTAGCCTTGTAATACTACGATTCACATGGTGAAACATAAACAAGTCTGGGGGTGGCTAGGCAAAAAATGTAGGTGTATAAAATATGCAAAATAATAAGACGATGAGTGAGGAAAATGAAGAAATAAGTTGATAATGTAGGAGAGAACGAAAATTATGTAAATTGACGCAATATTTTTCGTCACAACTAGTAACGTGACCAGAGCTTACTGATAGAGTGAAAAAAAGGATGTAATATTCAGTTACGTAACTGTCAACATCGTCTAGACATCTGGCTGTACCGGAGACGACATTTCAGTAATGTCAAGGATAACAGTTGCTTTTGGCCTGGTGTGTTTTATTATTCTTTCGATAGCAGAAAATGATCTGTCTTTATGTTTGCAGCTGAGGTTGTCATGGTCAGGCTGAGGCGCTGTATGTTTAAAATCAACACAGTTTCCATTTCTTTCCGAATTTATATTCGTTAAGTTTTGGTTGTATTTTTTTAATAGTTCAGCTTTATAATTATCCTCGGTCATTTCCCCTTTTTTGCTCGCTATAGAAAATTAAGCCACCATTGCAGCTGATCCCCTTGCACCAAAGCGTTTTGTTTGTTTATACTTGCGACATTGGCTTCTGTACAATTAACGATCGCCTGTTAGAGAACGACACTTCAGTTGATAAATCAACACGATTCACAATGATGGAATTTAGCATCGAACGTAAAACTAGGAGGGATGGACATAAGAGAGGATGGGTCAGGCATGTAGACGAGCAGCGTGCAACAGGAATCAGCTTCATACTCTTCACATTTGCTGAGGGGGATTGAGCACCTATGTGTGTGCCCGGAGCGCAATAATGTCGATTCTGAACAACGATAACAGCAACAGAATACGCCAGGAGCTCTTACCAAGGGAAGAATTTTAAAGATATCCGTACACTTTTTTTAAATGTCGTGAGAAAAGATCTGTCAATTAATTAGTCATATTTCATTATGTTAGTTTTCTTTCACTTCTCTCCGTGTCACTTTTAAAGAGTTATTTCGTAGCCAATGCATCCAGATAAGTTTGACTACAAAGATCCAATGAAAGTTAAATGGAATGAAATGACTGCAGGAGAAATAAGGATTTCATCAGGACATGCAGTAGAAGTTGCACTCTATAATTCAAACCTATCTTTGTTTTGACAGGTTATTGCTAGTAAATACAATAATGACTAATATGCACTACTGGTTCACTGTAGCACAAAGCGTAGAAACTAGAACATAGCGTATTCTCTAAACATGTGACATTCGATATAGACAGTTTAGTTTCTTGGTGTTTGTTGATTGTATATGGAATGACAAACGAGTGCAAATACCAAGATTGATCGTTCATTACTGAAAACAATGTTAACTGAATGATCATTTCAATATACATTAATATATTTTTACTTCTTCTTCGTCGTCAACTATCATGTCTAGCAGTGTAGGTAATAATGTCTCTCCACACCTCCATGCCTTCAGTGTTGTTTATCAATTTTGTTTGTTACTTCTTTCTTTTGGCATAATGTCAGACTATTTAGTAACTTCTTTCGTTATCGACTTTCATCTCTCTTTTCTTCGGTCTTTACTGATGTCAAAATATATTCTATCTTTCTTGTTCTCCTCATAACGTGCTCAAAGAAAATTGATTAATTTTCTCTAGGATAAACTTGAGTGTGCTCACCCCACGAGAATTTGATCCGCGTCTTTAATTCGGCAACTGGCACTAGTCAAAATATTATGTCGTTTCTACTTCACCGTTTAGGTGATCTGACTGACTGGTCTATGTGGCTTAGGCTTTGAACAACTAGTAGTTAGACTCTTTTTAAGTGTATATCGCCTGACTGTCCCTTTGACCTAGGGACATCTGATCAGCCGTCTGCCGCTTTCCGAGCACAAGTGCTCGAGGGAGTCGGCGTTTGGACCGTTTAAAAAGAGATAAGATGGACCAGGATACAATGTCCCCTATACAGGGGAAGATGACAGAACCTCGTCCCTTCCTCCCCCTTCCTTCTCACGTGCATTGCTGTGGACATTGCGTAACACCTGGTTTTCTAGCAGGCGTTAACATACAGAGAAAACGATCGTGACGGAAACAAGAATTTGTTTTCGTTCATGCAGGTGATCAGTTTCGTCATTCTCAGCTATAGAAACTCTCGATGATTAGAAGAAGTTTGGGACTTGAAAGCTAGCTTCGATTTTATGGAAATAGCTAATGAGCTCGATTAGGTCACGATTAAAACCTGAAAGAGAGAGAGAGAGAAGATTTAAAATTAAAAACCCCTACCTCTGGCACTAGTAAGGTCATGGGAGCTGAGAATATAGAGGAATAAAGTGACCGAGAGGAAGACTTTCATAAAATTGACAACTGGGAAACCAGAATCTATACAACAGAATGAGGCCTATCAAAGAAGGGGTTCTACTTAACCTATGGACAAGAAGTGGGCGGAGACTTACGGGCTAAGATGGACAAAATAATTGAGATAATCTGCGACAAAGGGTAAGATAAAAAAAAATAATGCCAGTGTGACGACTTGCCCAATCTTCTCTTCTTTTTTTTAATTATTTACGAGCCGCCATTTTTTATCATCTTCAATGCATGATCGAGAAGCCCGTAAAGTCACGGGAAATTACACTTGCGGATATTATCCTAGCGCTCAGTGATTTTCTTCTAGCGCCTAATACTATTTTTAGATACGACGTCATTGTTGACCCCTGACCTCGGTAGCTAGAAACCTGTTTTAATTTAGGACCGACTGCTTAAACTTAGGTAGAACCAGTTTAGGAAATCCCCACGTGACTTTTAACGTTATTGATTGGAGCGTCTATATGATGCTAAGGTCACATGATGCACGCTACGGATCACGTGTCCAAGCGGAAATGACCCGCTAAAAGTGCGGCAAATCCAGCCATTTTTCACTTGCCCAGGAAACCTCGAGACAGCTAGACCTAATCCAGATATCGGCGAATTCACGCATTAAAAGCATTGAAGCCACGTGTCTAAATTGTGATTATGGTCCATCTCTGAGTAGGTAAGTGAAAATCTCGCTAGAAAATAATATTGTGATGAAATGTGTAGTACCTTATAAAATCGACGCAAAATTGGTATAACTGCGTTTACTTTATTCATATTTTTGTTTAACGATCACATCCAGCCACATGTGATCGGGTGTATTTTATGATCCCACGGGATGTGTACAACATGTTCATAATAATGTATAACGGGAATATATATAGCTATTAATTTCCATATTATTTGATTATTTTTGACCCGACGTTTAGACTAGCGGAAATTAATATTAACGATAATGTGACAGACCGTGACATATATTCATTATAAATTATATGACGATGCGACCAGACATGAAGTGTTGTGATAATGTTGTCAGACAATTCTAAAACACTGGTGTCCAATTATTTGTTAAATTCATCATAATTGACATGACGATTAGGCTAGAGGCACAGAACTAGAATACTGTTGCCGACATTTCTATGATAAATTTGGTGGGTTTCACTGACATTTATAATAATTCATCGGGTTAAGTTGACGATAAATCAGTCTAAAGAATTATAATACTGCCACTGGGGCAGAGAAATATAATAAAGGACAGAAAGTAGAAACTTGAATTCAAGATTAGGCTCTAGACATATGATGTTAGAGACTAAAATCTGAGATGACTGGCAGACGGACGGCTTAGGGAAAGACTGCTTTCTAAAGCTAGAAAATTAATGAAGCCGTCGTATTTGTCTTCAGTCTCTGGTGGAGCCTTGCACGACAGTCCAATCTCAGAGCAGAATACGGAGCCGAGCACAGAGAAGGCAAATCCGAACCATTAAAGACCTACCTGGTGCAACGTCAAAAGGAGACCGGAGAACTAACCACGCTTCACTATCAGCCAGGGGCTGAAAAGATAAGTTCCTCGAAAAAGGGAACTCACCATATCAATGCCATATTTTTGTCATCCATGATGAAAAACACTTGATGTGAGACACATAGTACATACAGCAGACACTAATTCCATCGACAATACTATCATTCACCATCTATTCATTTTAATTGCAATAAACCAATTGGGTGTATATAATGTACCCCATGCTTTGTTCCTTCTATGAGATGTTGAATATTGTCTGATGTTTATCTTCCTTTATAAGGGAGGAGGGGGGGGGGGCTAGTAAAATATAATATAATTTAAAGGATAACAATAATGGATAACTGAGAAGGGGACTATGGTAGCGAGAGACCAAATATCTCCTTACAACCTTTTCCGGACCTTGTCTAGTTAGGAGAATTTACCCTCTTCGTCACCCTTCAGAAGTGGGAAAACCCAACAGGAATTCTTAAGCCAAATTTTCCACATTCATATCTATTATGTCATTGTTGACTCCATTTTATCATTGAGTTCAGTGAAGAGGTAAATTGAAACGCGAATGGTTAAAACGGAATGAATGTCAACAAAGTTCTTCAAACGAAAATTCCAACAAGTATCGTTGCATTGGGTGAACTGGGCAAGTATTGGCAGCACACAAGTCGGTGATTACAGTACATATATTTTATTGACGTGACACCAACGAAGTGGAACAAGACAATCATAGTGGAGATGCGAAGATCATACGTCAAAATGTTAATATCACTGTTAATAGTTGTTGTAGATTCTCTAACAGTTAAGTTCTCTTATATTCCAGTGACTAAGGATCACTTCCATTACCATACAACAGACATGGTATTAACGTCCGTTGACCTTCTCCCAAGGACGTTTATTAAGGCAAACGGATTCATTCTCACGGAGCAATAATTTATATCATACTTGTAAGCATCCCAGACTTTCTTCATAAAATTCTTAGATAGCATATCCAATCCAAACAAAGGCAGATATAACAATACAACCAGGTTAGTGTTTCATCTTGGCTAACCTCTCGGTATCCATACCACGACTTTGGCATAGGTAAAACGGCATATTAAACATGTGAAGCATATATATATATTCATTAACTTGATTCCACATATGGATTCTCCCTCTACAAAAGATTCCAAAGGCTATCGACTCCGTGTGTCCAATTCTAGGAATGTCATCTCCGATGAATTCCCGCTAGACCATTAATAGGAGCGGCCTGATACTTTAAATTTACATAATTAAACTTGCCATAAGAAATGGGGCGACACTTACTTCATTCTTCCACTATTGGCTTCGCCATGAAGACCAATAGATACGAATACAACTGATGGCATCTTCAAATTTGCCAGGAATCACAGAATAACACTGCGGACATAAATGTCGTCCGAGCTGCCCCTATCATGACGTCACAATCTACTCAACTAGGTTACACGTGCGTCCAAAGCAACTCACACAGCATTGTGCACGTCAGTGCGTGAATCAATCGAACGCACAAATAATATAACTATATAAAACTGGTGCGTACATTTGGCAGGACCGAAGACTACCCCCGTAGGTAATAAATGTACGTAACAGTCATCTAAATAATTCTTATCCTTTCCACGCTACGCCACAGCCAGCCATAAATGACCTATTTATTTTACTTTGACTGTTCCCCGTTATGTGACCATTTATTTGCCTTATGGTAAAATATTTTACTTTACGCGGTTTTCGAAGTGTTCTTTTTCTGTTTTTAATGCAGCAACTGTGCAAATCTAGAAATGCTTTCAATAAATCGGATTGTGAAATGAGTGCGCAGAAGGCTTAATAATAGAAAAAAGAAACAACAATAATTGCATACTACAATCCAGTTTAATAAAAGAACATGTTATGTGTTTTACAACGATATAGCTTCGAAGATTACGCTCAACAGAAATAGTTTTTACTAAGACACAACCATGACAAGGCAGTCCTTGATCTGGAGTACCCAGGATAAGAGACACAGACGTAGACAAAAGAAGACACGCAGACGAGAGATGGAGACAGAAATAAAAAAGACACGGACATAACTGAAGCTGACGGCACGTGACATAAGGACTTTGTATGTCTTTTTGAAGGCCTATGCTCATTGGGGAGCTAAAGGGTGTAGAAGGTGAAGACTCAAACCTCCTTATCCTGTACAGCAGGGGTCGGCAACCCAGCAACTTTTGGGATCTACTTTAGTAACAATGAGCTATTTAAAATATATCTTATATATATATATATATATATATATATATATATATATATATATATATATATATATATATATATATATATATATATATATATATATATATATATATATATATATATTTCATATGTGTGTGTGTCTGTCTGTGTGTCTGTCTATCTGTGCGCGTGTCTGTGTGTCTGTGTGTGTAAATGTATATGTGTGTGCGTGTGAGTATAATTTTAAGCGGTGCAGGGAGTAGGGATGATAAACCTTACAAAGAAAAAGTCACGTTCCTATCTTATTCAGTTCACGAATATATTTTAGTAACCAGCTCGAGAGATAATTGGGAATGCGGAAAAAAGTACATTTGATCCTGGGGACACCGCGATTTTAAATTCCGACGGGATAAGTCTAGCCTGAAATTTCCATATTTTAAAAAGTCTTTGGTTGTCATGCAGTTGCTTAAAGATCTACCAAATCACCCACAGGGATCTACCGGTACACAGGGATCGACTGGTTGCCGACCCTTACTGTATAGATTTGCATCTTGAAACGCAATAAACCAAGATTAGGTCCAGCTACAGTATTTTTTTTAACAAGATGGGTAGGAGAAATATTGTTAAAAGAACGAAATTCATACAGCCGACAGCAGAAAAGGAAGAGGGAACAACTGAATTATACTAGTCCAAACGATAAGAAATATCCTAAAGCAGCACGGAATGAGATTGCTGAAAAATGTTTACCAGACAGAAGTTGACGCAGAGCGACTATAAAAATATATTTTGAGCAAATAAACAGTGCAAGAACATGATGACGACCAAATATAAGACGCATGCACAGCAAAGTAATGGATCTTATAAAATATGAGAGGCCACGTGGGACGTGTAGGAACAACAAGATCTGTGCTTGGGGTGTGAAGTATAAGCATAAGGGATCCCGTTACACACCTATTGAGGCGTATTGGGAATACGGTGTTAGGCCCGTATTTTCTTGACCATCGGCACACTAGGGGTGATGTGGTCAGCATCACGCCGATAAGCATAAGAGAATGACGATAATTATCGTTATCATACACATTCAATGTGATGTTATTCCTCAACATTATTTGGCGTTATTGACTCTTTCATGTTCGCCTTTCTGTTCCAGCACTCTCTTGTATTACTCTCGATCTCTGCAGAATGGGCGTGACTTCCCACGTGTCAGCAGAAGTTCACAGTGTGTAGTTGTTTTATTTCGCTATTTCTTTCAATTTTCTCTCTTTACTGTCCATTATTTTTAAACTTGTCTTCATCACCTTTATTAATACCACTTTTATTTAAGTTCTATATTAGCATTGTGTATTTGTCTGTTCAAAATCTTTGATGTTAACAAATCTTTATGTTCCAGTAATCGCAGAGAGCTTAAACTGTGCATGCTGCTCCCTCTCTTGGTACATTTAAATATTTCAAATTGTAATCTGCATAGACTCCGCCAGTTTAATATAATAACATGGTTAAAATGTTGAGAAAGGCTGTTATAGACTAATGAAAATTTATTTTCCATATTTTTTAGTGCATTTGGTAACAGTAACAAAAGTGTATTTCAAATACTTACTTTTTCCATGACTTGTTTTATATACCCAAGAGATTTCATGTTCGGACATTAGTGCTCTGTATCTCTTTTTTTCTTCTGTTCAGTTTATCGGAACTGGGTCAGATAATATTTCACAGATCCGTTTGGTGTGGATGGTAGCCGTGGTCATTCTTCCTGCAATCTTCTGAGGTCTAATCTTGCTAATTCCTCTCTTGTTATAATCGCAAAAGTAACTGTCTTTTAATGCTTACGACGATTTGAAGTACACGGATTTAGCTCGTAGGAAGTGGCTTGTCTTCAACGGGCAAGTAAGATAGGCGCTTTTTATTGCGCACACTGAAATTATGGTCACCAGAGACCCGCTTAAGATTAACCCCTGTCTCTGGTCGTAAATATCTTTCGTCTGCCTCATGAGCCCACTGGATATGATAACACTTCTGGACTTTGTAGCACATTGCTAAACTAGCTTGACCCTTTATTGGTCGGGATTATGGATTCCAAGTCGCAATTTGGAAATATTGCCAGAAAACATTCTTTACTGCCAAGAACGCTTGACTGTATTTAAATCAAAAGGCTCGCTGACCTAGTAGTTTAAAGAAATGCATTGATTCAATCGGCAAATCATCATTAACCATTCGACCTCCGTCATATAAACATGTGTGTAAAGAAAACATTCGATGCGTTGTTCGAGACTTGTGTACTTTTCTCTAGCTGCCTTAGCTGTGTGCGTGCTCAATACAGTTTCATCTTATATAAATTCAATAATGTAATTGCTGTATTTACATAACACAATGGTTTAGTTGTCTTATGTGCATGCTCAATAGCCATATATGAACACAAACAAAACAGTTGTCACGGGTTGCCTTCCCTTGCTCTGCAGTGATGGTCCAACAATGGCCAAAACATAGCGTATCGATTGTGGGTCTTCAAAGGTATCTACCTTCGCACAAGATTACTCTTGGTAGAGATGCAGATAGAAGGATGATGATTCTTCTACTCGATGACCACCAGCTATGCACAATGTTACAATATATGTAAGTGGAAGTGAACCTATGGCTGTGAGGCTAATTATATCCTCATTGACTCTTGAAATCATCCACGTACTTCCAGGGATTCCCCTGTGGTGAAACTTGTCGAGAACCCAGCATTGCTCACTAAGCTTAGAGAAGTCACTTGAGCCCCAGGCATAATTATTTGGCTTTGACTTGGTTGACTGCATGAGAAGGATCTCACTGTGGTCCCAGTGATAGGCAGAGGAAGCTGAGAAGTGGCGCTGTGCAGGCCGTGACGATTCCATGGGAGAGCCCAGAACCAGAGTACAGTTGTTTAGCTTCTGCATAGTTGGAGAGCCCCTTTGGACGGCGGAAAATGCACAGTATGCCATGCACTTCTTTCTCCTAGCTTGGGACCAGATGTGACGCTCCTTTAAATACAAGCCAAGTTGGAGACATTAGAGCTCACGACTTCAACTCAACAAGTTTCGGAATGGCAGAAAAGCCACAGAAAAAAGCCTAAATCTACAGTGTAGATAATCCCAACTTGATATTGGTTGCTAAATAGCGAGAAGCTTAGCAGCCCTAGTTCAACAACAACAACAACCTCGAGGGAGTCTTCACAAGATATTCAGAAATCAAGAACAATGCTGAATGAGTCTTAGCGATGTTAACTTTTTATCTGCCCGCCGTCTTTTGTGAAGGATTATTCTGTAATTTATTATTAACTCGTACAAGCCCCCAACTGATTTAACAGTAAAATTCTCCTTATTAGCTCTATGTAGATATAAATTAAAGATACGGATTCATGCGTGTGCACTTCTCTTTGTAATAACTAAATTAACTAATCAACTTAAGTAAATAAAATAAGAGCTGGTGATTAATAAAAAGGAAGTGTCTTCATTTTAAATATGTCGGCTTTAGGAGGTTTAATTTTAAATCATAGATAGAGTTCTGTTGTATTTGGCCTACTAGAAATGTAACTCTGCCAAAACGCTGAAGCGCTGATGCTGCTGTTTCCGTCAATTCATCTCCGTGACGAGGCCACGTCTCCAGATTAGTTCAAGAGGTAAGCTCTCCTGGTCTAGGCAGGTATCTTTATAACCCGATGAACGTAGGTTTCAGGTGTCGATTGCAAGCTTTGAACCACATATTTTTAGTACAACTGATTTCGTCGAGTAGAACCTCAAATGGTCTCTTCCATCCGTACCACAGTCTTTAGAGGGAATAAAAGAACAAATTCCTCTGCCAAGTATCTGCTTTCCTGATATTTATCAGGCGCCTTTACCGCTGTCCCGTTCACTGATTTTTCTTTCTCTTAATTTTTAATCTCCCTGGGCGTACATCATATAACTCAAGGGATATAATAAAAATGACCATTCTTTTAGTTAATTTAATGGAAAAATTGGGACTAGACAGCGGCAAGTGCAATGACTTGTGCCTTGGTGAACATGTTCAAGTATACATACAACTTATTACAAATGATAGTAAATATGTACATATGATGTCATCATCATCCGCTCCTTGCTCCACTTGGAATCTGGGATTACCTCTGCTTTTGGTTCCCAGTGGGAACTAGCACGAAGCAAACACCAGCGATTTGCTGTGTTGGTTCATGAATATACATGCTGAGTTTGCCAGCCTCGCAAGGACTTGTATAACCATCAGCAAGTTCAAACATGTCAAATTCAAAGTGTAAAATATATGTTACAACTCACTCCGATAACCTTCGGGAAATCTAGACTTCTTGCCAGTTGAATAGTCTTGGCAACTTGATGCAGACGCCTCGAACACGCGTCTGGGTAATTATTTCTATTTAGAATCCCTCTGTGACTGGTGAGTAGGTCCTGTAGGCGTCCGGTTTCCGTATTAATATGTAGAGTTTCCTTGCTGTAATGTTCAAAGGTGCTCCAATACGTCCTGCCCTTTAAGGTCAGAATCCTTACTTCTATTCTTTCCTGGCTTTAGTCCGAGCTGTCTACTTTGACGATTCTGGAATGCAGTGTCGTATGTCTAAAATGTGCTACGTTATATCGCAGCTTTCGGCCCAAGCTTCCGCATGGCGTTTCCGACAAAGCGTCATAAGAGCATGTAATTGCTTGGTGCAGGCTTCTTGCAATAGGTCTGGCTCCATGCTCCATAAGGAGCAAAACGGAAAATGATGATGGTTATGACATTGTACACCTATTGTACACTCTGACATGTACACTCTGACATGTACACTCTGAGATGTACACACATATTTCTGAGAAAAAAATGTTCGTAGAAAAAAGATTTATCTTTATTCCTCCCTTAAGTACATTTCTCTGACTTGTAAATCCATATCTTTAAAAAAAAGAAAAATTTGTTAAAATAAAAAAAATCATCGTACATCACATAAGTGCACCACTTTGACTAGTAAAAACATATATCTGAATAGAAATGTTCGTAGATTAATGCTCTTAACTCGCAAAGCCAGTACTGCTTCTGATTTGTAAACCCATGTCTGTCAGAAAGAAATTTTCGTAGAAATGATTCATCTTCATTGGAATGTAAGTACATCCAGTGCCGGATCTACATTTTGGGGGCCCTGAAGCTTGAACTCTTGGAGGGGCCCCTTTTATTAAAAGAAAAAAAAATGTGTGAGTATGGGAAAGAAATGTATTATAGAGTTAAATTGAATTGGAGGACCTGAAGTTCAAGCTTTATAGTAGATCCACAACAACACACATATAAAAACTGAAGACAAATTAATGAATTTTCAAAAAAGAAACAACTCTGCTGGGAGTTAAGTTGAATGCAGAACATTTGCTTGGAAGGCATGTGTGGTAAAGTGGGATGTTATAAATATTTATAGGGGACTTAGTGTACTGACTGAGATCAGCTGTGAAGGTATCTGTATCTAATAAGTGTGGTGTATTACAGATGACCTTACTTGCTACCACATAAGCTTATCTTTCGTGATGGCGGCAGGAAAAGACTCCTCTGCTCGATTGCTTCACTGTGTTCTGGAGACACCTCACTGGTCGCTATCTGGACCAAGGAGTATGCTGTCAGCCTCTGGATTCAGCAAAACTCAAACCAGGTGCTGCTTCAGTAACTAGGACCACAGTCCCTGAAACAAGAAGGTTGTACCTCCTACTTCAGATCTAATTTATAATCTATTTCCACACTGAACGCAATACATAACAAACACTGAGTTCAGAGCGGTAGGCCAACTGCTAGCTTCATCTGAAACAATTTACACCAGTATACTCCTCCCTAATGGTTACTACGCCTCTGCAATTCCAGCATTAGTTCCTTCTAGTCAATAAGATAGGTGTCAGTGTACTATTTGGCAATTCCATGCAGTTTTCTTTTCTCCGACACGTTCTGTTCAGGTTGGAGCACTATCTAGGCCTTGCCTCATGTTCGCTACTGAACCACGCACATATACAGACATAAATTATCAATTTACATTCAATTTTCATTAAAAAGATATCGAATATATCAAGCTTACCACAATTCATGGAAATAATACACAGATACGTTGACTGGCGATGAATATGGCACAAATTCCGATCTGCCTCTGTCCCAGACTTTTATTTAGAAAAATATGATCTGGATCTCAACGCACTGTTTCTTAGTAAGTTTATTTTAAAATGTGGCACTGAACTGACGCTCTTAATTGACTATATTGGCGGGTCTAACCAATCGGGCCATGTTTACACAGCTTTTCAAAAAAGTACCCTTACTACCGTTTCCCCTAACAACAAAGAATTAGTATTTGTAGTCCGACTAATCGTGTTTAGCCTTACATTTACTTCTATCCAATCAAATAAGATTTTACATGGTGGCCCATTTCCCGTAAAATAGTGGTTTCAAAACATGCCACTGTGCGATTATTTTTTGGTGTTGTCTGACACCCTCACTATTTTCTTTTGGCTATAATTTGTTAATTCCTAGACTATTTGCGTAACACTTAACATATTCTTTGTCAGCAAGTCCTAAGGAACCCAAATATATAAGTTTAATGGGGCTAAGGGGCTGCGTTCAAAATATGCATTTTCTTCTAGGATAGTCGTGCTGTTACCACCTCCTCACTTCCAAACTTTTAGGGTGTCTGCTGTACTGTCAGGCTTTCAAACGTAAACCAGTATAATGTCATGTTTCCTAATAAGCGTTTTTCAGGTTTTTAAACCTAACTCTCGTATGGGTAGTGTTTTTTTATCACGGTCTATTTGAAAAAAAGTTAGTGCCTCTGGCCTTTCGCGCGGGGAGGGTGGCATTAATTGTATATCGCGAGACGCGTGTTAGTGTTGCATGCGTTCCTGCTTTCAGCCCTCCCTCTCTCTATCCTAAGTTCATCTGTCTTTCCGTTTATGTTAACGTAGTGTATAAAATGAAATTAATGGAAGTATTAATTTAGGTCATTACGCAGTGTGCCTAGCTCAAGGTTTTCTTAGAAATACAGTACACGTTTTATTGTAGAAAGCGTGTAGTGATGCAGTAGGCTTTACTATCAACGTGAAACGTTACAATTTGCAGACGAAGTAGAAAACAAGGGGGATTTTTGTACGCCATTGTGACAGCACTGTACTTTTACCATTTCTCTTTCCTTTTATTGAATTTATGTGTTAGGCTTTATATTTACCTTTTAATTTATATATGTGGATTTAGAATGTTTCACGACAAATTCTCCCCTCTTAAAACAGACGTTATATGTCAGTCAATAATTCTATATACACATAGAGAAATTTATTATTAGTTCTGGGGCTTACGGTGATTATCATCACACGGATGGCGGCTTAAAAAATCCGCTCCCAGATTTGTTTTTTCAGATATATACTCTATGCTAAACTCAAATGGCTGCATAAGTAAGGACCACCTGAGTAATCTAGAATTTTCATGCCTAGCCTGCGCTAGAAACGACAAGGGTTTGTGATCCGTTTGCAACTTAAATGCCTTCCCATACAGATAAATATTGAATTTCTTTATCGCCCATATTTCTGCAAGACATTCTTTTTCGCTAGTTGAGTAATTGGTTTCAGCTTTATTCAACTTTCTGCTAGCATATGCCACTGGGCTTAATTCCCCATCCAATGCATCTGATTTCTGTAGCAGTGTCGCACCTAACCAAATATTACTGGCATCCGTCCTTACAATGAATTCTTGACTTAAGTCAGGTAGTTTCAAAATAGGTTTGCTTGTAAGCTTTTCCTTCAGTTCCTGGTAAGCCAATTCACATTGTGGTGTCCATGTAATTCGATCTGGATTTCCTTTACGTGTCAAATCAGTTAACGGTGCACATATAGAATTAAAGTTTTTGATATACTTTTGGTAGAAACCACATAATGAGACAAAGGATCTCACGTCTTTCTTGGTTTGTGGTCTCGGGGCTTTCTGTAGTTTTTCTAAATTCTTGGGTCAGGGGTCATGTTTCCCTGATGGACTGTGTGTCCCAAGAATTCTAATTCTTTACATCCAACGCAACATTTGATTGGTCGGGCTGTTAAATTCGCTTCTCTAAGTCGATTAAACAGCATATTCAGAGAGTCAATGTGTTCCTCAAATGTTTCTGTTGCTATAAGGATATCATCCATGAAATTTGTGATGCATGGATTATTCAGAGGATCCAATAATTTTCTCATCATTCTAGAGAAGACACTAGGCGCATTCTTCAATCCAAATGGCAATCTATTAAACTCATAGTGTCCTTCTGAGGTACTAAACGCTAGGTATGGTCGAACCTCAGGCTTTACTGGAATCTGATAGTATCCTTTACTCAGATCCACTTTTGAGAAATATTTAGCTTTATTTAGCCTGGCAACAACTGATTTGTATCCGGCAATGGATCCACCTGTCCTTCTGTAATAGCATTCAGTCTCCTGTAATCTATACAGAGTCTATGTTCTCCAGAGGGTTTCCTTAAGAGTACAACACTGGAACTATACGAAGATTCACTGTGTGAAATAATTCCTTCCTTCAACAAATAGTCTATCTCTTCCTTCAAAGCTTTCTCCTTAGCAAAAGGAATCGAATAGGGTTTCATACAGACAGGTGTGGGGTCTATCAGTTTCATATCATATTCCAATAAGTTTGTATGCCCCGGTCGGTCTGTTAACACCTCTGTATGATTATCTAGAACCTGTTGCACTCTCTCTTTCTGATTTTTCGTTAAATGTGTACTGATTTTCACCTGTGCCGCTGTCTCACAGGGGTGTAATGGATATTCAAATGATGAAAGTGGTTTCTTTTTCATCTCCATTGCAATGGACAAGGTCAACAAGTGTGTCTCTTCCTGATTTTCTCTTTCCAAATATTTCTTCAGGAGATTCACATGATAGATTTTTTCTTTTCCCTTCTTATCTATCTTATAATTGGTTCTAGACACCTTCTCTAGAACTGTATATGGACCTTGCCATCCAATTTGTAACTTATTCTGACTACCGGGTAGAAGAAGCAGTACCTTCTCTCCCACAGCCAAATCTCTGTCCTTAGCCTTCCTGTTGAAATAGGCAGCATGTTTCTTCCTGGCTTGTCTCAAATTTTCATTGGCAAGTTTCCAGCCAGTTTTTAAACGAGTGGTCAGCTCATTCACATATTGGTATGAGGATGTAATATTTTCCTCTGCCTTTTCATCAGTCCACGTTCTTAACAGCGCTTCAAGTGGACCTTTTATTGGCCTTCCAAATAATAATGTTGCCGGGGCCATTCCGGTTGAACTATGGGGTACCTCCCGATAAGCAAAGAGGGCGGCGTGAAGGTACTGGTCCCATGTATCTGGTTTTTCGTGTGCCAACTTTTTCAGGATCGACATCAACGTGCCATTAAATCTTTCCACTTGGCCGTTCCCTTGGGGATGGTACACACTACAATGAAAGTGTTTGGCCTGGAAGATCCTGAAAACTTCTTCTGTTAGTTTCCCCTTGAACTGAGAGCCATTATCAGTCAAGATTTGATTGGGAAAGCCTAACCTTGTGAAAATTGTGAGTAATGCCTCTGCCACATGCTTAGAATCAATCGATGACAGGGCTACCGCCTCTCCCCACATAGAACAAGTGTCCACCAGAGTCAGAATGTAGCTGTTCCTTCTCTTAGTTCGAGTGAGAGGTCCCACCAGATCCACGGCAACTCTCTCAAAGGGTGTTCCCACTATGGGCATTTCCCCCAGAGTTGCTGGTGCAGTCCAATGCTTAGGTGCTACTCGTTGGCACTCTGGACAGGATTTTACATATCGTTTGATATCTTCAGTTATTCCTGGCCAGAAATAGTGACAAGCTATTCGCTGTCCTGTTGCGCTGATCCCCATATGACCACTGAAGGGAATCGCATGCCCTAGTTCCAACACTTTAGTCCTATATGAAGTGGGAAGGACCAGCTGTCCGTGACCATTGGATTCAGATCCAGCCTTCCTATAAATCAGTTTGTTCTTCATATAAAATTCTCCCTTGCCTGGAGGTGTATGAGATTTGGGCAACTTCTTGAAACACGGCTTGAGTGTCTTGTCCTCCGCCTGTGCCTTCCTCATCTCATCTGGATGAGTATTTATTGGATTATCCTCCTCCTTTTTAGACTGTGATCTGGTCTGCACTGTTGCCAATATCACAGGTCTCTTGGGATTCCCAAGAAGACATATCTACACCCCAATATCAGAGGGTAGATTGGCTCATTTATCACTGCTGCTTTTATGATTCCTTCCACATATCGCGTTTTCACCTTTATCCGGGCGACGGGAAGTGTCATGGTAGCTACATCCTTGGTTGCAGTTTGAATCTCCACTGTTTCTGTGGTGTATTGATCTGCCTGCACCAGGTGAGAACTCACAACGGAATCATAATCTAAACCTGTATCATATAAACACCTTATGGTGACACCATTACAGATGACATCTTCACACACTGGGGGATGGTATGGTTCCTGTAGTTCCGCAGGTTTGACCTTTTTTCCCTTTTTTCCAGATGTCATAGCAGCACAATGAGGAGGTTTCCTTCTACAATGGTCAGTGTCATGATTGTTCATTTTACAATTTTTACACCATCTCTTGTTTTGGTTGAAAGATTTTCTTTCATCATATTTCTTTTCATCGAATTGTGGGGTTTTATTTTTATTGTCATACCGTGGCCTATCAAACTGGTGCTTACCTTTGTTTTGATCTCTAGGATCAAATTTATTAAAGTTCTGTGGTGCCCTAAAATTATCTACCTGTTTCTTTTTATTACCTGATACCTCTGCCTGAGCTGCTTGGTACCTTTCTGCAACATTTAGTAACTCACCCAGTCTCTCTGCACCTTGTTCCATGAGAAACTTTCTCAGGTCTGGAGCCATGGACTCTCTTAATTGTTCTATAAGGATCATTTCCTTAAGATCTTGGGTTTTCCCCAGAGAAGTCCATTTCTCCAAGTATGTCTCTAACCGTGCAGAGAACTGGTGATAGGTTTCACCTGACAGTAGTTTAGCATTCCTAAATTTTTTCCTATAAAATTCTGCGTTCTTTTCATATCTTAACAAAAGAGCCTGCTTTAGCATGTCATAATTTTCTTGATCACCTCTGCTCATTTTGGCAAAAACTTCATAAGCTGCCCCACGAAGCCCTTGAGATAACTTTAAGCTCCACCTTTCTCTTTCTAACCCATACGTGGTAGCTAATAGTTCATATCTATTTAGATAGCTCTCAATATCATCTTCTTTCTCAACAAAATGATCTAAATGAAAGTTCATAGCTGAGGTTGAGGCTCCCTGACTAGCAGTAGCATCGGAGGTAAAGGGACTGGCACCATTTTCAGGAGCATGGCCTGAAACTCAAACTCCCTTAGTCGTAACTCATGTTCCCTTTGTAATCTCTTCTCCTCCTTTTCTGCTTCCCTCTCTGCAGCCAATCTTCTTTCCTCTCTTTCTGCAGCCAATTTTCTTTCTTCTCTTTCTGCAGCTAATCTCTTTTCTTCTCTTTCTGCCTCCAATGCCTTAGCCTCAGCCTCAATCTGCAACCTCTTAGCCTCAGCCTCAATCTTTCTTTCAGCTTCTTTTTCTAATCTTTCAGATTCTAATTTTCTTTCTGCCTCTTTTTCTAATCTTCTTTCTTCACGTTCAATATATTTGTCACATTCCGTAGTGACATAGGCAATCATAATTTGCCCGTCCATTCCTAACTCTTTAGCAGTCTGCACAGCAGCCGATCGAAATTTGGCCAGGTCCGCCATTTTCTAACAGGTAAATTTATATAATGTCTAACTAAACAATACAATCTGTAATTAATTATCCAGGGACAACCACAGACACTGAGAGCTCAACCTTATTTAATTCCACCCAAGGATACCTTTTAAATTTTTATTATTCCCTGAAGTGAATTACCCCCAATATTTATAATAGGGAAAGATTCAAAATCCCGGACAGGACCCCAATATATGTGGTAAAGTGGGATGTTATAAATATTTATAGGGGACTTAGTGTACTGACTGAGATCAGCTGTGAAGGTATCTGTATCTAATAAGTGTGGTGTATTACAGATGACCTTACTTGCTACCACATTTATACCTCAGTCAGAATTATTCTGGAATATTGTGATGACTACGTTAAATGTCTAGGGTTATGAAAATGATGAAGTGTAAGTCAC
The DNA here is from genome assembly GCA_024509875.1 of Oreohelix idahoensis. NCBI lineage: Eukaryota > Metazoa > Mollusca > Gastropoda > Stylommatophora > Oreohelicidae > Oreohelix > Oreohelix idahoensis. Next base: position 201,129 of record JAMPIV010015716.1, on the reverse strand, counting down.
AACAACAACAGACAGATAAACAATTTAATTTATTCCACAACACTTTACAACACTGTGACACTCACACACATATAACACTCTATAAGACTATCTTAAATGAGTCAAGTGTTTAAGTTTAAAAATATATGTATTAATTCTTTCAATAATGGGTATCCTGATTCAACTACACAGTGAACCAGGAATCACAATCAAATGTAATTACAAGTATTATGTACACAGTTTATATATATGAACTTTGTATTGACATAGTTTATTATTATTATTCTATGTGTGTAATTTGTGCAGTAGTAATATGAGGTAATACTGGTTTTGTTCAAGCTTGGTTGTTGTTTTTCATCATGACTTCAAGTGTTTGATTATCGGGGAAATAGTATTGGGAAAAGTTCACAGTTCCTGTCATTTGAACCAATTAATTGTCCCTCTGTGTTTAATAAAATGTCAATTTTTGAGGGGGCACATAATGTTGAGCTACTCTGGCCACAGAAGCTTATCTTTCGTGATGGCGGCAGGAAAAGACTCCTCTGCTCGATTGCTTCACTGTGTTCTGGAGACACCTCACTGGTCGCTATCTGGACCAAGGAGTATGCTGTCAGCCTCTGGATTCAGCAAAACTCAGACCAGGTGCTGCTTCAATAACTAGGACCACAGTCCCTGAAACAAGAAGGTTGTACCTCCTACTTCAGATCTAATTTATAATCTATTTCCACACTGAACACAATACATAACAAACACTGAGTTCAGAGCGGTAGGCCAACTGCTAGCTTCATCTGAAACAATTTACACCAGTATACTCCTCCCTAATGGTTACTACGCCTCTGCAATTCCAGCATTATTTCCTTCTAGTCAATAAGATAGGTGTCAGTGTACTGTTTGGCAATTCCATGCAGTTTTCTTTTCTCCGACACGTCCTGTTCAGGTTGGAGCACTATCTAGGCCTTGCCTCATGTTCGCTACTGAACCACGCACATATACAGACATAAATTATCAATTTACATTCAATTTTCATTAAAAAGATATCGAATATGTCAAGCTTACCACAATTCATGGAAATAATACACAGATACGTTGACTGGCGATGAATAATGGCACAAATTCCGATCTGCCTCTGTCCCAGACTTTTATTTAGAAAAAATATGATCTGGATCTCAACGCACTGTTTCTTAGTAAGTTTATTTTAAAATGTGGCACTGAACTGACGCTCTTAATTGACTATATTGGCGGGTCTAACCAATCGGGCCATGTTTACACAGCTTTTCAAAAAAAGTACCCTTACTACCGTTTCCCCTAACAACAAAGAATTAGTATTTGTAGTCCGACTAATCGTGTTTAGCCTTACATTTACTTCTATCCAATCAAATAGGATTTTACATGGTGGCCCATTTCCCGTAAAATAGTGGTTTCAAAACATGCCACTGTGCGATTATTTTTTGGTGTTGTCTGACACCCTCACTATTTTCTTTTGGCTATAATTTGTTAATTCCTAGACTATTTGCGTAACACTTAACATATTCTTTGTCAGCAAGTCCTAAGGAACCCAAATATATAAGTTTAATGGGGCTAAGGGGCTGCGTTCAAAATATGCATTTTCTTCTAGGATAGTCGTGCTGTTACCACCTCCTCACTTCCAAACTTTTAGGGTGTCTGCTGTACTGTCAGGCTTTCAAACGTAAACCAGTATAATGTCATGTTTCCTAATAAGCGTTTTTCAGGTTTTTAAACCTAACTCTCGTATGGGTAGTGTTTTTTTTATCACGGTCTATTTGAAAAAAAGTTAGTGCCTCTGGCCTTTCGCGCGGGGAGGGTGGCATTAATTGTATATCGCGAGACGCGTGTTAGTGTTGCATGCGTTCCTGCTTTCAGCCCTCCCTCTCTCTATCCTAAGTTCATCTGTCTTTCCGTTTATGTTAACGTAGTGTATAAAATGAAATTAATGGAAGTATTAATTTAGGTCATTACGCAGTGTGCCTAGCTCAAGGTTTTCTTAGAAATACAGTACACGTTTTATTGTAGAAAGCGTGTAGTGATGCAGTAGGCTTTACTATCAACGTGAAACGTTACAATTTGCAGACGAAGTAGAAAACAAGGGGGATTTTTGTACGCCATTGTGACAGCACTGTACTTTTACCATTTCTCTTTCCTTTTATTGAATTTATGTTAGGCTTTACATTTACCTTTTAATTTATATATGTGGATTTAGAATGTTTCACGACAGCATGTGTTCTGATTACTAAACCACTATCCACCTTGGTATATGTGATTTTTTAAATCTTAACTATTTTATTGATTGCCTCCATTATTCAGAATTAGTTCGTTGAAGACATACCAAGAAAATTATAGGATAAGAAAATTAGCAATGAGGAAAATATAAAAAATATTAATACATGTGTTAAAAAACAAGGCTGACAAGGAGTATCAGTAGAGATCTGTGCTCAGAAGGAAAAGTTAGACTTACCAGAACATACTACATGAAGCACATTTTACAAAATACTCTTTCTCTGTTTTTTTCTAGCAACATATTCACGTACAGTTTTGTCACATAAGAGCTTCCTTGCAATGTCATTTTTTAGAGACAATATGCATAAAGAAGATTTAAGCGCTCTTCAGTCGTGGTTAGACCGAAATTTGTTTTTTTTATATCAAGGAAAGCTTTGAAAAATGCCTTTCTGCTTCACAGCTCGTGGTGGTGGGGCATTGTCAAGTGCAGCTTAAGCGCAGTAGTTGAGTAATATTGGGGAACACTTCAAATTAGGTGTTGCTCAACAAATAAAGCTGAAGAAACTTCTGCGCATTGCTTTTTAGATGGCATGGTTTTCTTCTGTTTCTTCTGGGAGATTTTTTTTTTGTTCCTAAGGTTGCAAAAATATTCTTTGAACTGATAACACTCGTTTGACTAATTTGTGGTCAATATCTTTGTAATACGAAATTATAAGTTTAATACTGTCCTCATCAAATTTCAGAATTGTTCACATTTCTGAGGAGGACTTGAAACCGTTTCGCAATCTGCTTCATATGGGCCAATCCTCTTGCGTGAACTGGATTATCAAGCAGTCATAGAGTTGATATTGAAACTTCTATCCTAAATTTGTCAGCTCCTCTTCAAAGAAGGCAATACCACTTGTTTCATCTGAAAATTTCCTTGTAACAATGCGTTTGGAAGAGATCAGAATTAACTTGAGTGATATCTTCACACAAACCTTTTGCTTCTGATTCACAGAGTGCAATCATATCGGTCTGAATTTTCTCTGAGTTCTTTAACAAACGAAAAGTAAAGATGAAAGCAGAAGATAACCTTCAAATACATTCAAATATCAGGGGTTTTTGGAGTTTCTTACTTGTTTTGTTTTTTAAAACGCTCCAGAGCACTTCTTCACAAAACGCACTGTTAAAATAGCATACTCCCAGCCTGTACCAGCTTTTTGTATAAATTCTTTGCATCTTGTTTACATTCAGGCTTCTTTTCTGAGTCTTCAAAATATGTTTGAGAGTTTGTAAAAATACCTTCATATATCCAATTTAATTGCCCGGACTAGTACACGTAAGCTCTTTAGAGAAAAATGTAGATTGCCCTGTGTTTAAAGTCCCCCATCTTTCGTGGAGATCCTGAAAGAAACCTACAGCTTCCGCAAAATGTCCAAAATATGTCAACAACTTCAGGTACAGTAGGCACTGCCTTTCTCATCCAACAAGGTTAAGTGAATGGGCTGCATATATGGTACATAGTCTGTCGTACCTGTTAATGTTTTTAAAGAGTGCTTGCAGCCCCTTTCTCCGAGCCCTTCATGTTAGATGCATTATCATAGGACTGTCTGAGCACGGAATATTTTCAAGTGAAAGCTTTGTTCACCCAGGACTGTGGGTGTGTTTTGTTGAAACAAAGTCGTGGATGATGATTTTTTTATCGGTAAAAATGTTAAAAATCTCTCACAGGGTTTTTCCATTATTATAGCAGTATCGAACCACAATTCCCAGCTGGTCAACATGTGTCAGATCAGGCGTAGAGTCAACAAGAATAGAGTAGTCATTTGGTGCCTAGGTTTGTGATTTTGAGTTGCATAATTTTCATCTTGCGCATGTTTTCCCCATAATTTCTATCAATTCTTACTCAAGACACGGTTTTGGATAGGTAAGTAGCATTTACTTTTTCATTTTTACATTTTCTCGAGATGTTCACTGTAAAAATGGGTCGAATTCTGCAATAAGTTCAATGGCCCATGAAGTTTCCATTATTTGGTGAGCCCCACTTCTCCTCATGACCTCTAAATGCCAAACCTCTTTCACTTAAAAACTTTATAACAGCTACAACTCATTTCAGTACTTTCAAAATAGTACTGTATGGTTTTTTGTCATCTGCCTGTTCTTCAAGTTGCTCATCCACAGTATTTTTATTGGACTTTCTTGTTATCCAACATAACATCGCCCTCTTATGTTCCATGCGGTCTTCATGATTCTCCCAGAGTTCTGAGTACATTCAATACAGTCAGAATAACCCACATGTTTGTAAGTGATGTTTGACATTTAGAAAAGCGTTTGCAAACAACAAATACAGTATAGTTACAGCCTTTGTTTCTTTGAGTAAACTAACCAGGACCTCATCAAAGTATGGCCATTTTTCACTCTTTTTTCACAATATTTGTTTGAGAAACTTTATTTTGCTCCTTGTAAAACCCTGCTTTATTCGGTATATACATCATCTGGTTTTTTTTATTTTGAATAAAAACATGTCTTGATTAAATACAATTCTGTAAGAAATCATTATCATTAGGTATGGGCCGGTTTTAAGATGTCACTGTAATTCTTTGAAATCACTGAATTTGCTTCATGTTTCTGCTCACCGTCTCTGCTTGTTCCGCGGTACTTTCATGTTGACCTCTGTGATCGTTATCTATCAAAAGCGTCAAACAGCGGGTTTGAATATTGCTAGAAAGAACTCCCACAGTGTGTGTGCACTATCAGTGCTTCAATGTTGTTTGCTTGGCTTGTTTCAACTGTAGTGTTGACAAACGTTGACATTGCCCAAATGTTTGTTTTAGTTTTTGACATTTAGAGATTTCATCAGATCCGCTTTTCACTCGAGTCGAGTTGGCCGTTTTTTTTTTGGTTCCACATTCGTGCTCATTTTTATTCCTCTAGCTAGGGTCATTGACCCTCTGTTAAAAAAGGATAATAATACGCATTTATTCACGGCTAGCAATCATCCTGCTTACAGCGGACACTCCACCTTTATAACAAGCGATGCTACTAGGACTCTCAAACTTTGGGATTTGTTTGAAAAATTATATACCCGTACAACAAAAAATTAATCAATTTGAGTCGTGTGACTTTATTTTCGCCATGATTTGAAAGTTTGAAAGGGTAAAAAACTGTAGGTCTACTACTTTCTGACAAAGCCGTTATTTCGTTTAGGCTAGCCTACTTGATACCTTTATAACCTTTTAATTTTTATTTTAAACTATTATTTTGTATTGAATTACACAAACCTATTATTAATATTATTATTAAAAAAAAACTCTCTGTGTCAGGATCAGTATAGGACAACCCAAAATTTTTAAGCTAACGAAAAGCAACAGTCGCTTGTGAGGCCCCTAACCTAGATTAGGAGGCCCTGAAGCTAAATGATTTATTAGGTTTCATAGTAGATCCGCTACTGAGTGTTCTCTCTGCTAAGAGGTGACAGACTCCATTCACAGCTCTACCGTGTGTTGTAGATTTTTTTTGTCTTGTTCTAAATCAGTGAAATACAAAAATATCCTAATTGAACCCGAAAAGCATGATCGATTACATGGCCTGTTAAGTGTAGCTCAAGATCTCAGTAACCACCCATATCTCTGAATATGAAGTTCGTGTGCAGATGCATAATTATCCACATTAATGGTATCTTAAATATCGGACGAGCCTGAGCCAGTGTATAGGCTTGTCGTAGTAATTTGTAAAGCCACCATATGCTGTCAGGAAAGAAGAAAAAATTATTAAATACGTAGTCCGGTTATAAGAGAAATGTTAGTACAATTTCGATAGGACAGAAAGAAAGAACTCATTGATGATAAAATATGTATAGATTTAGAAATAAGTAAAAGGAGTATCGTAACATGCTCCTTACCAGAGTGCTGGGAGGCAATTTTCGTTCGTATATTCAGTCACATGCACGATATTTTAGTACGACAAATCGTTTAATTTCATCTCAGAATCTACTCAAACTTCCGTTTAGTGCCTACTGCGATTCTTTAACATCCATAATTTCTTTTGCGAAATACAGTCATGTTGTTCCAATACACACCTTCCTGTCGCTCACACGAGTTGTCAGATGCTCAAGCAGCTCATAAAACTGCTCGTGGATAATTACAGCTACGTATTAAACACTTAGGAATGTTATGTTTCTTGTATTGGTACCACTCCATATCACAAGGTCCGATATATGTTTCTATGAGTTTTGTTAAAAAATACCGTAAATTATCAAATTGTTTTTTAAAAATACAATACACAAAGTGTTAACATAAAATTTTGACCTGATCTGTAAGTACTTACTCTAAACTTGAAAACCCATATATATTATATCATAGGTAGGGAATGCGTAATGAAGAAAATATAAAATAAATACGACCTAAAGCCCTATCCCGCATATCATATGACAAATGATAAACCCCAGTCCTCAGAAAGATAGTTTATCCAGGATATCGTAGGGAAGTTAACCTAAACAGTAAGTAAAAAACTCAAAATGAAAAGCGGTAAATAACCGAAAATTATATGATTAAATTGTCCGTGAAAGAAACAAAAATCTCTGTTCTTCCCAATTGTTCTTAACCCTTTAACAAAGCAAATGAAAAAGGAGGGGGTTTCAAACTTAGTTAACATCTTATCAACTGTACACCCAACATCTCCTGAACAGATGTACTGACCAGAAACAACGTATTTTAACCCGGTAGGCAAGGTTAACACAAATAGGTCTAACGTTCTACACAAAATCTATGACGGGGCTGGAAATATAATATACTAATTCTCTGTACAAAAATACGGATTAACATAAATCCGTGAGGTCAGTGAGAATACACACTCATAAACTTGTACATCACACTAATACGGTTAACACTTGTAGAATTGTTCCAAGAGCAGCATGCAAGACACTATATTATCCATTCTATTTTTCTACAAGAATATTAGAACATTCACTTCACAGTTACTAATTAGTGTCATCTATCTCGATGATCGATAGAGAGTAAGTCTGCAGAAGAGACAACACATCTGTCGTAGATTTTTGATAGGGAGAATTAAACGATTGTTGACCTTGGTCCCGTTCTGAATAGGTTGGATTGAATAGGAGTGATAGTCACATTGTGAGAGTTAGAAAAAGAAATAGATTTCCACGAGTGTGAGATGATTAGAATAGTGATATAGAGGCTTGTCTCTGAAAAATTCGGGAAATATTCTTTCTCTCTCTCTTTCACCTATCTTCTACGACAGATTTTAAGGTAGTCAGGCAGTCTAAACACAGATATATATATTACATATATTATATTTCTATCTTACTCACGTGCACGCACATACATGTGACGACAGTTAGACGCACAGACGTGGGAAATCTATAACAAATATTATATAATAGATGATTTAGAAACGAGCTGACCAAACGCATATCTGATTTAGTTCAAGAGAGATTTTAAATTATTATCTAAAAAATCTTCTCCACAACACCTATAAAAAAATACATCAAGGGAAAAATATATACAAATAGTCATAAAAAATTCAAGAAAATGCTACAAGGATGATAGCCCCGTTATGATCTTAACTCTAGTTAGGATGACAGATGATGGCCCAAAGAGTTATAGATGCATATGGTTAGGGTCTAATATTGTCCCCTTTCTTGAAGGTAAGAACTGACTTATGACAGCAGTATCTATTCTAAAGGAACAATTAAATTAAGCAGCAAGTCTTTCATAAGGAAAAATTACAAAGTGAGTGCATTAAACAACGAACATCCTTCCGTTACTTTCACTCGGTTCTTTCATCAGGGTACCCTGGCTTTCATGCTTACCTAAAAAAACTTGATGTTGATCACCGTCTGGCACAACCTTAGGACACTTCTCTACAGTGAATCTGGATTTCTTTGGATAAAGCGAATCCCAGCTCTGCAAATACAGGTTTCTTCCACTGTCTTCGGGGAGCGTTCACTTTACCAGTTTAAATTTTAGATTTACTGTTAATGTCACTTGAATCAGTTTTGGGTAAGCGATTTTAAACGGGCACACAGAGTCTAAAACACGAGGATTCCTTTACTTTAGAAAAAGTTGACCAGTTGACAACTGCTCTCAACAGATAGTCTTGGTTCACTATCCACTCCTTCGATAATACTGGAAATGTTAATGTTATTTCTTGAAATTTATTCTCGCCGCCAGGCAGCATGTATATTTAAATTTTAGAAGAAATATGAATTGGCTCAGAAGCCCAGGATATATTTCTAGTCTTTAGCAACCGTTAGTGGGATTGGTATTACTGTTTATCTCTGATGGCACATGCACTGTCAGACCAGTGTTACTTGAAAAAAAAACCCCACGTGGTTAAAGATAGGAAATGTCTATGCTTCTCACAAGTATGTCTCTTTACTAAACGCCGGCAAGTTGGGTTCACCCCAGTATTCACTGAATGAAGAAAAACAACATATAATATAATATACAGAATATGTACTCGTTATAACTTACATTTTAAACGGCAAGCCTACAGCTTGACTTATATTTAAAGCTTCCCGTGAAATAAGTTATATAAAAAAAAATCCCTCATCATGAATTAGGAATATCTGCGTATTTCCGTCACCACTCATGATGCATCTAGCATTTATAAGTTTGTTTAGAAAAATATACTCGACTGAGTAGTTAGCAGTTAAATTAAATTCATTATGGCTACATGTTTGTTAAGCTAGAAATATAATTTATTCTGCTTTCCACTGTATGCGTCACTAGAAAATAATACAGACTTATAAATTAATCGCTCTGCACCAAATCTAACTAGGGAAATAAATAAACGATTAACCACTTTAAACATTTCGCAAAATACTAGATATACTAGATATAATATTTACCTCAAACAGAACTACGTATCACAACGAAACTAAGAGACATCACTTATAAGTTTAAGTGTTCTAGAACGAAGTGACCACGTCTACTGTAAAATGGAGAATGAGTGAAGTTAGTTTCAAACTCGGGCCAATATCTTAAAATTAGACAAAAGCCCCAACTTATTTCGCAAACGAAATAATCTCCCCTTGTACGTGTAAAACACCTTACGTCAACTAGAAGACACCCATGAACTGACACTTCTACTACTTCACGCCTCACGCTGATCAGCATGCCATAACTGCCATCAGTGACCGAGAGTGCGCGTGTCAGTTGCAAATCTCAGACAACCGTCTGCAGTGCATGGGCGATTTCCACACTCCGCCGGAGCTATTCTGACGAAAGCTCTCATAATTGCTGCAAAATGTAGACAATCCGTCTGCCGGCCATGTCTGGCGGATTGAATTTTCACGTTACAGGCCCAGAAACTAAGCCGAAGAAACACCGTCCCAGGGGGAAACTGTAGACAGCTGTCTGCTGGGACGTGTTCTAACACTAATGTCAGTCCGCCAGGGACTTCACAACTTATGCAATAATTGCGTTACTAGTATTAGAAACGAAACAGGTAAACGTTAGGAATGAGGATGAAAATATTTTTCGCAAACGAATGGATGCAAAAAAAATACCGGAAAAAGGTAAACTGCGATAATAAAATTAGAGAATATGGGTGAAGGAAAAAGAAGAGGATATAGGCAATTTATGATCCAAACTCCTGTGACTAGATTACACATAGATAAGGTGTAAATAGGGGGTGGACTTGAGACCAACCTGGAAGAAAATTTATTAAAAGTTATCTCTCTTTCCAAGCCTCAACACACTTATATAGTCTAAGCACCGCCCGCTCTCTCTCTTTTCTCTTGCCAAAATAGAGACTATTGTAAAGAGCTTGTAATATTAATTATGGATGAAAGGGTCGTGAACGGCGCATTAATAAATAAGTAAAATTTATTAAAAGAAGAAATATATATGAAAATAATGCATCTCATCACTACAACATAAGACAATCTCAATAATCACATTGAGTATACACATATGAAATTACACACCAACGAACACTCAACCCACCAACATAAAACCTGTAGAACATTTAAGAAATGAATAAACAGAGTCTTCAATCCTTCCGTTTTCGGGGGACCACGATCAATACTCCAGGTAGTGTCTTTAGATATATATATCCTCCTATAGGTGATGAATTTTCACTATTTAATACAGGTAGACACTATCCGTGCCTGGTGGTTACGCCCTAATATCGAGATAGGTTGTAGATACTCTGTCTATATCCGACTGGCCGCTAATACGTGCGGAGGTTTTGTTTGACCCGAAGACACACAAACGACGGGGTTACTTTAGGACAAATGGTCCATTGCGCTATTATCCCGGCGCTGAAATTTTCCCTGCGTGCTTGGTGTACAAATCCGGTTTGGCTGGGTTTGAACTCTTATTCGTGACTAAGTGCTCCGTTTAAGCACACAAAGTCTGGTGATTTATTCTGCTAAAGACGCTAGGCTGATAGATATGTTGGGAACCGCAATGCTCTGACTGGTGATCAAGAGGCGAGTAGGAAACTACTACTGCAACATAAGATTTCAGATTTGGTGTTGGCTCGTTACACACTGCATGAGCTTATTTCCCGTTAGAGGGATGGGCGTTGGCAAAAAAGGTTTTGCATCAGGTATGGGGTGACAACTCGTAGTGCTAATTGCGTTCAGGAGCCGTGAGAGCGATGAGAATGTTACGTTCGTCGCCTGACTGAACTCTTGCGATGGCAAATGCAGTAAGTATATCCTGAAACTGAGACCCAAAAAGAGACGACCTTTACATCAAGCAAACAATAAAATTACAATAACGTTATGCTAAACAGTTATGCTCCACTATGGGATTTGAATTATTTTAATCATTGCTATGATAGGTTCGGGCTGTCTTTATCCATATAAGTCTCCCTCTTGTTCCTTCCACTCTATCAATTTATCAGCATGCGCCAGCATAGGCTAATATATTTTTTGTACACACATGTACCTGTCAGTAAATGTTCTGACAGCAAAATCTACTCCGTCTTCTTCCAACTCAACACACAGGAAACCTAAACCTGTAGTTACAGCTGAGTGGATATGCTATTCATCTTACAACATTAAGTGAATTTACATTAACAAATTACAGCATTTGACATTACAAAATAAATGGTATGCGCCCCTTTGGGGTCGATACGCAAAAAGGGAAAAGTATTAACCTCCCAAAATTGAATACATCGAAAATGCAATGTTTTTGCTATAATTATACAGTTGTGACTGAAACCTAAGATATAATGTTATCTATGGCTGGTGACTGCTTTCTGTGAAAGTTGTAAACCGGTGTCTAACTACACAAGTAGGCATATAAAATTTCCACACAACCATTAGAAGTTTCTGTCAGAAAGTAATACGTGACTATCTCCTATAATACAGTGTTATGATGTCTACACATCACTATTCAGTTTTAGGTGAATACCTACACCGCTGACAGTTCCTTACAGTAATGACCGTTATTTTAGCCGACTCTTAACCCATGGTAAGCACTGAACGGATTACTCTGTTCTACGCCTAGTAAGCATCTGTTATCGTAAGTTTACCATTAACCCATTGTAAACAATAACACTGACACCTGGCTTAAGCTCTCCTGTTAACTAAGGCGGTAGGCGGCGCTACATTATCACTGAATTAACTTCCGGGAGAAATCCTCTAAATGAATTCAAGTCACACTCCTATCGGGTATATAAGATAACATGAATATATATAAATTATACTAGATGTCTACTTACCCCGAGAATGACGAGACCATATAGGCAATAACATTTAGTTCTGTGTTAACGTCGCTTAGTCTGATTTTGTCATCACGGGCAGGAAAACTTTACGAGGGTGCTTGACTGATTAAATCTATCTAATTTTATAGTCTACAAATGACGCTACCCCAGGACACCTGGCATGGCCGGTTTCTACAGATGTTCGGCGTATAACGTAATCAAGAGTAAGACAAATGTTATTCTAGAGGTATACATCAAAAGCAACAACCGCGAGAAAGTTTCCCAGATAGACAATACATAATATTATGGTCAGGGGCCACAACAAATCTCTCAGAACGAACGTGAGTGTTATCTCCCCTTAAATCGGAGATGACGTCGGTTACCCAGGCCTCAAAGGGTACCTCCCGCTAGCGGTCCGCTTCTTCAAGGAACCCTCTCGCTCGTGATCAAACACTGTTACGCGCAAGAGACATTCCTCTGGTCAGACAAACGCCAGGGGCAGCTCAGGTAATATTATCGTAAGCTGAGCTGACCGCCACTGACCAGTTGGGAATTTATAATGAGGCCAGAACGACAACAAAGCCGCGGGGTAGGGTCTTAGAGGGGAATAATAGGCTACTTAGGTAAAATCCGAAAAGAAAGAAAAATACAAAAAGTCGAGGAAACCAGAACATTAAAAGAGTAATAAAAAATGGGACGTGGTGGTAAAATAAATTACACTGGCTAACCAAAAAAAAAAAAAAAATTTTCTTCCTCTAACATTTCTGTTTTTCTGGTCAATTTTAATGCGCTGTTTTTAAATCTACAAACCGTTTTTCTCTATCAGGTCGGAATCTCTAGACATACGCAATTGAAGTTTTTTAATAACGCATACAGTACTACAACATCATTCGTACAAGAAGTATAACAGTTATGTAGGCTTGAATTTCTTTGCAGTCGACTTTCGTCGGTGAATGGCATGTGGTACATCGCGATGAAGCATCCAACAATAATCGGCAAGCATGGTCACATGCCACCGTCCTTGATAACGTCACTCCATTACGGCGATATCTTGAAGGAATCGTTCTCCATGTTCATCGCTGACTTCGCCTAGGTTGTCAGGGAAAAAGTCGAGATGCGAATCGAGCAAATGAATTTTGAGGGACATGTTACAGCCCATAATTCTGTATGCATCTATCATCTCATCTCATTCCGTAACCCGTCATGGGTCGTAGGGGTGCCATGGTGGAAGCATCAGCAGACAGGGTCCTCCACTGCTCTCTATCCTCAGCAATGCGTACAAGTGTGGAAAAACCGTGTCCTGCCCATTCTTTGATGTTATCAGCCCATGATTTTCTCTGCCTTCCTCTTCTCCGTTTACCTTCGACTGTTCCCTGAAGGATCGTTTTCGAAAGAGAGTCATGACGAGTTACATGCCCAAACCAGGCAAGCTTTCGACGTTTCACTATTGACAAAAGTGGTTCTTGGTGGCCTGCATAGGTGTTTATCTTCTCTCTAACATAGACATTTGTTTTGTGCTCTTTATAGCAAATGCGCAGAATTCTTCTATAACATTTATGCTCGAAAGCCTGAATCCTTCGCTCCGTATCTGCAGTGAGTGTCCAGCCCTCACACCCATACAAGAGAATAGATAATACAAGTGATTTGTATAATTTGATCTTCACAGGAAAACTGATGTTACTTTTCCAGATCATATTCAACCTTGTCATGGCAGCTGAGGCCATCTCAAGTCTTGTCTTGATTTCTTTACTTGATCTTCCATCACTACATATAGTGGACCCGAGATATTTAAAGGTGCTAACTTCTTCTAACGATTGCCCATTTAACGTAATGTTGGTCGGAACATGTTTCTTATGGCTATTCACCAATATCTTGCTTTTTTCTATATTAATTTCCATCCCATATGTTCTTGTTACTTTCTCCAGTCTAGAGGTAAGGTCTTGAAGTTCTGACTCTGATCCAGCTATCAGATCAATATCATCAGCAAAACGTAGGTTGCACAGAGGTCGGCCTCCAATCGATATGGTTGATTTATAATCGTAGAGAGCCTCCTGCATAATATGTTCTAGATATATATTAAAGAGCACTGGTGACAGAATACATCCTTGGCGAACTCCTACAGTTGTTTTGAAAAATTCTCCAATGTCGTTGCTTGCAAAAACAGCACTGCTTGCGTCCTTGTATAGTGCTTCAATGATATCTATGATGTTAGTATCAAAATTGAATTTTCTCATTACTTGCCATAAGCCTTCATGCCAGACTCGATCGAAGGCTTTTGTGAAATCGATGAAGTTATGGTATAAATCGTGTTGATGTTGGAGATGTTTTTTCGATAAGTAATCTAATATTGAAGATTTGTTCTGAGGTACTTCTTTTTGGTCTAAAGCCAGCCTGTTCCTCTGACAAGATTTCTTCTGATTTCTGTTTTATTCTGTTCAAAAGTATCCTTAACATCACCTTACTTGGATGACTAATAAGGCTAATGGTTCTGTAGTTCTTGCACATTTTTAGATTTCCTTTCTTTGGAAGCGGTATTACTAATGACTGCGTCCATTCTTTTGGCCATTTTTTTGTACTCCATATCTTCTGGCAAATTGTTGTCATGATTTTTACTATATCTGGTCCTCCATATTTCAAGAGCTCTGCTGGGATATTATCCACACCCGGTGACTTCCCTCCTTTCATCGAACATATAGCCTCTTCCACTTCTTCCCGTAATATTGCTGCATTTCCGAGTTCCCTGTTTTCGCACTTAATGTTGTTTAATATGCCTAAGTCAGTGTCAAGTTTACAGTTATATAATTCTTTACAATATTCTGTCCACCTTCTCATTACAGCTGTTTTTTCATTGAGCAGAGCCCCATTGCTATCTTCTGTGACAGTTACCCTGGGCTGTTGGGGTTTTGATAGTTTTCTTAAAGTGTCAAAAGCTGCCTTGCTGTTACCTTTTATTAGCCCCGTATTAATGGACTCACATTGATCAGCTACCCATTTTTCTTTGGCCTGTTTCATTTTCTTCCTAATATTTTTATTCACCATACTGTATTGCCATGCTGCTTCAGGAACCTCTTTCTTAACCTTTTTCATTTCCCGCCGTGTATCACATAACTTCAGAATGTCATCTGTAACCCATGGTTTGTTTATTTTCTTTCTTTTACCAAGTATTTCTGTTGCTGATTCAATGAGCACGTCTTTCATGTTCTCTGTGATTGAGTTGATATCATCTTCCAAAAAGTTGAGAGCTGTGAATTTTCCTCCAACAGTTGCCTCAAAGATTCCCGCGATTTCTGGATCTTTCAGTTTGTCTAAATTGAATCTTAACTGAAAACATCTGTTTTGATTATAGTTCTTTTTAAGTTTAAGCTTGAGCGTCATCAATACCATGTCGTGATCACTACCAATGTCGGCGCCAGGAAAAGTCCTAGTCTTGGCTTTATTAATACTGGACTTGAATCTTTTGGATACAAGAATAAAATCAATTTGGCCATGTATCTCAGTTTTTGGGGCATGCCACGTTGTTCTTCTTGATAACTTATGAGGAAATAGTGTATTTGCAATGGTTAGTTTATAACTGCTGGCAAATTCTAGTAGCCTTAGTCCTCGATCGTTGGTTTCAACTGTTCCAAATCTCCCCACTGTACCAGCCCAGTGACCGTATGCATCTGGCCCTATTTTAGCATTCCAATCACCTAACACGATGAGAAGATCTTTCTTTGGAATTTTCTTAATTGCTTCATCCAGATTGTCATAAAATGTATCAATTGCCTCATCCTCATAGTCAGTAGTGGGGGCATATACCTGTATGATGGAGATGTTCTTTGGATGTGCTGCAATACGAATGGTGATAAGCCTGCTATTTATTGAGGTGCAGCTGATGACAGAGTTCAATCTATCTTTATGTACGATAAAACCTACTCCATGCTGATGTTTAGACTCATCTCCACTAAACTAAATTTTGTGACCATCATCCGTTATTGATTCACCTAATCCTGTCCATCTGACTTCTGCTAGGCCCAGGATGTCCCACGAGTATCTAACAAGTTCATGTGTTAGTTCTTTGACTTTTCCACACGCATATAGCGTGCGTACATTCCAAGTTCCAACAACAAAACTTTCTCTTGGAAGTTTCAAAACAGGTGTTTGTACCCCATTCGCTGACTTATCACTCTCAAGGGGCAATGAGAGCGCGGTCGTTGTTAATCCGGGCATCGGCCGATCCGGCAAATTATTACTGAGTTGACTTTCCATCATAGCATTTCAGTGGGCAAGAGGTTTGCTTGGCGGTGCCCATCTCCTCTCCAAGTATCCTTGCAGGTACATACAAAAATGTACCTGGAGCAGTAACAATAGCCCTCAATAAATCTGTAATGTTTTGAAACACTGTCCGATCGACACATCATAAAACCGCCATCTTGGCTATTTGTATCAACACAAACAGCGAACTCACATGATAGGCAAACTTGATGTTTTCATCTTTACAATACTTAGCAACATAATCCAGAAAAAGCCAAACACACTACAAACTCATACAGCCTTACTAAGGGCTGTTACCACAGATGCAGACTCCAAAACGACGACATGAAATGCACAACACAAAAGTGCGGCCTACCACGCCGCCATCTTGACCTACATGCATCTATACTGCTTAACAATATGCACTTAGTCGACAGATTTGTGATTTCCCAGAAAGTTATCGACGATCGATTTGAATGCCATCCATGCGCGAAGTACACTACCATGTAACAAGTTCTCGAATTGTTTGTCTGCAATAACTTTCCTAATCTGAGGTCGTACAAAGATACCTTCCTTTATCTTTGCATCGCTAACTTGCGGAAACTTTTCTCGAAGATAAGTGAAAGCTTTGATCGTTTTATCTAACGCTTTTACGAAATTCTTCATGAGCTCCAACTTTATATGTAACGGTGGTAAAATGATGCTGTCTTTGTTAACTAATGGCTCGTGTATTACATTTTTATGCCCGAGCTGCATACGATCCCTGATACGCCACACCTTTCTTGCATAATGTTCCTGTCTGTTGCGGCTGTCCCATTCACATAGGAAGCAACAAAATTTAGTATACCCAGTCTGCATGCCCGTGAGAATTGCAATGACCTTTAGGTCTCCACAAATCCGCCATTGGTAGTTATTGTACTTTATTTTTGCCAAAAGTATAGCCATATTGTCGTAAGTTTCTTTCATATGAACAGAGTAGGCGACTGGAATTGATGAAAATAAATTTCCATTATGCAATAACACGGCTTTTAGACTAGTCTTGGAAGAGTCGATTAAATGTCGCCATTCGTTAACTATGTGCTCATGACCGAGGTGCACCATTAGACCGTTTACATCTTTGCAATAGCAAATGTCATCATCCATCTCAAAGTATTGAACAAGTTCTCTGTGTCTATGACGAAATTTAGATATCGGAGTATTGGGCGCTAAAAGATTCCATTCTTTGAGTCGCGAACCGAGTAATTCCACTTGTCCTTTGGTAAGAGCGAGATCACGTATTAGATCTGAAAGTTCTGAATGATTAATTAAGTGAACACCATCATTCACCGGTATATAATCCGAGTCATAATTAGTT
This sequence comes from Oreohelix idahoensis, assembly GCA_024509875.1. Lineage (NCBI taxonomy): Eukaryota > Metazoa > Mollusca > Gastropoda > Stylommatophora > Oreohelicidae > Oreohelix > Oreohelix idahoensis. The sequence goes on along the minus strand of JAMPIV010015716.1, from coordinate 183,665 downwards.
TCTAAAGCAGGTAAACTATCACTTTCTGATGGTTCATTCACGTCCAACGGATATTGTTCTGGTGGAACTGGGATCGGACACGTGATTGGATCATGAGGCACTGGTTTCGAAACCGATTCAATATTTGGATAAACCACAGACTTTCTAGTTTTAAAAGTGAAACCATGGATATTTGTCAAGCAGAAGTAACAATCAGTAGATTGATTTGTCGGTTCACGCCATATTACTGGCACTCCAACAGGCATCGACTTATGCTTCGGCGATTTTCGTAACCAACCTGCCAATGTATTTGCACAAGTCGAACAAACTGCATTTGGCTTCCAAGATTTATTTGCATCATCAACTTTCGAATCGAAAAAAAGTTCATATGCTTTCTTTAATAATGGTGTAAAGTTTTTCTGGTGAACACGATCGGTAAAATATCCGCACACGTAACAGAACAGATCAGCCAAATTTCTACAACTTCTAGAAGCCATATTTTGCTCAGAATTATTTCAAAATACAGTAACTATTTGAAAAATAGCGTAACATATGTCATGCATCTTTTAGCAGTATAAAAAGTGGAATTATTTTGCATTTTATTAATTTTTAATAATTTATATAGTAAAAATGAAACGGAGCAAGTAACTGTTTCCCAAAAATATATTTATTCACAAATATCTTAAGAACCCGATGTGATAGAGATAAACGGATTTCAAATTTGAAATCAGCGCAAGAAACTGACCTAAGAACACTTATTCTTATATAAGAAAGAAAAATGTTGTTTGTCAGTGTTATCAGTCACCGTGACATTGTATACACTGCGGATGCGTCCTCTCATGCGTCCATCCCTGCTGGTCTTACGTTTGTCAAATTCCAGCGTCTTAGCCTTGATGATTCATCGATTGCAGTGTCATTCTCTAATAGACGAACATGAATTGCCCTTAGTATTTCTTCCTTATCTATGCCCAATGCACCTTTTACGGGTGCTCTTGAAGCTATTCTGTCAGCGCTTTCATTGCCACGTACCTCGGCATGACCAGGACAGTAGATCCATATCAGTTCTTGAAGATTCGATGCTTCTATGGAGGTTTTCCATTCATGTCGAAGCCAACTATTTTGGACCTTTCGAAGCATGGACTGTGAGTCTGATACAATAACTGCCTTTGTTAATAAAGTCTCAGACAGCCATCTTAAGTCAGCTGTAACTGCCTCTACCTCCATTCTCATCATTTCTATGATGAAGTTACTAACCCCATGTTTAACCTCACATTAGGTCCCTCTTACAAAAATGTTGAAGTAGTAGTAGTCCTATTCCGTCATTGTCCCCTCAGAGACCCCCGGGAATTATACGGGACATTTATGATTGTACGATGTTTTTTTGTTGTTGAAAATCTGACTTCTTTGGTCATAATGTTATATCATTTTTGTGTGTGAATGTTTAGGTATTCTGATGTGAAGGTATAACTTTGTTCTTTGTGAGAGTGTGAATGTTTGTGTGAAGGTTTAGGTATTCTGATGTGAAGGTATAACATTGTTCTTTGTGAGAGTCTGAATTTGTGTGTGAATGTTTAGGTATTCTGATATGAAGGTATAACGTTGTTCTTCGTGAGAGTGTGATTTTGTTGTTGTTGTTGTTGTTAAGATTTATATCTTAATATGTCTTATTTTATATCTGGTTCATAAAGGTACAAACATTTTCTTTGTTGAAGCATAACCATTTTATGTCTGCATGTACGATCATAACGTCTGAGAAAGTTTTGTTTTTGTTGCCTCGTTTTTTTTCCTTGCAGTAAAAACAGTTTCCAAATTAAGTTTAACTATACACTGAAGTTATTTGTGAAGGGAATAGCCATTTTGAATGTAAACGTTTACATACGCTTTATGTGATTATGTTAAAATTTTTGTTTAATAGAAGTTATATTAATTATGAAGATATTTATGTTTTAATTTATGAAGTTTAACAGCTGTACATCTGATCAGAAGGATTTTTAGGCATCAATATAGAGACAAGTGATACCACCATTCCAATTATCTTGAAACGTCCTCTGTCTGTCTTAGTCTGTCTCTGTCTGTGTCAGTCTCTGTCTGTCTGTCTCTATATGTCTGTCTCTGTCTGTGTCAGTCTCTGTCTGTCTGTCTCTATATGTCTGTCTCGGTCTCTGTGTGCTTGTCTCTATATGTCCGTCTCGGTCTCTGTCTGTCTGTCTGTCTCAGTTTGTCTGTCTGTATGTATAAATCTGACTCTCTGTCTGTTTATCTGTCTGCGTATATATCTGTTTATGGTATGGCTTATTTTCTAGCTGTTCTTATCTCGACCTCTCCCTTCTGTAAGTCTGATTGTCAATTAATAACTTCTGCTATGTTCTCCCTCCCCACTTTGGGATTCTCTAAAATTATTACTTCATGTTTGTTTTTTAAATCATTCTCCTAGCAGTTAATTTTGTTTCTAAATGTTTGGCATGGTGTAAAGTATTTACTTAAGTAGTTAAAGATAACGTAGAACTATTTTATTACCTCGTGTCAACTAATGCAGAATTTTTAATTACCGGGTGTTTATAGTTAATGTAGGATTTTTATATTACCGGAATGTTATATCTAATGCATAATATTGTATTACTTGGTTGTTAAAGATGGTGTAGGGGGTCGGAGTGGCTCAGAGGTATGGGGTTCGCCTCGTATTCAAGAGATACCGGTTTCGAATCCCAGTTGAGGAATTATAATTTATTGAAATATTTTTTTCAGACCCAGTGGTCCTAATTACGTCATACTCCCCCCTGGTCTCAAGGGTAGTGAGATCGGATGCCTAGCCTTCTCGGATAAGGGCGAAAAAATAGGAGGTCCCGTGTGCAAGTTGCGCACGTTAAAAATCCCATGGCAGTTGGAAATCGTATAGAGTAGGCGTATCAATCCGCTGCCCTTGCAAAATTTAAAAATTAGGAAACCTACCCACCACAAAAATATTAATAGAATGTGTGATTCCTATACATTATATACACACATTTGGGATTCTCGCCAGTGCTACGGAGTTCGTGCACTGCGCTGAGATCCTCCTTGTGTGATCTAAGGGAGGAGATCAGAGCACAGATGGCGCTGTCCGTGTGCAATGAAGATAGTCCTTAAAAAAACCTAAACCTAAAGATAGTGTAGAACAGGTCAAGGTTAGTCTCATAGCAAATACTACCGTAGGGGAGTGAAGTGTTAGAGACTTCACCATACTAGGTCCAGCATCGAGAGGTGGGGGTGAATCCGTTCCCTTCCTCGCTGTCTTTTCCTTCCATAACTCATAGTCAGGTACCCATTTACAGCTGGGTAGACTGGAGCGTGTCGGTACCGTGATTCGAACCCGACACATTTGCCGCGAGAGAGTACCTCTCTAACTACTCTGTCAACCGGACGATCAAAGGTTGTGTAGAATGCTTTATTACTTAGTTTTTATAAGTAATGTAGATTTTTAAAGTTTTATTTCCAAACATCATTTTCTTAGCCAACAACATCATTTGATTCTTTATTTCAGTCACTTTTCTGTTCTGTCTTGATGGTTTCTCTTCTACTATGTCTTAGACAACATGTTTCATTCTTGTACATAAGCTATTAAAAAAAATTATCTATCTATCTATCTATCTATCTATCTATCTATCTATCTATCTATCTATCTATCTATCTATCTATCTATCTATCTATCTATCTATCTATCTATCTATCTATCTATCTATCTATCTATCTATCTATCTATCTGTCTGTCTGTCTGTCTGTCTGTCTGTCTATCTGTCTGTCTGTCTGTCTGTCTGTCTGTCTGTCTGTCTGTCTGTCCGTCCGTCCGTCCGTCCGTCCGTCTGGTCACGGGATTTGCTTCCCCTTTGCTCTGCAGTAGTGGTCCATGAGTGGGTAAAACTTAAGAGTATCTAAAATGGGTCTTCAAAGGTGTCTACATTTGCACAAGATTACTCTTGGCAGACTGCCATCAATGGTACCTATACCTTGTAGCGGTATGGCAGCTTGCGTACCCTGACAATCCCCAGAGCTATGCCAGTGGGAGTTTTACTCCTGGTAGGTTCAACCAAGCTGGACTGGTCTGTGTGGGTAGGGGTCAGACAAAAGCTGGTACCCTGGTCCTCCAGGTTGGGGGTTTTAGCATAGGGCTGACACCCCTGTCTATGTAAAAAAATAATGAAGTTACGGAAACAACATCAAATGAACAAACTTTGCTGCGGGATGGACATTCGGAGTCGGTGGCTCGTATGACTGTCAGTGGTAAAAGCCGAAAGGAAGCCACTGACATGAAAACGGATGTCCTGACCGCAAAACAGGATACAAGAATAGGATTTTGGAATGTCAGGACAATGTACGAGACAGGTAAACTAAGACAGGTCACGGCAGAAATGAGAAACTATAGGTTACACATCCTGGGGATAAGCGAGAGCAGATGGACAGGGGCAGGAAAAGTTAAAACAGCAACAGGAGAAACAGTACTTTACTCTGGAAGAGAGGATGGACAGCACAGTGAAGGCGTAGCCATTATTCTACAGAAAGGGATAGAAAGGACATTACTGGAATGGAAACCCATCAACAACAGACTGATACGATTGAGATTGAGAGGGAGATTCACCAACACTACAATAATACAATGCTACGCACCAACAAATGATAGCGATGAGGAGGTCAAGGATGAATTCTATCAACAACTGCAGAAAGAAATGGAGGACACACCTAGATATGATCTTGTTATAATAATGGGAGACCTCAATGCGAAAGTTGGTACACACAATACATACAATGAAAGAACAATGGGGAAATGCGGCAGCGGAATAGCAAACGAAAATGGGGATAAGCTAATAAGTTTCTGTAGCATTAACAACCTGGTCATTGGAGGAACACTTTTCCCACATAAGGAAATTCACAAGTTAACATGGGAATCACCAAATGGTCGGGACAGAAACCAGATAGACCACATCATGGTTAACGGTAGATGGAGACATGCATTACAAGATGTGAAGGTAAGAAGAGGTGCAGATGTGGGAAGCGATCACCATTTAGTAGTAGCAAAACTGAAAGTGAAACTAAGAAGGGCTGGACCAACTGTAACTACACAGAAAAGGTTTGACATCAGCAAATTGAAGGACCCCCTTACCAGAAAAGCTTTTGCGGCCGACATTAAGAAACGATATCAATTTGCCAAAAGACAGGAAAAGACATTGACTGATGATATAGACCAGAATTTCAACACCGTTTCAACAATATATAAGGAAAGTAGCAAATCATGCTTAGGATTCCAGGAAAGGAAGAAGCAAGACTGGATAACACAAGAAACACTAAACACCATAAAGATGAGAAAGGAAATGAAAAGAAAGAAAACAGAAGCGAAGTCCCCCAGGTTAAAGCAACTATATAGCGAACAGTACAGTCAACTGGACAGGGAAGTTAAACGCCAAACCCGAGCCAACAAAAGGAATTTCCTAGACGATCTTGCAAAACAGGCAGAAGAGGCAGCACTGAGAAATGAACAAAGCACAGTACACAAAATAACTAAATTCATCAGCGGAAAACAAGGTGCAAACAATATTACATTAGTAAGAGATAAGCAAGGAAATCTCATCAAGACAGCAGAGGGACAGGAAACAAGATGGGCAGAGCACTTCAGAGAAACTCTGAACAAGGAAATACCAGAGACACAATTGAATGTTCCTGAGGCTGAAAACGATCTAGATGTAAATACAGACATTCCACGAAAAGAAGAAATCATCACAGCAATCAAAGGGTTAAAGAACGGTAAAGCTCCGGGCCATGATAACTTAAATGCAGAGCTATTTAAGACAGACCCAGAGCTAGCAGCAGAACTATTAGAACCACTATTTGCACAAGTGTGGAAAACGGGGACAACACCATCAGAGTGGAACAAAGGAATAATTGTCAAATTGCCCAAGAAGGGAGATCTTTCAGACTGCAATAATTGGAGAGGAATCACTCTTCTCTCAGTTCCCAGCAAAATACTAGGCAGGATAATTGTACAGAGAATTTCAAAGGCAGTAGACTACAAACTGAGGAAAGAACAAGCAGGATTTAGAAAGAACAGAAGATGTGTAGACCATATATTCACTCTCAGGAACATTATAGAGCAGTGCTCAGAATGGCAAAGACAGCTTTACATAAATTTTGTTGATTTTGAAAAGGCTTTTGACAGCATACATAGGGACAGTTTATGGAAAATACTGAGGGCTTATGGAATTCCAAGCTGCATAGTGTCAATCATAAAAAGCCTCTATGCCAACTTTACGTGTAGTGTTGGGCAGAGCAACCTAACCTTCGAGGTGAAGACAGGAGTACGACAGGGATGCCCCTTATCAACCACTCTATTTTTAACAGTCATAGACTGGGTGATGCGCCAGACAACAGAGGGCAGTCCAAGAGGAATAAGATGGACTACATTTTCAACATTGGAAGATCTGGAATATGCAGATGACATTGCACTGCTGGCACATTCACATCAACACATCCAGGAAAAAACGGATAGACTTAATAAATTTAGCCAGCAGGTGGGCTTGAACATCAATTTAAAGAAGTCTGAGGTCATGACGCTCAATGTGAGCAACCCTGAGCCCATATCAGTAAGGAATCAGCAACTGGTACAGACAGATACCTTCACATACCTAGGAAGCATAGTAACACCAGACGGTGGGGCAGGCAAAGACATCAACATCAGAATGAATAAGGCAAGAACAGCCTTCTTTAGCCTAAATAACATCTGGAAGTCCTCCCAATACAGCACAAGCACAAAATTAAGATTATACCAGAGTTGCGTGCTTTCTGTGCTTCTCTATGGTGTGGAATGCTGGAGAGTCACAGAGAAGGAAATGTCAAAATTGTCCTCTTTTCACACAACATGCCTAAGAAAAATTCACCGAATCTTTTGGCCGAATACCATCACCAACCAAGATCTGCTTACTCGTAGCAAGCAAGAGGACATGCATACCATCATAGCTGGTAGACGCTGGAGCTGGGTTGGTCATGTCCTCAGAAGAGACCCCGATGCCATCACAAGAACAGCTTTGCTTTGGACCCCTGAAGGAAAGCGAAAGAGAGGCCGACCAAAAACAACTTGGCGGAGGACTGTGGAGGCTGAGATGCAAAGAATGAACCAGAGTTGGGGCACTGTACGAAGGGTGGCCACCGACCGTGCAAAGTGGAATCAATTTGTTGTTGCCCTACAAGACGCCACTAGGCGTGATGGCCACTGACTGCTTTGACGGTCGGTGGTTAAGGATCGAAGAAGAAGAAGAAGACTCTTGGCAGAGTTGTAGATAGAAGGACGATGATGCTCCTATCTCAAGGGAGTGTTCACAAGATAATTCAGAAGTCAAGAACAATGCAGTATAGGGCAGAGCATTATTAACTTATATCTGACCCGGACAACTTTTGTGAAGTCTTAATCACTGGTGTGGCTTGTTCGAGCCCTCAGCTGGTGTAATCCAGCGAAATTCCTGTTATAAATATTTTTGGCTCTATGGCTGTACCTATATGTATATATAGATTAAAGAGTCTCGATCATACATGCGCTCTCTTATCTATAAGAACGGAATCAACTATGAATTTGTAAAATAGCATATAAAAAATTTAATAATCGATTAGTCTTTAACAAACGTAAATAAATATGGATGAAAGTGACTTTAGAGGTTTTTTAAAAAATTGTCTTCAATGAGACTTAATTGGAGACTGATGATTATTGTCCGTTGCTTGCGCCTGTGGCAAAAAATCTTAACTGGCTGAGTCCTGCAATGGGTCGTTGTCAGGTCTGTTGTGATGAGGACTCTTCTCTAGAGGCGTCTAGGTGAACTTCACTCCTAATGTCAAGATGGGTGTCTCCACAACGTGTCCACTATAGGTAGTTGGTGTCGAACCCAGCTTCTTGAATCCCAAGATAGTAGCTAAATTTCTTACTTCAGACTGGTCTGGTACTAAGAACCGTCTTGTAGCTTCGAACCACGAACAGCAATGTAATCTCGTACCACGAACGTTGGGAAAAAGAAAAGAACAAATGCCTCTGCGAAGTAAATATGTGAGCTGCAGATTAACAGGCGCATTGTCTCGCTGTTCACCCACCAATGTTAGCCTCTCTGAATAAATATTCTTTCTGAGTATACAAAGGACAACTCATGGAATGTGATTAGAAATCACCGTTATTCTTCTGGTTACTTAAATGGGGAAAATGTATCTGGACAGCGCGAGGGCAATGGCCTTTGCCTGAACTAATATTATAAAAGTAAACATATATCACACCATAACACCCTAAGCACATGTGAGGTAATCATCTCACTGCTCCGTTAGGAGTCTAGGGTCGCGTCTGCTTTCGCTTTCTTGAGCGAACTATCATAAAGCAAACACTAGTGCTTGCTGTAGTGGTTTATGAACATATTATTGTCATATGGTGAGGTTACCAGCCTCCTATTACTGGTATAATCTCTTAGCAAGTAGAGACATGTCACAATTCACCTTGTAAAATAATCGTTTACATTCACCCAAAAAGGATATATAATCTCCTGGCACAGTAGAATGGACACAGCAACGTTGATTAGCTGCTTCAAACCTTCGGTCTGGGGTAGTTTCAGAATCCTTCTTATGACTTTTGTTTCTGATTCCAAATCATTCTCCAAGCAGTTATTTTTGTTTCTAAATGTTTGGCCTGGTGTAAAGTATTTACCTAAGAGGTTATAGATAACGTAGAACTAATTTATTACCTAGTTGTGTCAAGTAATGCAGAATTTTTAATTACCTGTAATTTTTAAAAAGCTAATGTAGGATTTGTTATTACCTGAATGTTATATCTAATATTTGATTACTTGGTTGTTAAAGATGGCGTACAAGAGGTAAAGCATAGCATATACTACCACCATAGGGGAGTTAGAGACTTCACCATACTAGATCCAACATCGACAGATGGAGGTGACCAATGCCTTTACTCACTGCCTTTTCAGCCCCTAATTCAAAGTCGGTACCCATTTACAGCTGGGTAGGCTGGAGCGTGTCGGCAACGTAATTCGAACTCGGCACCTTTGCGCTCTAACTACTCTGTCAACCGGGCGCTCAAAGATAGTGTCAATCATCAATCAATCAATCAACCAATACTCTTTAGCCCCCCAAGGAGCATAGACCTTCAACAAACACATGCCAATTCGTCTTGTCCTGTGCCATCCGCTCAAGTTTTTTCCATGTTTTCCTCATCATTTTCACCTCTGTATTCAGTGCTCTCCTCCATGTGTATTTTGGTCTACCTCTGCCTGTCTTTCTCTGTGGATTCCAGAACAAGGACTGCCTTGTAATGCTATCAACAGGTCTCCTCAATGTGTGTCCTATCCATCGCCAGCGTCTTCTTCTCAACTCTTGTTCCACTGGCACTTGTCTGGTTCTTGTCATCAATTCCACATTTGTGACTTTGCCATGCCATTTCAGTCCTTCTATTCTACGCAAGCACACGCTTATAAAAGTCAGTTGCTTTTTTGGTTGTTGTTTTTGTTGCTCTCCATGTCTCAAAGCTATACAATAGGACTGACCTGAGATTTGAGTTAAAGATTCTTATTTTCGTGTTGGATTTGATTTCTCTTGTTCTCCATATGTTCCCCAATGCAATGAAAGCTCCTCTTGCTCTGTTTGTATTTTTATTTTGATATCATTGTATGTCCCTCCAACTCTGTCTATATTACTGCCAAGATATGTGTACGATTCTACACCCTTTAGTGGTATTTCTTCAAGTTCAACCTTGTTATCATATCTTGCATTTATTCTCATAATCTTTGTCTTTTCCCTGTGTATTTCCAGGCCCACTTGAGACCTCTCATCGAGAATTTTAATTTTCTCTTGCATCTGATTATGGTTATGGGACAGAAGAGCCAAATCATCTGCAAAATCCAGATCATCAATCTGTTTAGTCAGATTCCGCTGGATTCCATTTCTGTTGTGTGACGTCGATGTTTTCATAACCCAATCTATTGCTAGTAAGAAAAGAAATGGAGACAAGAGGCATCCCTGTCTCACTCCCGTTCTAATCCTAAACGGTTCTGTAAGTTGTCCTTCATGAAGAACTCTGCGTGTTATGTCTTCATTGGTCTTCCCAAAGATAGTGTAGAATTCTTTATTACTTAGTTTTTTTAATTAATGTAGATTTCTTTTCATGGCATAGTGTGGTGGGTTTAGATGTTAAAAGGTTAAATATTAATTGTCTACAGATGTGATGTCAGCTATGCAAGTCCCTGAGTCTAATTGTTGATGAAGTTGTTTTCAGGGTACCTGTCTGCTACCACCCTACGACCTCAATCTGCTATATATTTTGAGCCTAATTATATGTTATGGTGTCTGGATGTTATCTGGCTAGGTGTGTAGGGTAATATGCACTGTAATGTTAATAAAATGACAACAACTACACCTATAACTTAATGAACAAGTAATTAAACAAGTCACTGGGTAAATTTTGAATGATAATATTTTTTTTACAATTTTATTTTCCTGTATCTCAATTGCTGGGATACAGGACTGTTTAAACTCAAAATATAAGGCAATTTATTTACAGCAAAGTAATTTAAAACAACAACTGTGTCTGTTAATATTAATCTAAATTGTTTCTGACTGGAAGTGTTCTGATGCAGCAATAACTCCTATGAAGGGACACGCTTCTGAGGAACGACTTGTATCATCATGTCAAGAATACTGATTGATATAATAATGATGGAGAGTATGGTTAAATGAACTAACACACGCCCGTGGACAATTGGGCTTAACTTTATTTCCTGGAACACTGTGATGTCCTTCTCACAACCACCTTCTTCACGACTGCAACGTCTGAACACTGCTTCAGAACTCTTTGGATTTAAGGCAAACATGTAATTTTTGCCTCGAGCTTCCAGCTTCAGGAGTACGTATATTTTGGTATGTGGCTCACTGATTGTTTCACGATGGAACCCTGAAATCAGAGGATTAAGGCCTCCTCAGAACATCATACACCTATCTCCATCTCTAAACAATTAAACATTATCAACAGTTTCAAGATCAGTGGAGTTGCTAAATAAATAGTTATCGTTCCTATCTGATTTGGTGCCCTATTCATCATCAGGTAATCTTCAAACATCCGTTTGATACATTCCTTGTCATAGAAGAAATTATAGTTAATTATGTAAAGTCATGTGCAAACACTGTGACTTGCTGAAGACGGCCAGTGGTGTTCTGGTCTTCCAATTATAATAATGTCATATTTTATTTCCAACTATGTTTTTTCATTCACTCCCACAGTTTAAGTAAGCCTGCCTGGCTTTTAACAGAAATGGTAATCTTCCCTAATATCACTTGTGGCATAACACAAAGTGTTTAGTTTGGCGCCTTTCTGGTGGTGCCTCTACCCATCAATAATGCATACACATTCAATAATACAAATACATATCAATAATAAGGTGTACATAAATGTTTATCTTACCGCATCAATGAAATAATACACAATTTGTAGGTTAACCGGCGATCAATGGTCCCATTTAGATCGCTACTGATGCAGAACAGCGAAGGCACTGGTCATGTATTCCTTGCGTCTGATGCTAACACTACTTGTGAGATTTTTATCTTCGAGTGGCAACTAACGCTGGTTTCAAATCGTTTTTATTACTTCTATTAGTCTATTTTACCACAGCCAATCGAATTATGTTAGGCCCACTAGACTTTTAAAAAAAAATAAATTACACTTTCAAAAAAATGTAACGTCCCCCCTTTCCCAAGACTGGCAAAGTTGGGTGAGGACATCAATGCGTCTGTCTCTCTGTCTTTTCTTTACAACATTTCTGTTATTATCTAAGCGTTTTTACTGTAAGATATTATAACATTATGGGTAGTATTGTCTTCTAATAAACAAATATTATCATTTTATTTGTCAACTGTCCTTGCTTTTATTTTATTATTCATCGAGGTTTCTTGGGCCACCCTTTCTCTACTCTTCTCAATTTCAGTATCACACTGCATAAGCTATCTTTTCAAATACGCCTCGAGGCAAATCCCCCACTTACATTTCTCTCTCTCTTGCTTGTACGCGTTTTGCCTAGCGCAAAATGGTTTCGTTAGATTTAAATTGTCACTACGGGTAGGAGACAAAGCGGTGGGGTTTCCTCTCATTCAATAGCAGATACTTTTTTGGGAAAAAAAATGCCATAGCAACAACGTAACTAACGCCAAGTAGTTTTATTCAAACTCCCAACCATTCATTCCCGTTTAGTGTTAGACTAAGCAAGTCTGTGACGTCAGCTGTCGCCTGTCGTTCTAATTCGAGATTAAAAAACCAACGCTTGTCAAGATTGCATTTTCCGTCTCTCATTTCACTCCTCCGTTTCTTTATTCTATCACTCCGTTTGAAACTAACTATGCATTTCGGTCTGTCAAAAGGCTTTTATTTCAGTGGAAATTGGTATTGCGAAGAGGGGAAAAGCTAACAGTTGTGTGTATAGTTTACTATGGCGTTACTGCTTGTTAGAACCAACACGATTGCGGGCGATGGTGATGATGTTGAACACAACTCCCTATTTTATCTCTATAGTATTTGAATTTATAAGCAGTAATATTTTATCTATTTGATCGGGGCATCAGGGATCTTACTACACATAGTTGTTACAGCTAATATAGAATTTATTAATACCTCGTTGTTAAAGATAATGTAGAACTCGTTATTAACTAATGCGTAAATATAATGTAGAACTTTCTTGCTACCTGGTTGTTATATTTTAATGTAGAAGTCTTTATTAACTCATAAAAAACCTTACCATCTGTGGCCGGGCAGCACATTCTCCACCAAAGCCAGTCTTTTCTGGACTTTATATAAGATCCTGAGAGGTTTCCTACGTGTCATCATAAGTCAGAGGTCACTGATCGAGAACCATACGAGCTATCTTGAAATAACCAGAAGTCTCTATAGTGGTGTCAAGATCTCAGCTGTAATCCCCAGCAGTGTCTGGTTGGCAAAAGCTAGACCTATCTGAAATACTGTGAAAGACTAAAGCAACCATTCCTCGAACTGACCAGATAAGTAGTATCTGTAGAAATTCGTGCACCCTGAGTGACAAGTCAGAGACTGTGTTATGTGATGACTTATAGTTGTGATAGCACTGTGGAGACAAGAGTGAAATCAGAACATTGATGAATTCTCGTTTTCAACTACTTGGAAAAACCAACAAGGATATGTTTAATTAATTATTTAAAATTTAACTTCCTCATCACCAGGTTTGTAAAATATTTCTTCATTGATCCCATCAGCATACATTCATAATTCAACACAAGCAGGATAGATGTAAATAAATAATTCAATTGTACTTAGGAGACTTATTAATCTTATATTGTTGAAGGTGATTTTTTTTAAAAAATTGTTTACTTATCACAGATAGTTACTTAGCGGAAGTGGTACCGTAAGCTCTGACTATGCTTTGAATTTTTTCTGTAGCAGAGACCTTCACAGCCGTGACTATCCTGTGATACCAGTGTTCCTCTCCTACACTGGGACCTCACACTTTCTAGAGAGAAGACCTCTTCTACTCTAATACTATCACTACACACAATAAAAACCTTTCGCTACAGATGATTTGCGTCATATCTGGTATCAGAGCGAATTACCAGCATTCCTTCCTCTTAAAGTACCAGAATAGTTGTCTAGCCAACCGGATAAGAGTGAGATATTTGAAGGTCACTCGTGTACTTCGCTCATGGGAAGTGTTCCATAGATATACAAAATCGCACAGAACAGAACAAAGAAGTTACTACCGGGATAGCATTAATGAAGACAATCTATTCTGAACAACACCCAAAAATAGCCACAAGAGGACTAGTTTCTTATTCACCACCTCTGAGCGGAACTGAACCCAACACAATGCAATACGAGATAAGCCACGTAATAAATTTAAAGGTGGTGATATGGGATTCGCCTGTCCTGTCTTCGGTGGAATTATTAGATTTGAAGCAAGCAAAACATGGGCAGATAATCAGGTAATCGACAATTTCAGAAGCCTAAATAAGAGGCGGAAAAAAGGTTATTCAAGAAATATGAGACATCATTATTACCGGCGTTTGATGTAGAATCACCAGATTCTGTAAGTGATGTTAGTTGGATCGCTGAGACATGGGGGGGGGGGGGGGGGGGGGGGGGGGGTCGGGGGGGGGGGGGGGGGGGGGGGGGGGGGGGGGGGGGGGGGAAGGGGGGGGGGGGGGGGTTTGGGGGGGGTTGGGGGGGGGGGGGGGGGGGAGGGGGGGGGGGGGATGGGATACGGGAGAGGGTGGAATAATTGATAACCGTCTTATTTTCGTGCCGTTTTTGTTGTGGATATAATGAGTAGGTTGTCTGTGTGTTTTTTTAGCTGTAATCTCCTACAGTTAATTTTTTTTTATAAATAATTGTAAGAGATCAACGGATGTGAAATAATAAAGATACGGCGAGAAAATCTATGCTGAGCACGAAAAACGTATTATTTTTATCCCTTTACGTGTTTTTTTTATTAATAGCTCCACATCTTTTCTTTAAAGTGAGATACTAATTAATATCAACAATCGCCTAAATCTGATTTCTTCATAATGTTCGACTGTCGGTAGATATATTTTATTATTCAATGACTATATTTCTACTAGAAGGTTTGAACTGGTATTACAAGATCACTAACGTGGAACTGATGACAAGATCACTAACTTGGAACTGATGACGAGATCACTAACGTGGAACTGATGACCAGATCACTAACGTGGAACTGATGACCAGATCACTAACGTGGAACTGATGACGAGATCACTAACGTGGAACTGATGACAAGATCACTAACGTGGAACTGATGACAAGATCACTAACGTGGAATTGGTATGACAAGATCACTAACGTGGAACTGATGACAAGATCACTAACGTGGAACTGATGACGAGATCACTAACGTGGAACTGATGACAAGATCACTAACGTGGAACTGATGACAAGATCACTAACGTGGAACGGATGACAAGATCACTAACGTGGAACTGATGACAAGATCACTAACGTGGAACTGATGACGAGATCACTAACGTGGAACTGATGACAAGATCACCAACGTGGAACTGATGACAAGATCACTAACGTGGAACTGATGACAAGATCACTAACGTGGAACTGATGACAAGATCACTAACGTGGAACTGATGACAAGATCACTAACGTGGAACTGATGACAAGATCACTAACGTGGAACTGATGACGAGATCACTAAAGTGGAACTGATGACAAGATCACTAACGTGGAACTGGTATGACAAGATCACTAACGTGGAACTGATGACAAGATCCAGTCTAGTGCCACTGGAACAAGAGATAAGAAGAAGGAGCTGGCGATGGCTAGGACACACATTGAGGAAATCTGCTGATAGCAGGTCAAGGCAGTCCTTGTTCTGGAATCTCCAGGATAAAAGAGACAGAGGTAGGCCGACAAACACACGTGGGGAAGAGAGCTGGAGACAGAGATGAAAATGTGGAAGACATGGAAATGCCTGTAGCGGATGGCACGTGACAGGAACACCTGGTATACGTTTGTTGAGACAAAGCTATCTTGAATACCCATTACGATCATTCCCCCATAGAGGTCAATATTCAATTTTTTTCGGATTTCACATATCTCTTTGCAAGTAACCCGTCAAGAAAATCCGGAGAAATGTGATAATTTCTTTTTCTACTAATAACAATATTGGTATTTTTTTTTTAACTTTAGTGTTCTTTTGAAAGTATAGATATAGGACTGATTTTTTTTAAATATTAAAAATCATAACATGCGGTAGTAATTAAGGCCGACAAGTTTTCATTCCACGCATCAATTTAGAGACAAGTGATACCATCATTCCAATTATCTTAAGACACTCTCAGTTTCCTATGATTTTTGCGTTTGCCATGATAATCAAAAATGCACAGGGACGATCATTTGATCATTTAGGTGTATACCTACCAGACGCAGTCTTCGGTCATGATCAACGTTGTGTAGCACTCACACGAGGAAGTAAACCAGACAATCTTAACTCTTTGACTCCGGAACAACGCTCAGAGCGTTGGTCAGATTTGACACCCGTGCCAAAACAACTCTCTGAGCGTTGTTTTTAGTCGATCAAGAAATAAAATTACGCCACAGGATAAAAAATAATTGTGGAGTCAAAGAGTTAAAGTACATATTCAGGACGCAGGCTATAAAGGCACAATAGAGCGTTCGACAGCGTGCTTAGAGCTCTGGAACGAACAGATGGACTCAAATAGAAAGAGAGAGGGGCGAATGAAAGCAAGGACACATGCAACACTAAACTCGCGTCGCGCGATACACAATTACTACTATCACGCGTGTAAGGCCACATGCACTAACTTTTTTTCAGACGGACAGTGATAAAAACACTAACCTTCCCAGAGTTAGGTTTTAAAAACCTGGAAAACGCTTATTAGAAAAGATGACATTAGATGGGTTTACGTTTGAAAACATTACAGTACCCAGACAGCACATTTTCGAAACAGGAGGTAGAAGAAATTGCATATTTTGAACGCAGCCACTTAGCTCTTTTAAATTTGTATATTTGGGTTCCTTAGGGCTTGCTGACAAAGAATATGTAAAACGTTACGCAAATAGTCTAGGAATTACCAAATTATAACCAAAATAAAATAGTGGGGGTGCCTGACAGCATGAAATCATTTCTGCTCATAAAATTTTTTTATAACGTGTTTGAAAAAACCTTACGTTACGGAAATAGCCTACCATGTTAACTCCAAATTGATTGGAGCGCAACAAATATAAGACTAAACCCGATTGGTCGGGCTATAAATACTATCTTGTGTTGTTATGGGAAACGAATAGAAGGGGTACTTTTTTGAAAAGATGTGTGGACGTGGTTTCATTGGGTAGAGCTGCGAATATACTTGATTCAGAGCGTCTGTTCATTGCCACATCTTGTAATAAACCTACTAAGAAGCAGTACGTTGAGCACCAGTGTATATTTGTTATAAAATAAAGCCTGGGACATCGGCAGATCGGAGTTGTGCTATATTCATTGCCAGTCAACGAAACTGTTTATTATTCTATGAATTGTGGTAAGCTTGAAATATTCAATATCTTTTAATGAAAATTGAATGTAAATTGTTAATTTATGCCTGTATATATGTGTAGTTCAGTAGCGAACATGATGTAAAGCCTATAATGCTCCAGCCTGAACAGAAGGTGTCGGAGGAAAGTAAAACTGCATGGAATGGCCAAACAGTACACTGACACCTAGATTATTGATTAGACAGAAATAATGCTGGAATTGCAGAGGCGTAGTAACCATTAGGGAGGGAAATACTGGTATAAAATATTTCAGATGAAGCTGACAGTTGGCCTAACGCTCTGAACTCAATGTTTGTGATGTATTGTGCTCAGTGTAGAAAGAGAGTATAAATTAGTTATGACGTAGAAGGTACATCCTTCTTGTTTTCAGGGACAGTGGTCTTAAAGTTATTGAGCAGCACCTGGTCAGAGCTTTGCTGAAGCCAGAGGTGGACAGCATACTCCTTGGTCCATATAGCAACCAGTGGGGTGGCTCCAGAACTCATTGAGCAGAGGAGCCTTTTTCTGCAGTCATCACGCAAGATAAGAGAGTGTGGCCATGGAGCTCAACATTATGTACCCCCATCTTAAAATGACAGTGTAAAATACAATTAAGAGGGGAATTTAATTGTTTTAATATCAGGAACTGAGAACATCTCCAATACTAGTTCCAATAAAGACAAACTATTGAAGTCATGATGACAAATACCAACAGAGCTTGAACAAAACAAAACCAGTATTACCTCATATTACTACTACACAACTGACACACATAGGATACTATTAAAATTACATGTCACTACAAGATTCATATTGAGAAATTCTGTACATATAACTTGTAATTAAAATTGATTGTGATTCCTGGTTCCCTTTGTATTTGAATCAGGACACATATACATTCATGACAGCAATGAATACATATTGTTGTTTGAAAAGTTATCAGTGACTCCTTTAAGATATCCTCGTAGAGTGTTTTATGTATGTGAGTGTCACAGTGTTGTCAAGTGTGGTGGAATAAATTAAATTGTTTATCTGTCTGTTGTTGTTATGACTTACACTTCATCATATACATACCCTAGACATATAACGTAGTCATCACACTATTCCAGAATAATTCTGACTGAGGTATACATATGTGGAAGCAAGTAAGGTTATCTTTCGGAATGAAAACAATACAATTAGAAGTAAAAACGCAGGTAAATTGAGACAGTACATGTAAGCTGGGCTTACGAAAAATGTTTATATGTTATAACTAACTACAGGGATATTTTTATAAAAAATAATAAATTTCTGCTGAAACACTGCACAAAAATTTTTTAGACAGTCATTTTGGTGTCACCCCCTCTGATGGTGTCACCCGGTGCGGTCCGCACCCCCCTAGTGACGCCACTGGTAGTGGCTCCATCCTCTGTGCTCCGAAAGGAGCGCAATGGAAAATGACAAGTGATAATGAATAGAATGACATCTGTGAATGCATCCCAGAATAGACAAGAACCATGTCATTTGAGAATGCTTTCAGCGTAATGAGTGTTTGTGGTTAGCGGTGTGAGAAAGTCATTTGGGAATGTCCACAACTCACGTAGGCGGGAAACACTAGTGGATATCGAAAACTTCTGTTGTTGCTGACCTCAACACACATTATGTTCTAGAATTGCTTTCGAGCTCTGGCTGTTTCTTCCTTTTTTTTTAAAAAATCCATCAGCCTTGATTGTACTTCACTGTTTCTTTCTAACGTTCTCTAACATTGATATTAATATTGCACTTCGCTTTATTTCAATCATGTTTATTTACTCTTCTTATATCTATCTCGTTCTGTAGATATTATTTTTTGTCTTTCATTTCATGTATATCTGTTGTAATAACTGGTTGTGACAGAAACAGGCGAGCATGTAATATAAAAATTTTCGTTACGTGTTTATTTCACTCGGGTGTTACCCTAGCCGAAAGAGGACTGAAAAACGCCTTTTTTCCTTTTGGTAATAATGATAAAGGCTGTTATTCTTGGATGCTGTATACTGTGTTTTATCAGTGTACGTTGTAAAGATGTACTGGGACTGAATAGTCAACTCAAACAACCGAGCACAGTGTCAGATATACATGTCACCTTGTCCTGGGACACAATGAGGCCCTGACAAGAATACAGTGTTGACAATGAGTGTTGTAATGAATGTCAATACGCGAATGTGTGACTGTTCTGTGGAGTTGACTGAAGGTTCAAACACTCATTCATGCGTATCTAGAAGTTACTTATGCAGACCACTGTAGACGTTTCAATAGTTTAATTTGACGCATACACTTGACAGAATGGGTACAGTTACAGGAACACAGGTCGACATCAATAGCATATTGTTGACCCACGGTGTACAATTATAAATTGGCATTCATGTTGAGGACAATCACAATGGAACATCAGTATACCAACGTTCAGAGTTTCATATCTCATCTAAATATCCATCAGGCCTTACTCACTGATCATGTCAGTTAATATATAATGTTTAACAAATCTTCATCAGGACTTACTGACTAGTCATGTCAGTTAATCAATAATGTTTACGGTGACTCCTGGACAGAACCTCCTTTAGCATAAGTGTAGCTTGTACCCTAGCGGAGATTTCTTTAAATAGCATTCAGCAAATATCTTCTGAGCGAATGTTAAATCACCCAAGAATAGATTTTCCTTTCATAAGTGTGATCTCTTGATCATCATCGGATAATAAGGGCATCCCTGTTCCCTGGTAAATGATCAACAATAAATAGCATTCCAAAATGGCTTCTCGTCTTGTAAACATCGCTCACCCTAACGATGTACGACAAACCTTCAATAAAGATTCAATTCTTGAATATCAAAGTTTTCCACAAGCATCAGCATAATCTGTCCTCATAATTGCTGTATAGAAACATAACCCATGCTGCTAGATAATATGTCATTCTGACATACTGACATAGGTAGATTCATGTAAACGTCTGCCCATCTTAAGCCTAGGAATGAACGAAGTCAGCAAAAGTACGTTTACCTTAACATAGGAATACACTAGCAAGCACAAACGCTCTTCTCCTGGCGTTATGGAATGAACACTAGGGAACTCATGGATTTAACAATCCCAGAAGAAACTATCTTCGTTCCCATAATCAAAAAGAGATCACAAACTTTGGGCAGGTCTACGACATGACTCCCGCCATAGGCTTCATCACCGCAGAACTCCCTAACGTATCTTCATCCGCCGAAAAGCCCCTGATCCCTGAAGTACAGTACAAGAAAAATAGTTCGACATAAACATACAAAGATATCAATCTATAGGACATATTCGTCCTACATAGACAAGAACTACACATAGATTCGAGCCATAGACATTCTGAAGCAATAGCAATCTATTCCTAACCAAACATAGAATAGATCAAAATAAATCTAGATTCCTCCGCTGAGTTCGATTTTCAGGAACGATACCAGGAGCGGTAACTCACAGAATGAATACCCATCGCCTAATCTGAGTTCTGTCCCTCAAGACCGAAAAACATGCATTCAAAGATAAATATATTTTTATCAGACAAATAATTACAATGTGTATCTATCTTGATATAGAAAAAAAAATCTGTTGTCGAGTTGGAAGTGTTAAGAAGTCCAAGACTCAACAGTTAAGTGGAATCATGTGGCCATCTAGACAGAATGTCTGCCATCACATTATCTGATCCACGAATAGCTCGTACCAAAAAATGAAAAGGTTGAAGAGCAATCGCATATTGAGTAGACCTCGAACACTTCAAATTTTTACTCTGTATAGCCGTAAGAGCTTTCTGATCGGTTTCTACTATGAAATGTGCGCCTAGAAGGAATCTTTGTAATTTGAGAATTGACCATACAATAGCCAATAGTTCACGGTCTAAGACCGAATAATTCCTTTCTGCAGCATTAAGCTTTCTGGAAATATACATTACAGGATGCAGAGTTCCAGAGTACTCTTGCATTAGTGCCGCTCCAATCCCAGTGGATGAAGCGTCACTACGAAGAATAAATGTCTTATCTTTAGTAGGTAACACTAAAATAGGTGAAGAAGAAAACATAGTTTTGATCTTATCCAAAGAGGATTGACATTCTTGAGTCCAATGGACTATATTAGGAGACCCTTTCTTTAGCAAGGAAGAAAGAGGTGCCATGATCGAGGACAGATTCGGAATGAATCGTCCATAAAATTGTATGAGACCTAAGAAACTTCGCACTTGCTTTTTAGTCTTAGGAATAGAAATGTTAAGTATTTTACTTGTATTATGGTCCTCTTTCTTTAGGAAACCATGACCGACACGGTGACCTAAGAAAGCAATTTCGCTAAAACCAATGCAGGCTTTAGAGGGTTTCGCTGTCAGTTTATACTCGCGTAGAGTAGATAGCAATTCAACTAACCCCGAATAGTGATCTTCCCAAGTATCGCTGAAAAGACAGATGTCATCTAAGTACGCGATGACATCTGACCGATAAGATAGAATTCGACGCATCATGCGTACGAATGTAGCTGGTGCGTTCATAAGGCCGAAAGGCATGAAATTCCATTGAAAAAGGCCTTTAGGTGTTGAAAAAGCCGTAAAAGGCTTGGCGCGTTCAGATAGAGGAACTTGCCAATATCCTTTGGACAAATCTAGTTTAGTGAAAAAATGAGATTTAGAAAGCCTAGTAAGTAGCTCTTCTAGTAAAGGCATAGGTTCAGCATCAAACTTCGTGACTTGATTCAATTTGCGATAGTCAACGCAAAGACGTATGTTATTGTCTTTTTTCCGGACAATAACCATCGGCGAAGAATACGCAGAAGTGGATGGTTCAATAATTTTTAAATCTATCATCTCATCCAACTCCTTCTCAACCTGTGCTTGAAAATGTATAGGAATAGGATAAGGTCTGACTCTAATAGGATTATGGTCAGTTAGAATAATGTCATGTTCAATGACACGAGTTTGTCCAGGAATGTAAGTAAGAACATCCTGAAATGTTTGTAACATAGCCGAAACATGTCGCTGTTCTCCTAGAGATAAATCCGGAGAAACAGTAACGTTTTTCCATGATTCGCTAGAATGAAGTGGAACCATCGGAAGCGGAAGATTAACATCCGAAAAACTTGTTTCCTCATCCTGTATTACAGACAGTGATGAGAAATGACCATGTTGGACTGGTGAATCGTCCGTTGCCTGGAAAATAGGCTGTAAATAATCCGGACATTCATGGAATTCCGTAAGCATATTGATGTGGAAGGTTTTACGCTTCCCATCAATATCGACAATGTAGTTGATAATACGAGGAATTTATACCACCACTGATATCGTCTGGATGCGGGTGTTATGTTTTAGAGTCGTGTACTGGTCATCGCTGAAGCAGGTCTTCTTTAGATTACTTCTGCACCATTAAATCAACCTGTCATGTTGACATTGAGTGGGAGTGTCAAGTAACGCGAATGGAGTGATAGTTCAGTGTAATAGACCACTTGATAATATTTCTCACACACTCTCATGCAAGTCAATGACGACTTGAACTGCAGCGGGCATTTCACACCGTTTAATAGGGACGCACACATCAGGACAGCACGGAACATAGTCGTGGGAACATGTTGACGTATACATCATTAGGCATTTGAACAATAGATCATATTTCATGCAGCATTCAAATATGATGGAAGATATAAGGAATCATTCAATGTTTTGGCAGACTATTGCCACATCCCCTAACTGACTGAACGCATCAGTGGGTGTGGGTGTGTAAACATATAAAGAGGTCACTGGCCGAACCTTTTCCTTGGCTAAGTTCTCCAGCGACATATAGCAAATATTTATGTAATAAAGTTAAACCACGATAGGGGTTTTCATATTAGGGAGATCTCCATATCACTGTCCGATAATAAGTTTGGTATACTGTTCTCAGGACAGCGATCCATAACGATGACAAGAAAGTAAGATGGCTACTTTCCTGAGTTTTGCTCACTCACCCAGCAGAAGGATAATAATAAGCCAAAGTTAATTCACAACTTGAATATCAATAATTTCCTAGAGTTTTCCTACAGTTCCACATTACTAAGGTTGTTACATGTAGACATCAGCTCTGTTGGGAAACCTGTCATCTTCAATGGTATATCAACGACCAACGATGTTCGAAAATACGACTCCATCTAGGCCTAACCACGTAGAGATCATCAAAAGAAAGGGTCTGGTATTACCTGGAGTCCGAATTAATAACAAAGTGCATGAGGAGAATCTCTGACAAATAGACTCTTGCAGAGACACAAACTTCTCCTGGAAAAACATGCACAAATCACTTTTCAACCTTTAAAAGGGACCAGCCCAAAGAAACACACTCAGCCATAGCAGGCGGCATTATCGAGACTCACTACGCATGCCTCGAAAAACGAATACCTGCCCCCAGTGTTCGGCACAAAGAATATAGTCCGACCTAAACATACAAAGATATACAATATAAGACTGAATCTTCTTGTACTAGACAAGTAATACATATAAATTCAGGCCATGAACATATTGAACAAGATCAATCTATTTTCTGGCCCTAACAAATGAGAAATTACATAAATTCGG
Organism: Oreohelix idahoensis; assembly: GCA_024509875.1. Taxonomy (NCBI): domain Eukaryota; kingdom Metazoa; phylum Mollusca; class Gastropoda; order Stylommatophora; family Oreohelicidae; genus Oreohelix; species Oreohelix idahoensis. The sequence goes on along the minus strand of JAMPIV010015716.1, from coordinate 160,051 downwards.
TATTCATCCGCGAAATCAATATTCAAGGGGAGATCATCCACATAATCAAAAGTATAAATCAAATCATGGATGATATAACTTTGACTATAACCAAAGTAATCTCTTTTTCCATATCAATTAGTCATATCGTATTTTTGTAATCTGTGCGTCAAAAATATGTGCGCAACAGATTACCACACCCCCCGGGAAAAAAAATGGTACATTTTTTTTGAAATACATCTAGGAGCATCATACAACAGGCTCACAACGCACGAATAACAATGCGCAGATGATAAGCATTCCAAACAAATGTAACGCCTAATGTGAGGCTATGTCGTCCTATGGCACGACAAGTGAGAATATATCTCAAGATCTTAGAGAAAGTATTTCTCTAAGTATAAATATTTCCAGAGAGGTGTCACCAACGCATACTACAATTCTGGCAATGCCACAATTTCTACACTAGTTTATCCAAAAATTTCATCTTAGGTATTTTAACATCATGATTATCAAAGACGAAAAAAACATCAAAAGACCAGCGGTGAATATACATCAATGAACCGCTAAGTAGTGATACAATCAATATATATGATATATTACATATGTGTACATCTTTTAGTATAGAAAAAAGTGTAGTAGAGTTAGATCTGTAAAAAATATCAGGATCTAACGGTTAGATGGAATCATGTGGGCATCTAGATAAGATATCTGCCATCACATTTTCTGAACCACGGATAGCTCGCACCAAAAAATGAAAAGGCTGAAGAGCAATCGCGTATCGCGTTGATCTTGCGCTCTTCAGATTTTTACTCTGAATAGCCGTAAGAGCTTTCTGGTCAGTGTCCACAATGAAATGCGTGCCAAGAAGAAATCTTTGAAGTTACAGGATTGACCAAACCATAGCCAATAACTCACGGTCTAGGACCGAATTATTCTTCTCTGCGGCATTTAGTTTCCGAGAAATATACATCACAGGATGCAGAGTTCCGGAGTACTCTTGCATTAGTGCTGCTCCAATCCCTGTGGATGAAGCGTCACTACGAAGAATAAATGTCTTATCTTTAGTAGGTAACACTAAAATAGGTGAAGTAGAAAACATAGTTTTAACCTTATCCAAAGAGGATTGACATTCTTGAGTCCAATGGACTATATTAGGAGACCCTTTCTTTAACAAAGAAGAAAGAGGTGACATGATTGAGGACAGATTCGGGATGAATCGTCCATAAAATTGTATGAGATCTAAGAGACTTCGCACTTGCTTTTTAGTCTTAGGAATAGAAGTATTAAGTATTTTACTTGTATTATGGTCCTCTGTTTTTAAGAAACCATGACCAACACGGTGACCTAAGAAAGATATTTCGCTAAAACCAATACAAGCTTTAGATGGTTTTGCTGTCAGGTTATTCTCGCGTAAGATAGATAATAGTTCATTTAACCCGTTATAGTGATCTTCCCAAGTATCACTGAAAAGACAGATGTCATCAAGATATGCAATGACATCTGAGCGATGAGATAGGATTCGACGCATCATGCGTACGAATGTTGCAGGGGCGTTCATAAGGCCGAAAGGCATGAAATTCCATTGGAACAGACCCCTTGGTGTCGAAAAAGCAGTAAATGGTTTGGCGTGTTTCGTGAAATATTATAATCCACATATATAAATTAAAACGTAAATGTAAAGCCTAACAAATAATTTCAATAAAAGGAAAGAAGAATGGTAAAGAACAGTGCTGTCACAATGACTGTACTCGAAATCCCCCTTGTTTTCTACTTCGTCTGCAAAATTGTAACGTTTCACGTTGATAGTAAAGGCCTACTGCATCATTACACGCTTGCTTCAATAAAACGTGTACTGCCTTTCTAAGAAAAACCTTGAGATACGCAAGCTGATTAATGACCTAAATTAATACTAGCATTAATTACACTACGTTACCATAAACGAACGGACAGATGGACTTAGGATAGAAAGAAGGGAGGGCTGATCGGAGGAACGCAGGCAATACTACCACAGTCGCGCGATACACAATTGCTGCCATCACGCGTGTAAGGCCACATGCACTAGCTTTTTTCAAATCGACGGTGATAAAAACACTACCCATACCAGAGTTAGGTTTTAAAATCCTGAAAAACGCTTATTAGGAAATATGACATTATACTGGTTTACGTTTGAAAACATTACAGTACCCAGACACCACATCGTTTTCGAAGTAAACAGGAGGTAGAAGAAAGTGCATATTTTGAACGCAGCCACTTAGCTCCTTTAAATTTGTATATTTGGGTTCCTTAGGACTGGCTGACAAAAAATATGTTAAACGTTACGCAAATAGTCTAGGAATTACCAAATTATAGCCAAAAGAAATAGTGAGGGATGTCAGACAACACCCAAATCAGAATCGCTCAGTGGCAGATTTTCAACACACCATTGTACGGGAAATAGGCTGACATGTTACCTCCTATTTGATTGGCGGAAAATAAATGTAAGGCTAAACACGATTAGTCGGACTATAAATACTACTTCTTTGTTGTTAGGGGAAACGTGAGTAGGAGTACTTTTTTGAAAAGCTGTGTAAACATGACATGATTGGTTAGACCTGCCAATATAGTCAATTAGAGGCGTCAGGTCAACACCACATTTGCAAATAAACTTACTACAGAATCAGTGCGTTGAGCACCAGTGCATATTTTGCTAAATAAAAGCCTGGGACATCGGCAGATCGAAATTGTGCTATATTCATGGCCGGTCAACGTAATTCTGTGTTATTTCCATGAATTGTGGTAAGCTTGAAATATTTGACATCTTTTAATGAAAATTGAATGTAAATTGATAATTTATGTCTGTATATATGTGTGGTTCAGTAGCGAACATGAGGTAAAGCCTATATAATGCTCCAGCCTGAACAGAAGGTGTCGGAGGAAAGTAAAACTACATGGAATTGCCAAACAGTACACTGCCACCTATATTATTGACTAGAAAGAAATAATGCTGGAATTGCAGAGGCGTAGTAACCATTAGGGAGGAATATACTGGTGAAAATTGTTTCAGATGAAGATAGCAGTTGGCCTACCGCTCTGAACTCAGTGTTTGTTATGTATTGTGCTCAGTGTAGAAATAGAGTATAAATTAGTTCTGAAGTAGGAGGTACAACTTTCTTGTTTCAGGGACTGTGGTCCTAAAGCTATTGAGCAGTACCTGGTCAGAGCTTTGCTGAATCCAGAGGCGGACAGCATACTCCTTGGTCCATATAGCAAACAGTGAGGTGTCTCCAGAACACAGGGGAGCAATCGAGCAGAGGAGTCTTTTCCTGCCGCCATCACGAAAGTTAAGCCTATGTGGCCAGCTGAGCTCAACATTATGTAACCCCATCTTAAACTAACATTGTATCAAAATAAGAGGGGAAATTAATTGTTTTAATGAACGGAACTGAGAACATCTCCAATACTAGTTCCAACAGAAATAAACACTTGAAGTCATGATGACAAATACCAACATAGCTTGAAAAAACAACACCAGTATTACCTCATATTACCACTACACAACTGACACACATAGGATAAGATTAATAAAATATGTCACTACAAGATTCATATTGATAAATTCTGTACATATAACTTGTAATTAAAAGTGATTGTGATTCCTGGTTCACTTTGTATTTGAATCAGGACACATATATATTAATGAAAAGTGCTTAATACATATTGATATTTGAAAATTTACCAGTGACTCATTTAAGATAGTCTTATAGAATGGTACATGTGTGTGAGTGTCACAGTGTTGTCAAGTGTGGTGGAATAAATTGACTTGTTTATCTGTCTGTTGTTGTTGTGACTTACACTTCATCATATACATACCCTAGACATTCAACGTAGTCATCACTATATTCAAGAATAATTCTGACTGAGGTATAAATATGTGGTAGCAAGTAAGGTCATCTATAATACAATACCCTTATTAGATATAGATACCTTCACAGCTGATCTCAGTCAGTACACTAAGTCCCCTATAAATATTTATATATCCCACTTTACCACATATATTGGGGTCTCGCTCTCGGGATTTTGAATCTTTCCCTATTAAAAATATTGGGGTTAATTCACTTCAGGGAATAATAGAAATAAAAAAAAGTATCCTTGGGTGAAAATAAATAAGGTTGAGCTCTCAGTGCCTGTAGTGTCCTTAGATAAATATTGATAGATTGAATTGTTACATTTGCATGATAGACAATGGCCGACTTGGCAAAATTTCGATCTGCTGCTGTACAGACTGCGAAAGAGTTAGGAATGGACGGGCAAATTATGATTTCTTATGTCACTGCTGAATGTGACAAATATATTGAACGGGAAGAAAGAAGATTAGAAAAAGAGGCCGAAAGAAGGTTAGAGGCTGAGACTAAGAGGCTGCAATTTGAGGCTGAGGCTAAGAGGTTGCAGATTGAGGCTGAGGCTAAGAGGTTGCAGATTGAGGCTGACAAAGAGGCTAAAGCATTGGAAGCCGAGGAAAGAAGACAGGCTGCAGAAAGAGAAGAGAAGAAATTAGCTGCAGAAAGAGAAGAGAAGAAATTAGCTGCAGAAAGAGAAGACAAGAGATTAGCTGCAGAAAGGGAAGCAGAAGATAAAAGATTACAAAGGGAACATGAGTTACGACTAAGGGAGTTTGAGTTTCAAGGCCATGCTCCTGAAAATGGTGCCAGTCCCTTTACCTCTGATGCCACTGCTAGCCAGGGAGCCTCAACCTCAGCTATGAATTTTCATTTAGATCATTTCGTTGAGAAAGACGATGATATTGAGAGCTATCTAAATAGATATGAACTATTAGCTACCACATATGGGTTAGAGAGAGAAAGGTGGAGCTTAAAGTTATCTCAAGGACTTCGTGGGGCAGCTTATGAAGTTTTTGCCAAAATGAGCAGAGGTGATCAGGAAAATTATGACATGCTAAAGCAGGCTCTTTTGTTAAGATATGAAAAGAACGCAGAATTTTATAGAAAAAAATTTAGGAATGCTAAACTACTGTCAGGTGAAACCTACCACCAGTTCTCTGCACGAATAGAGACATACTTGGAGAAATGGACTTCTCTGGGGAAAACCCAAGATCTTAAGGAAATGGTCCTTATAGAACAATTAAGAGAGTCCATGGCTCCAGACATGAGAAAGTTTCTCATGGAACAAGGTGCAGAGAGGCTGGGTGAGTTGCTAAATGTTGCTGAAAGGTATCAAGCAGCTCAGGCAGAAGTATCAGGTAATAAGAAGAAACAGGTGGATAATTTTAGGGCACCACAGAACTTTAATAAATTTGATCCTAGAGATCAAAACAAAGGTAAGCACCAATTTGATAGGCCACGGTATGACAATAAAAATAAAACCCCACAATTCGATGAAAGGAAATATGATGAAAGAAAATCTTTCAACCAAGGGAAAAGGTGGTGTAAAAATTGTCAGATGGACAATCATGACACTGACCGTTGCAGAAGGAAACCTGTGTATATGGCCACCCTTCAGGTCAGGTCGACCTCAAGACAGGAGGAGGATATTATGTTGGATACCACTCCAGAAGAGATGAGGAAGGCACAGGCTGGGGATAAGACCCTCAAGCCTTGTTTCAGGAAATTGTCAACTTGTCATACAACTCCAGGCAAGGGAGAATTTTACATGAAAAACAAATTGATGTATAGGAAGACTGGAGCTAGATCCAAAGGTCAGGGACAGCTGGTACTTCCTAAAAGATATAGGACAGAATTAATAAGGAGCCTACATGTGAAACCAGATGGGGACCATGAGAAGATTGGTACCATCATCCAAAAGGTGGCTCACAATTATTATTGGCCCAAGGCAAGATGGGACATTGAGAATTTTGTAGAAAGGTGTAGCATAGCACATGAGGGAACACCCACAAGTGGGAACATTGATCAGGACCTGGACACGCCATAGGGCAAACTTAGGCCTGAAAATAAAAAGAGAAATAAATTTGATAAAGTGGACCAAAGGGAATGGGAAGCCCCTTTTCACGGACAAGCTTCACTTAACTGTTTTACAATGGCCACTATGCGGAGAGTGCAAAAAGATGTCTTACCCCAGGATAAGCCGGAAATCCCTCAATCGGACTTAAACAAACTGGAGGAAGAGGATGTAGAGAGGAAATCTCTCATCAAGAATTCTAAGTGGGGAGACAGCCCCAAGAAAAGAATTGGTAGCGGTCGTTTTGTGACTGATAATTCTGGGAAGAAAAATCATCACTATAGCGCTTCCAGTGGAAGAGACCATACCGGTGCATGGACAAATAGGTCCACAAAATTAAAGCTCCACATGTAGCTCTGTTAAGAACGTGGACTGATGAAAAAGCAGAGGAAAATATTACATCCTCATACCAATATGTGAATGAGCTGACCACTCGTTTAAAAACTGGCTGGAAACTTGCCAATGAAAATTTGAAACAAGCCAGGAAGAAACATGCTGCCTATTATAACAGGAAAGCGAAAGACAGAGATTTGGCTGTGGGAGAGAAGGTACTGCTTCTTCTACCCGGTAGTCAGAATAAGTTACAGATTGGATGGCAAGGTCCATATACAGTTCTAGAGAAGGTGTCTAGAACAAATTATAAGATAGATAAGAAGGGGAAAGAAAAAATCTATCATGTGAATCTCCTGAAGAAATATTTGGAAAGAGAACATCAGGAAGAGACACACTTGTTGACCTTGTCCATTGCCATGGAGATGAAAAAGGAACCACTTTCATCATTTGAATATCCATTACACCCCTGTGAGACAGCGGCACAGGTGAAAATCAGTACACATTTAACGAAAACTCAGAAAGAGAGAGTGCAACAGGTTCTAGATAATCATGCAGAGGTGTTAACAGACCGACCTGGGCATACAAACTTATTGGAATATGATATGAAGCTGATAGACCCCACACCTGTCTGTATGAAACCCTATTCGATTCCTTTTGCTAAGGAGAAAGCTTTGAAGGAAGAGATAAACTATTTGTTGAAGGAAGGAATTATTTCACACAGTGAATCTTCGTATAGTTCCGGTGTTGTACTCTTAAGGAAGCCCTCTGGAGAACATAGACTCTGTATAGATTACAGGAGACTGAATGCTATTACAGAAGGACAGGTGGATCCATTGCCGGATACAAATCAGCTGTTTGCCAGACTAAATAAAGCTAAATATTTCTCAAGAGTGGATCTGAGTAAAGGCTACTATCAGATTCCAGTAAAACCTGAGATCAGACAAAATTGTTAGATGGAAACAATTCGGAGGAACGTAATGAATCCCTGAGTTGCCTCTTTGATTGAGGATATTCCGAATGTTTCATACAGGCTAATAAGAAGATTATGGGATCCACTACGAAAACTCTGCTATCACCAGGTATATGTTATCTCCTCATAACGTACATTTTGAGGAAAATCTAATGTTCTCTGGACATGTCATTGCGCAGACTCAGAGAAGAGAAATGGTGAATACGGGTTGTGAAGCAGCATTAAGACAAGCAGTCACACTTGCGGCTGTTCAGTAACATAACCGAAAAATATTATTGGTTGTAGAGGTCTGAGGCAGATTTCATGAGTAGTGCCTACTCTGAATGGACCCAACTACATAAAACCATGATAGCACAACAGCAGAGTAAAGTCAAGTTGACTTACATTTATCTATGTGTATATAGAATAAAGGACTGACATAAGATGTCTGTTTTAAGAGGGGAGATGTCGTGAAATATTCTAATCCACATATATAAATTAAAACGTAAATGTAAAGCCTAACAAATAATTTCAATAAAAGGAAAGAAGAATGGTAAAGAACAGTGCTGTCACAATGACTGTACTCGAAATCCCCCTTGTTTTCTACTTCGTCTGCAAAATTGTAACGTTTCACGTTGATAGTAAAAGCCTACTGCATCATTACACGCTTGCTTCAATAAAACGTGTACTGCCTTTCTAAGAAAAACCTTGAGATACGCAAGCTGATTAATGACCTAAATTAATACTAGCATTAATTACACTACGTTACCATAAACGAACGGACAGATGGACTTAGGATAGAAAGAAGGGAGGGCTGATCGGAGGAACGCAGGCAATACTACCACAGTCGCGCGATACACAATTGCTGCCATCACGCGTGTAAGGCCACATGCACTAGCTTTTTTCAAATCGACGGTGATAAAAACACTACCCATACCAGAGTTAGGTTTTAAAATCCTGAAAAACGCTTATTAGGAAATATGACATTATACTGGTTTACGTTTGAAAACATTACAGTACCCAGACACCACATCGTTTTCGAAGTAAACAGGAGGTAGAAGAAAGTGCATATTTTGAACGCAGCCACTTAGCTCCTTTAAATTTGTATATTTGGGTTCCTTAGGACTTGCTGACAAAAAATATGTTAAACGTTACGCAAATAGTCTAGGAATTACCAAATTATAGCCAAAAGAAATAGTGAGGGATGTCAGACAACACCCAAATCAGAATCGCTCAGTGGCAGATTTTCAACACACCATTGTACGGGAAATAGGCTGACATGTTACCTCCTATTTGATTGGCGGAAAATAAATGTAAGGCTAAACACGATTAGTCGGACTATAAATACTACTTCTTTGTTGTTAGGGGAAACGTGAGTAGGAGTACTTTTTTGAAAAGCTGTGTAAACATGGCATGATTGGTTAGACCTGCCAATATAGTCAATTAGAGGCGTCAGGTCAACACCACATTTGCAAATAAACTTACTACAGAATCAGTGCGTTGAGCACCAGTGCATATTTTGCTAAATAAAAGCCTGGGACATCGGCAGATCGAAATTGTGCTATATTCATGGCCGGTCAACGTAATTCTGTGTTATTTCCATGAATTGTGGTAAGCTTGAAATATTTGACATCTTTTAATGAAAATTGAATGTAAATTGATAATTTATGTCTGTATATATGTGTGGTTCAGTAGCGAACATGAGGTAAAGCCTATATAATGCTCCAGCCTGAACAGAAGGTGTCGGAGGAAAGTAAAACTACATGGAATTGCCAAACAGTACACTGCCACCTATATTATTGACTAGAAAGAAATAATGCTGGAATTGCAGAGGCGTAGTAACCATTAGGGAGGAATATACTGGTGAAAATTGTTTCAGATGAAGATAGCAGTTGGCCTACCGCTCTGAACTCAGTGTTTGTTATGTATTGTGCTCAGTGTAGAAATAGAGTATAAATTAGTTCTGAAGTAGGAGGTACAACCTTCTTGTTTCAGGGACTGTGGTCCTAAAGCTATTGAGCAGTACCTGGACAGAGCTTTGCTGAATCCAGAGGCGGACAGCATACTCCTTGGTCCATATAGCAAACAGTGAGGTGTCTCCAGAACACAGGGGAGCAATCGAGCAGCGGAGTCTTTTCCTGCCGCCATCACGAAAGTTAAGCCTATGTGGCCAGCTGAGCTCAACATTATGTAACCCCATCTTAAACTAACATTGTATCAAAATAAGAGGGGAAATTAATTGTTTTAATGAACGGAACTGAGAACATCTCCAATACTAGTTCCAACAGAAATAAACACTTGAAGTCATGATGACAAATACCAACATAGCTTGAAAAAACAACACCAGTATTACCTCATATTACCACTACACAACTGACACACATAGGATAAGATTAATAAAATATGTCACTACAAGATTCATATTGATAAATTCTGTACATATAACTTGTAATTAAAAGTGATTGTGATTCCTGGTTCACTTTGTATTTGAATCAGGACACATATATATTAATGAAAAGTGCTTAATACATATTGATATTTGAAAATTTACCAGTGACTCATTTAAGATAGTCTTATAGAATGGTACATGTGTGTGAGTGTCACAGTGTTGTCAAGTGTGGTGGAATAAATTGACTTGTTTATCTGTCTGTTGTTGTTGTGACTTACACTTCATCATATACATACCCTAGACATTCAACGTAGTCATCACTATATTCAAGAATAATTCTGACTGAGGTATAAATATGTGGTAGCAAGTAAGGTCATCTATAATACACTACCCTTATTAGATATAGATACCTTCACAGCTGATCTCAGTCAGTACACTAAGTCCCCTATAAATATTTATATATCCCACTTTACCACAGCGTGTTCGGATAGAGGAACTTGCCAATATCCCTTAGACAAATCAAGTTTAGTGAAGAAATGAGAATTCGATAGTCTAGTAAGTAGCTCTTCTAGTAAAGGCATAGGTTCAGCATCAAATTTCGTCACTTGGTTCAATTTGCGATAATCAACGCACAAACGTATGTTATTGTCTTTTTTTCGTACAATAACCATCGGCGAAGAATATGCTGATGTGGATGGTTCAATTATTTTCAGATCTATCATCTCATCCAACTCTTTCTCAACCTGAGCTTGAAAATGTATCGGGATAGGATACGGTCTGACTCTTATAGGATTATGGTCAGTAAGTATAATGTCATGTTCAATGACATCAGTTTGACCAGGGATGTCAGTAAGGACATCCTGAAATTGTTGTAACATAGTAGAAACTTGTTTCTGTTCTCCTAGAGATAACTCGGGAGAAACCGTAACATCTTTCCATGACTCATTAGAATGAAGTGGAATCATCGGAAAAGAGAGATTCACATCCGAGAAACTCGTTTCCTCATCCTGTATTACTGACAGCGATGAGTAATGTCCATGCGGGACTGGAGAATCGTCTGTTGCCTGGAAAACAGGTTGTAAATAATCCGGACGTTCATGGAATTCCGTAAGCATGTTGATGTGGAAGGTTTTATGCTTCCCGCCAATATCGACGATATAGTCAACGTCGGAAACTTTTGATATTACATCGTATGGACCTTTCCAAGAAATAAGAAGTCTGTTTTCCCTACAAGGTAGCAAGACAAATGCTTTGTCACCCGAACAAAGTTGTCGCAAGCATCTCTTCTTATTGGCAAATTGCCTTGCTTTCTGTTTCGCAAATTCAGAAGAAGCAGTTGCCAATTTGCATGCTTCAATAATCTTGTGTCTAAGTGCAATGACATATTCGTAAGAGGATTTTGTGTCATCGACAATATTATCAGCAGTTATAAGGTCATGAAGTAATGACATAGGACCTCGCGGTTTCGCACCAAAAACAAGTTCAAAGGGAGAAAATCCTGTATGTTCGTTGGCGACCTCTCTGTATGCAAATTGAGCCGCGGGTAAAACCCTGTCCCAATCCTGAGGATGATCTTCAGTTATCTTACCTAACAAGTTTTTCAGCGTTCTATTCAGACGTTCTACCATCCCATTAGACATAGGATGATAAATACTACTCAGAGATCTCTCTATCTTAAGAGTCGACATCACTTGAGACATGGTATCCGATATGAGTTGGGTACCATGGTCTGATAATATTTCTCCTGGGAATCCCAGACGAGAAAATATGAGCCAAAGAGCATCTGCAATATCGGCAGTAGTTATGCTCTTCAGAGGAATAGCCTCTGGCCAACGAGTGCACATATCCACACACGTAAGATAAATTGGTGTCCTCTAGCAGACTTTGTCTTAAATGGACCGAATTGGAATATATGCAGCCTGAATAGGTGCAGCATGGCGTGGACCTTTGGATTTAACTTCTTGACGTACCTTACAAGATCGACAATAGATTCGTATGTCCTTGTTCACAAAAGGCCAAAAGAAAGATTCAAGAACTCTAGATTTAGTACGGGAAAAACCCATATGCCCAGCACACTGTGAATCATGAGCGTGCTGTAAGATTTTAACTCTCATACTTTTGGGCATAGGAATTTGAGAATGACTGGACTTAGCGGAGTCTCGTACCATACGTACAAGTACGCCATTCTTCATCGTAATCCAAGATTTACGATTTGTATCTTTATTCGGATCACCTTTTGTTGCTAGCGTGAAGAATTTTTTTAAAGTAGGATCATCTTCCTGTTTCTTTATGAATGAGTCACGAGAAATTTCCAAGAGATCACCTTGGTTCTGTGTATCGTTATCTTCAGAAGGTGAAGATTGAGGCACGTTAAGAGCTTGAGCCCTAGTGACTACAGCATTAGCAGTTTGCATATTCCTATTTTCCCAATCAACAATTTGTTGCGGAGTGCATTCTTTCACTCCATGAATGCGACCGATTATAAGATCAGCGATCGGATTCGGGAGAAGACATGCGTGCACATTTCCTGTAAAGAAGGGAGTAGCAATGTTGACAATGGTAGTAGAGTACTTCTCCAATGTGCCACCAAATGTTACGCATTTGATTACTTTGCCAGTGGCTCGAGAAGGATCTATTAGTGACTGCCTCACTCCAATGGTCGTGCACCCGGAATCGAAAAGAATTGAGACCGGAGTACCATCTATTAGACATCTATTCAAGACCAGAGCACCTCTTCTATCATGCGCGACTGACGCAGGGAGAGCGGGAAGAGGATGACCACAGCTTAAAGTAGAAACCGTGGTTGGATCGAATAATGTTTTGCATTGGGAACATAGAGATGCTCTAGCAAAATCGAAAGCAGAACATCCCACATTATTAGAGTCTTTCTTATCATTAGCTTGATTACCGGCTTCATGGAACTCTTGCTGTGCAGAGTTAGCCTGGTACTGTGATTTACGTCTTTTATATTGTGATCTACCTCGATTATCATAACCTCTATAGTTATTATTGCCTCCTCTGTTATAACCCCTACTTGGGTTTGAATCATAATATTCATGATCATAATCATCATGCTCATTATAATGAGTGTCTCTGTATTGTTGGTTTTGTTGTTTCCATGAAAGAGAACTTGGGTAGTTCCTATAGTGACTTCCTTTGCGGAAATGTCTAAAATTATGGCCACCCCTCGCGTATCGAGGACTGTCAGCCCGATACCAGTTCTTCGGAGAAGAACCCTGGTTTGAGTGGTTACCTTGGTTTTGATACCTATTCCAGCTAACCTTTTTATCAAATTTATTTTGAGCTCCTTGGAATTTGTGTGAGTAATAATAATAATAATAGCCCCTTCAGTCATAACTGACTATGGGAATGCGCCCCTGAGGTGGCAGCCCTCAGCTGCTTATTTTCCTGGTGCTCCTTTCGACGTTTTCTCCTCACCTCTGCTTCTTGTGTGAGCCTCTCTTCGCCCAATCTGAGGTGGTGCCGTAAATAGCATCGCCACTTAGTGCGATCGGCAGCTTCATCCTCCCATGTTGCTGGATCCATGTCCAGTGCCCTCATATCTCTCTTGCACACATCTTTGAACCTCAGCTGTGGTCGCCCAACTGTTCTCTTGCCATCTGCTAATTGTCCGTAGAAGATATCTTTTGGGATGCGACCATCTTCCATGCGGCGAACATGGCCAAGCCAGCGAAGTCTGCGCTGTCTAAGCAGCGTATACATACTTTGAAGGCCAGCACGTGACAACACCTCGACATTTGTCACTTTATCTTTCCACGAGATGCCGAGGATGCGGCGTAGACACCGCAAATGGAAGGTATTGAGCCTTCTTTCTTGCTTAGCATAGGTCGTCCAGGTCTCGCTGCCATATAGGAGTGTGCTGGTGACGCAGGCATTATATATACCGCAGCTTTGGTCTTCATTGTGAGTTTAGAGTTTCCCCAAACACGCGATGTGAGGCGGGCAAAGGTAGCTGCAGCTTTGCCAATGCGGCTGTCGATTTCTGTATCCAGTGAGAGTTTGTCATTGATGGTAGACCCTAGGTATGTGAAGTGGTGCACCACTGCCAATTCATAGTTATCGATAGTGATAACTGGTGCAGCACCCACATCCTGACTCAGCACATTCGTTTTCTTTAGACTTATTGTGAGGCCAAAGTCCTTGCATGCTTTAGTGAAGCGATTCATCAAGTTCTGAAGCTCCTGTTGGCTTTGAGTGACGACTGCAGCATCATCAGCGAACAACAAGTCTCTTATAGTGACCCTTCTGATTTTCGTCTTTGCCTTCAGCCTTGAAAGTTTAAACAGACGGCCATCTGACCTAGTGTGAAGGCATATTCCTTCAGTTGCATCTCTGAATGCATGTTTCAAGAGTAAGGCAAAGAAGATTCCGAAGAGGGTCGGAGCCAGAACACAGCCTTGTTTAACGCCACTTCGTATATCAAAGGGCTGTGACGTGTTTCCAGCATATTGGACTGTTCCCTTCATGTCGTCATGGAATGACTTTATCATTTCCAGCATTTTAGAAGGGCAGCCTATTTTCAGGAGGATTTTAAAGAGTCCATCCCTACTAACCAGGTCGAATGCTTTTGTGAGATCTATAAAGGCGATATATAATGCTCTTTTCTGCTCTCTTGATTTTTCCTGAAGCTGGCGGAGAGAGAAGATCATGTCTATTGTTGATCTGCCAGCTCGGAATCCACACTGTGCCTCTGGATATATGCGCTCAGCTAACTTGTGTAGTCGCATTAAGATGACTTTGGCAAAAACCTTACCAACAATACTAAGAAGAGAGATGCCTCTGTAGTTATTGCAATCACTTCTGTCTCCTTTATTTTTATACAGTGTTACAATCTGGCATCTCGCATGTCTTGAGGAATAGTTGTCTCTTCCCAGCACTGGCACAGCATCCTATGCAGGGGATGTAATAGCGTGCTCTTACAGCATTTGATTAAATCAGGAGGAATCCCATCACTGCCTGGTGCTTTGCCAGAGGCCAAGCTATCAATGGCCTTACTGAGTTCCTCTAATGTTGGTTCGGCATCCAGCTCCTCCATAGTTGGCCGACTATTGACAGCATCAAGGGCTGCAGGCGTAACGGTATTGTCTCTAACGTAAAGCTCAGAGTAGTGCTCGACCCACCTCTCCATCTGCTTACCCTTATCGGTTAGCTTCTCTCCGCTGATGGTTTTTAGCGGTGCCGTCTTACTTTTATGGGGGCCAAGTGCTTTCTTTATACCGTCATACATTTGTCTAATGTTGCCTGTTTGCGCTGCGATCTGGATGCTCTCACTGAGCTGGAGCCAATACTCATTTGCACAGCGTCGAGCAGTTTGTTGAACTTTGCTTCTCGTAGCCCTCAGGATCTGTAGGGTTCTGGCACTCGGTGAACGTTTGTATTCATTCATAGCACTGCGCTTAGCTTCAATAACAGGTGCCATCACATCTGATGAAGCGTCAAACCAGTCATTTGACTTTGCTGTTTTCTTACCAAAGGTGGCAAGTGCAGTGCTTTGAATGGTGTTCCGTAGATGCTCCCAGTTCTCTGTAATAGTATCACCATGCTGAGGGCTACTGAGCACTTTCTTGAAGGTCGCAGTGAATTGAGCGATCATGAAAGGGTCTGACATCTTGCTGGTATCAATGCGTGGTTTCCCTTCATGTCTGACACGATAGAGTTTTCTTGGTTGTGCTCTGATTTTGCAACAAACCAAGGAGTGATCTGTGTCACAGTCTGCACTATGGTACGAGCGCGTGGAGAGCACAGACCTGAGGAGTGGCCTTCTGACGAGAATCAGGTCAAGTTGGTGCCAGTGCTTGGATCGTGGGTGTCTCCATGACACCTTATGCTGGGGTTTTGTCTGAAAGTAGGTGTTGGTCACGCAGAGGTCATGGTGGACGCACAACTCTAAGAGCCGTTGTCCATTTTCATTCATCTTGCCAATACCAAACCTGCCCAGACATGAAGGCCATGAAACATTATTGGCACCCACTCTAGCGTTAAAGTCACCAAGGAGAACAAGCTGTTCTTGCCTAGGTATGCTTTTGATTACTGCTGCTAGATTCTCGTAGAACTCATCTTTAGCTTCTGAGGCAGAGTAATTATTATTGTATTGTGTTGCTGACGCAAATGGCATACCCTCTTT
This sequence comes from Oreohelix idahoensis, assembly GCA_024509875.1. Taxonomy (NCBI): domain Eukaryota; kingdom Metazoa; phylum Mollusca; class Gastropoda; order Stylommatophora; family Oreohelicidae; genus Oreohelix; species Oreohelix idahoensis. The sequence continues at coordinate 144,304 of JAMPIV010015716.1, read as the reverse complement.
AATCTTTTTGTTGCTAAGAGTTACGTCAGGGTGTGCCGTGACGTATTGGTCACAACATTCTTGCATTTGATTTAATCTTTGAGGTTTACGCTCGTGTAAAAATTCAAGGAATTGTTTGTTCACAGAGGACATGATCTTGTCTCTGAGCAACAAATCCATAAGAGCTTCATATGTTTTCTCTATTTTGGATAATTCAATCCATCGTTGAAATGTAAGACGTGCTTTTGCAATGAATTCTGAGAATTCTACCCCTGTCTCAGGTACCATTGTCTTAAACAAAATACGATAACCTTCCTCTGACAGTTGGTACTTCTTTATCAAGGCTGCCCTGATAACTTCATAATTATCCTTGTCAGTTTCTTCAACCAAACATAATCTCGTCAGACAATCACCTTTTAGATTCTCAGACAACTGATTAGCATATTGTAATTTATCCACATTATGAGCTCGACAAGCGCGTTCAAATCTATCAAGTCAGAATGCTATGTCATCACAGGCAGAGTTGAACGCTGGTACCTTGACCTTGTAAGTAAAGGGTTTACCATTACCACTAAATGATTGATTAACATTACTCATACTTGTCAATTTTAATTTCTCTAACTCAAATTCATGTTCTCTTATTGCTTTTCTCGCTTCAGCTTCTCTGTCTAATCTTTTTTGTTCAGCCGCAGCTTGAAATTTTCTTTCCTCAGCAGCAGCTTTTCTCTCCTCAGCAGCAGCTTGAGCAGCAGCTTCTAATTTTTTTTTCCTCTATTTGAAGTTTTCTCTCCTCAGCAGCAGCTTTTTTCTCCTCAACAGCAGCTTTTTTCTCCTCAGCAGCAGCTTTTTTTCTCCTCAGCTTGCATCTGCAATCTGAAATTTTCAGCATCTATCTTCTTTTATTCAACTTCTGCTTTCCACTTATTCTCATCTTTTTGTTTTTTCTCTTCTGATTTTAATGCAATGGTGTCGTAGATTTTAGATAGGAGAATTAAGACTTGGGTTGGTCCCTTCTGAATAGGTTGGAATGAGTGATAGTCACAGTGTGAGCTGGTGAAAAAACAATAGAATTTCCACACGTGAGATGATAGGATGTGATACAGAGGCTGTCTTTGAGAATCGAGATAATCTTCTCTCTCTCACCTATCTTCTACGACCGCTTTTAAAGGCGTCAGACAGTCTAATCACAGATATATATTACATAAATCTCTATCTACTCACAGGCACGCACATACACGTGACGACAGTTAAACACACAGACGTGGGAAATCTATAACCATGTATATATATATTATTTGAACGAGCTAACCAACGCACTGATTTAGTTCAAGAGAGATTTTATTATTATCATCTAAACAAAATCTTCTCACAACACCAAAAAAAATACATCAAGGAAAAACATATACAAATAGTCATAGAATTCAAGGAAAATGCTACAAGGATGATAGCCCCGTTATGATCTTAGCTCTAGGTTTCGCCCACAGCCCCGTTAATAGAACAGATGATAGCCCAAAGAGTTATAGATACATAGGGTTGAGTCTGAGAGGTTTCTTTCTTTCTCGTAAATGTATGAACAGAGTTGAATAATCTGATTTAGCCTAAGAAAAAAGAAACTCTAGCTTTTGTAACAAATTCTGCAGATTAAAAAAAGTTAAGACAGCAAATGGGTGACAATAATACAACTGTAAAATAACACTCTGATCTGCGTACACTCATTCATTCAGCCATGGCCATGGGTACACAGTTATACTCACAACTTTGCTCGCTGCCTCTGGGAACATAATAAATTCTAGGACCTCCACACAGACCCGAAAATGCAGTCCTTGACCAAGAAATCCCCAGTTCCAAAAGACGTACTAAACTCTCAGGGAACGATTCCTTGGGTGTTCTAATTTTTCGAATGTCTGATTACGTCACAGGAAATTTGTCCAGGCACGAAAGTTAGCAGAGCACAATGTCATTAGCTTTGGTTTCTAGAATTTAAGGAATGTCAGATCGGTGTCTACTTTCAGGTGGGTACTATATTTGGTCACCACAATACTAGTCACAATCTCTGTCGGAATGTTAATCTTGTAATATTCTCGCCGCCAGGCAGCATGTACATTTAAATTTGTGGAGCAATATGAACTGGCTCAACAGCCCAATATATATTTCTAGTCTTTAGAAACCGTTAGTGGGGTTGCTATTACTGTTTCTCTCTGATGGCTTATGCACTGTCAGACCCGTGTTACTTGAAACAAAAAAAAACCCCACGTGGTTAAAGATAGGAAATGTCTATGCTTCTCACAAATATGTCTCTCAGGCTACTAAACGCTGGCAAGTTGGGTACCACCGTTTCACTATATAAAAGAAAGAACACATATCAAATAATTTACATATATGTACTCAATATAACTTACATTTAAAACAGCAAGCCTACAGCTTGACTTATTATTTAAACTTCCGGTGAATTAAGTTATATAAAATCGATCATCAGGAATTAGGAATATGGTGCGTATTCCGTCACTATTCACTGATGTCGCATCTAGCATTTTATAAGTTTGATATAAAATATTATCGACTGAGTATTAGCCGTTAAATTAAATTCCTTATAGCTACTAGTTTTAGTAAGCTAAGATATAATTTATTATGTATTTCCACTGTATGCGTCACTAGAAAATAATACAAACTATAAATTTGGCACTCTGCGCAAAATCTAACTAATGAAATATGAAATAAGCGACTTAACACTTTATCATTTCACAAAATACTAGATATAATATATATTACCTCAAACACAGCACTACAGGGTATCGCACAATTAAGAATTATACGCTTATATTTATGGAAGTCTAGAAGTTCGACAAATTGTCGCAACAAACTAAGAAACTTCGCTTATACAGCTCTACTCTTCGCGAACCACCTGTCTACTGCGATTATAGAGAAAGAATGAAGATAAAGTTTCAAACTAGGTTTAATATTTTAAACCAGACAAAGGATGAACTATTATTTCGTAGAACGAAATGCTCTCCCCTTTCCGGCTTAAACGATACGTTTAACACCTAACATGTCGTAACTTCCACCTACTGACCAAGATGTACGCGTGTCAGTTTCAAATCTCAGACAACCGTCTGCTCTGGGCGAAAACGGGTTGGCAGTTTTAGCACCTACGTTAGTGTCAGGTGAAACTGGTAGACCAAAAGTCTGCTCATGTCCAGCGAAACGAATTTCTCACACCCCAGGCCCAGAAATCCGGTCGGGCCACGCTCTGACCAGGGAAACTGCAGACGTATGTCTGGCGAGAACTGTATATTCACAGCTATGGTTCGACCGGCAGAGACTTACATCTATGTAATAGAATTACGTATCCCAGTATGAGAAAAACACAAGGTAAAGTTTTAGAATACTGAAGAAAATATTTTTCGCAAACGAGTGATGCGAAAAATACAGGAAAAACAAGTAAGGAAAGATAATAAAATGAAAGGATTTGGGTGAGAGAATAGGAAGAAGATGTAGGCAATTTAATGATATAAAGACCCACGTGACAGGACGTCCCCCCTTAAGATATGGAAGCACTCCATGTCTACGTTATGGAATTAAATTTCCTATAACCGTAGCTTCAGGGTGTCTGTCTTCTTCCCTCTCATCTTCCCCCTCCATCTCTCTCCAATTCCTACTCAAGTCTACTCCCCAAAGTTTCCTTCCTCTGGAATGTCTCCCATGCGCGCTTGAAAGAGCGTCGCCGCTTCTGACATTTTTGAAAGATTTCCTGTGATAGCGGTGGAATATCCCTGCCACTATCATCATCTTCGTCAGCTCTGGCGATCGTCAGGAGATGGTCGGAGGTCGGCACTGGTCTTTCCAAGTATCTCTTTAAGAGATTTAAATGGAAAACCTTTTCCTTTCCTTGAATAGATATCTGGTAGTTAGCCTTAGACATCTTTTTCAGGACGGTAAACGGCCCTTGCCATCCGATCTTCAGTTGGTTGTTCTCGGTCGGGAGTAACACCAAAACTTTCTCTCCTGTTTCCAGTTCTCTCTCTTTCGCAACTTTCCTGTATCGGTTAGCGTGCTTGGTGCGTGCTCGCTTAAAGTTAGTCGTTGCTAGGTCCCACCCTAGTTTCAACCTTTCCTTTAAAACCGACACATATTTACTTGCTGAGACAACTGTCTCATCCGCCTTCTCGTCTGTCAGAGACTGAAGTAAGGCTTCAAGCGGGCCCTTAATGGGTCTGCCGAATAAGAGTGTCGCTGGCGGAAATCCTGTGGAAGTATGAGGAGATTCTCTGTAGCCAAATAAAGCTCCAGGAATACAAAGGTCCCAATCTTCAGGTTTCACTTGTGCCAGTTTACTTAGCAGCATGTTGAGGTTTCCATTAGCACGTTCCACGAGCCCATTTCCGGTCGGAGTATATGGCTTAGTGTGGATGTGTTGGGTCCTCAAGATCTTAACGATCTCATCCATCAACAGGTTTCGGTATGGAGATCCGTTATCCGTCAACACTTGCTGCGGGAATCCCAACCGAGTGAAAATCTGCACGAGGGCTTCTGCGACATGCTTGGCATCTGCGCATGTTAGCGGGATAGCTTCTGCCCATAAAGTGCATGTATCGACTAAGGTCAGGATAAACCTGTTCCTTCTTTTAGTCCTTTCGAAAGGCCCTAAAATGTCGATCACAACCCGTTCGAATGGTGTTCCCACTATTGGCATTTCACCCATGTGGACTGGGGGTGTCCGTTGCTTGGGTGGTACACGTTGGCACTGGGCACAGGATTTGACGTACCTGATAATATCAGTGTTTACTCCTGGCCACCAATAATGAGTGGTTATACGTTGGTTTGTGGCGTTCTGTCCCATGTGTCCGCTGAAGGGAAGAGAGTGCCCCATTTCTAGGATTTGGCTTCTGTACTGTTTCGGTACTAGGAGCTGGTTGTAACCTTGGTCAGGCTTGCCCGTTCTCCGATAAAGTACGCCATCCTTAGAAAAAATGTCCCCGTGCTGTTTGGGTTCCTTAGCCATGGGCAGTTTCCTAAAGCAGGGTGCCAAAGTAGGGTCCTTGTATTGCGCTTCTTTAAGTTCCATGTGTAACAAATTAGGCGCAGGCTCCCGTTCCTTCTTGGTTTGCCCTCTTGTAGTTACTGCTGCCACAATCGGCTCTTCCGGTTTCCCAATAGACACGTATCTCCCGCCAAGTATGACTGGGTAGATGGGATCATCCATAACAGCCGCTTTGATCACTCCTCTGACAAAGTCAGAGTGTATCTCCACCAATGCGATGGGAAGCGCTGTAGGTGCATCACTCTTACGAACTCCACAAAGTTGGACGGTCTCTGCTGTCTCTTGACCGGGTTTGACCAGGTTCCTGGCAACAATGCAATCATAAGAAAGCCCCGTGTCAAATAAGCAAGAAGTTTGAGAACCGTTCAAAGTAACAGTACCTCGCGTTGAGGGTCCATCCCCAACAGGTTGGGAATCACTGTCAATAATTCCACCTTGCGAGACTGTTAATAAGCATCCGATGCGTTTCGGCTCGGTGTGCTCGGTCTGATCATATGTCCCGTGCTCAGGGGTTCTCCCTTTGCCACCTTGTCCTTTCTGGCTACGCTGCCATGTAGGGCGGTCGGGTTGATCAGACTGTTTGGGGTGGTTGGGGTACTTGTTCTTGTAGAACTTGGATTTTTCAGGAGGGGGGTTTTGAGGTCCAGTTTCTCTGTGGTTATTTTGGTTAGAAGCCTGAGAAGATTGCTCTAGGTTATGTTTTCGAAAATGCTCCTCTGTCGGTTTCCGCTTTGTGGCCGGTAGTTCAGCCAGCGCATTGTGGTAACGCTCAGACTTCTCTAGGATGTCTTCGAGCTTTTCTGCACCCTGCTCAGCTAGAAATCTCCGGGTATCTGCAGACAATGTGTTCTTTATTTGTTCTGTTAAAACAAATTCCTCAAGACCTTCATAGGTAGAGGGGAGCTGTGAGAGCTCTAGGCACTTTGTCAGATAACCCTTCAAACGAGACGAGAACTGCTGAAAAGTTTCAGAATTCTCTTTCCGGCTGTTGCGAAACAGTTGCAAAAATTTGCGAGCGTTCATTTCAAAGCGCTCCAGTAACGCTTTCTTCAACAGATCATAGTTGTCTTGTTGGCTGCTTTCCAGTTTGGCGTAAACATCATACGCAGAACTTTTCAAAGCCTGGGAAAGCTTCATGTTCCAACGCGACCTCTCTAAACCGTACAGAGTTGCAATTTTCTCAAATTTTTCTAGCCAAGTGTCAATCTTCTCATTTGGACAAGGGAAAGATTCTAGCGGAAAAGACATAGCAGTGAGATGGGTAGATTGAGTGTTAGAAGGATCAGTTAAGGAAGAATGAGGAGAAGACTCTCCATTGCTGGAGGTAGAGGCAGCACCACGACTTTGAAGTTCTAGAGCTTTAAGAGCCAACTCATGTTGTCTCTCCTTCTCACTCTCTCTTCCTCCTCTCTCTCCTTCTCATGCTGTCTCTCCTTCTCCTCATGCTGTCTCTCCTTCTCTCTTTCCTCATGCTGTCTCTCCTTCTCTCTTTCTCTCTCCCTGCGGATTTCCATTTCCTCATCCATCTTCCTCTGCTGTAATAGCCGGTCTTCCGCTTCTTTCTTCCTAGCTTCTTCTTCTTTCCTCTCCGCATCGTATCTCTCAAGTTCGTCTCTGACAAAAGCTTTCGCTTCTTCGCCTTCCAGTCCCTCCTCTCTCGCTTCGTCCCTGAGGAGTTGTCTAAGCTTTGCCCTCTCGGCCATATTATGTCAGTGACTGAGACACGTTGAGATAGCAAATAGGAAAAAGAATAACCTGGTTCCTACCACTTAGGAGAAAAAATTTCCAAAAAATCCGAAAGATGATATCCTTAACCCTGGGATACCTCCTCCAAAATAAAATCTAACTATCGCTGCTATTATCGGCAATAAAGCACTTAATGCAAAACACGACTACGCCAACTAAATGGTAGTTAAGATTACTTCTGAAAAATAAGTTGCTACAGTGGAAAAGCAAAATAATTATTGCAAAAATTAAAGAGAAAAATAATCCCTTAATTATAAAATCCACTCTCAAGTTTACCCCTGAAGACAGTTCGGGTGAGGGAGGCAATTAATCTGGACGAATAGTCCGAAACGCACTCCTTAGCTTTGCTCAAACACCTACCTGCTTCAGAACCCTTGTGAATGTTATACACTCACAAAACTTTACCAGCGTTTAGTATTACAAATCAACAATAACATATATTCCGACAAAATCCACCTGTAACTCAAATGTATATTATTCAAAATGTTGTGGAAAAAAAACTTATTAGTTTGTGTGGTCAGCACGCCCGTAAACAGATCGTTAGTCTAGGGGATAAATTATTTTTAAAAGATGCAAAACTCACAAGACATCACACTCTTACTCTATATCAGAATAAAGAATCTTAAGTTAAAAATCCAGATAGACGAGTCTACCTTTGTCGTACTCGTCTTCCTATTCTAAGTTCAAAAATCCGTCGGGCGAGACCACCTTTATCGTAGCGCCTTAGGATTTTGGGTTCAATTCCCGGTAACGAGCGACCATTTGTCGTAGATTTTAGATAGGAGAATTAAGACTTGAGTTGGTCCCTTCTGAATAGGTTGGAATGAGTGATAGTCACAGTGTGAGCTGGTGAAAAAACAATAGAATTTCCACACGTGAGATGATAGGATGTGATATAGAGGCTGTCTTTGAGAATCGAGATAATCTTCTCTCTCTCACCTATCTTCTACGACCGCTTTTAAAGGCGGCAGACAGTCTAAACACAGATATATATTACATAAATCTCTATCTACTCACAGGCACGCACATACACGTGACGACAGTTAAACACACAGACGTGGGAAATCTATAACCATGTATATATATATTATTTGAACGAGCTGACCAACGCACTGATTTAGTTCAAGAGAGATTTTATTATTATCATCTAAACAAAATCTTCTCACAACACCAAAAAAATACATCAAGGAAAAACATATACAAATAGTCATAGAATTCAAGGAAAATGCTACAAGGATGATAGCCCCGTTATGATCTTAGCTCTAGGTTTCGCCCACAGCCCCGTTAAGAGAACAGATGATGGCCCAAAGAGTTATAGATACATAGGGTTGAGTCTAAGAGGTTTCTTTCTTTCTCGTAAATGTATGAACAGAGTTGAATAATCTGATTTAGCCTAAGAAAAAAGAAACTCTAGCTTTTGTAACAAATTCTGCAGATTAAAAAAAGTTAAGACAGCAAATGGGTGACAATAATACAACTGTAAAATAACACTCTGATCTGCGTACACTCATTCATTCAGCCATGGCCATGGGTACACAGTTATACTCACAACTTTGCTCGCTGCCTCTAGGAACATAATAAATTCTAGGACCTCCACACAGACCCGAAAATGCAGTCCTTGACCAAGAAATCCCCAGTTCCAAAAGACGTACTAAACTCTCAGGGAACGATTCCTTGGGTGTTCTAATTTTTCGAATGTCTGATTACGTCACAGGAAATTTGTCCAGGCACGAAAGTTAGCAGAGCACAATGTCATTAGCTTTGGTTTCTAGAATTTAAGGAATGTCAGATCGGTGTCTACTTTCAGGCAGGTACTATATTTGGTCACCACAATACTAGTCACAATCTCTGTCGGAATGTTAATCTTGTAATATTCTCGCCGCCAGGCAGCATGTACATTTAAATTTGTGGAGCAATATGAACTGGCTCAACAGCCCAATATATATTTCTAGTCTTTAGAAACCGTTAGTGGGGTTGCTATTACTGTTTCTCTCTGATGGCTTATGCACTGTCAGACCCATGTTACTTGAAACAAAAAAAACCCCACGTGGTTAAAGATAGGAAATGTCTATGCTTCTCACAAATATGTCTCTCAGGCTACTAAAAGCTGGCAAGTTGGGTACCACCGTTTCACTATATAAAAGAAAGAACACATATCAAATAATTTACATATATGTACTCAATATAACTTACATTTAAAACAGCAAGCCTACAGCTTGACTTATTATTTAAACTTCCGGTGAATTAAGTTATATAAAATCGATCATCAGGAATTAGGAATATGGTGCGTATTCCGTCACTATTCACTGATGTCGCATCTAGCATTTTATAAGTTTGATATAAAATATTATCGACTGAGTATTAGCCGTTAAATTAAATTCCTTATAGCTACTAGTTTTAGTAAGCTAAGATATAATTTATTATGTATTTCCACTGTATGCGTCACTAGAAAATAATAAAAACTATAAATTTGGCACTCTGCGCAAAATCTAACTAATGAAATATGAAATAAGCGACTTAACACTTTATCATTTCACAAAATACTAGATATAATATATATATTACCTCAAACACAGCACTACAGGGTATCGCACAATTAAGAATTATACGCTTATATTTATGGAAGTCTAGGAGTTCGACAAATTGTCGCAACAAACTAAGAAACTTCGCTTATACAGCTCTACTCTTCGCGAACCACCTGTCTACTGCGATTATAGAGAAAGAATGAAGATAAAGTTTCAAACTAGGTTTAATATTTTAAACCAGACAAAGGATGAACTATTATTTCGTAGAACGAAATGCTCTCCCCTTTCCGGCTTAAACGATACGTTTAACACCTAACATGTCGTAATTGCCACCTACTGACCAAGATGTACGCGTGTCAGTTTCAAATCTCAGACAACCGTCTGCTCTGGGCGAAAACGGGTTGGCAGTTTTAGCACCTACGTTAGTGTCAGGTGAAACTGGTAGACCAAAAGTCTGCTCATGTCCAGCGAAACGAATTTCTCACACCCCAGGCCCAGAAATCCGGTCGGGCCGCGCTCTGACCGGGGAAACTGCAGACGTATGTCTGGCGAGAACTGTATATTCACAGCTATGGTTCGACCGGCAGAGACTGACATCTATGTAATAGAATTACGTATCCCAGTATGAGAAAAACACAAGGTAAAGTTTTAGAATACTGAAGAAAATATTTTTCGCAAACGAGTGATGCGAAAAATACAGGAAAAACAAGTAAGGAAAGATAATAAAATGAAAGGATTTGGGTGAGAGAATAGGAAGAAGATGTAGGCAATTTAATGATATAAAGACCCACGTGACAAATGGCAAATTGAGCAGTTGCAAACTCCTCTAAATCCTTACCAGACTTATCAAGGGATTTCCCTTGCTAGATAAAGTAATCTAAATTAGCCATCCTGTCTTATGAAATCAGTAACCTGAAAAAGTAAATAAATTACTTTATCCCACTTTAATGGGAAACAAGTCTGTACTCTAGACTTGTATACTCACTTCACTTTATTTCACTCTCTTAGTCTTAGTCAAAGACCTTATATAGTTATCCTGTTTATAATGAAACAAATGATCACTTGAGTACCTGTGGAAAATAATATCTTTCTATCCCAATCACTGTGGGAGACAAGCCTTATACAGGTCTTGTATACTTCCTTGTACAGTAATAATAATAATAAAGTACTGGCCTGTACTATCATATAAGTGTACTCAAAAATACCTCATATATCTTATGTCAACCAAAGACATTTACAAAAGACAAGCATAAAAGACAATATGAAAACAATTGCAGAAATCAAATTAAATTAAATTAAATATAAGGAACTGAAGTAAGTAAATAATCACAGAATCTGTGTTGACAACTGCAATGAATTAAACAAAACAAATGACGTCACAGAGTATAAACATAAGGGTGTAACGAACTGAATTAAAGGAAAGATGAGACCAACAAATTCAAACAAATCAAAACAAAACTAAGGAACACAAAATTATTAACAAAAACAACGAAGAAAGGAACACCTCATCACAACTAACAAAAATAGCAACTGATGTTGCCAGCAAATTTCCAATAAAGAAAATTGCTCCCTATAGAACACTAGTACAAGACCAATATTACTCGGTATTTCTTGTTCTAGTCACCTCACCAACCGCCCACGGACATATAAACAACTATACATATAAACAAATAACATGTAAACATCAATAGCATAAATGCATACATTAATCAATTAGATGTGTTGTGGTTGGCTTAGCTTTTAATCAAAATAATTTTCCACTTTTAATAAGTTTATTTATTACAAAGTTCAACAATGAGTACATAGAAGATCCACCGATGAAATATATTAACTTCTCAATATTACTGCATCAACAGCACAGTTTATGGCCTTCCTGTTAATATGGTGAACTTTTCACGTGTGTAGCAATGTCTACTTGACATAAATAAAGTCTGTACCACAACATGTCACAAAGCGCTGATCTGTGAAAAAATGACTACACAACGCTGGCCTAATTACTGCCTGTACTGCAAAATGTCATCAAGCGCTGACCTAGATTCTGTATTCCCTTGATAAGACAGGTCATGCTGACTTCGACTGTGTAGTTGTACTGTCAACCTGTAAATCCGTGTTTGCGTGTCGTATCTGGCGTCAGGAATGGTCTGGTACAATAAACCCAGGGATCTGGCCTACCACTGATAATACGAAGAATTTATACCACCACTGATATCGTCTGGATGCGGGTGTTATGTTTTAGAGTCGTGTACTGGTCATCGCTGAAGCAGGTCTTCTTTAGATTACTTCTGCACCATTAAATCAACCTGTCATGTTGACATTGAGCGGGAGTGTCAAGTAACGCGAATGGTGTGATAGTTCAGTGTAATAGACCACTTGATAATATTTCTCACACACACTTATGCAAGGCAATGACGACTTGAACTGCAGCGGGCATTTCACACCGTTTAATAGGGACGCACACATCAGGACAGCACGGAACATAGTCGTGGGAACATGTTGACGTATACATCATTAGGCATTTGAACAATAGATCATATTTCATGCAGCATTCAAATATGATGGAAGATATAAGGAATCATTCAATGTTTTGGCAGACTATTGCCACATCCCCTAACTGACTGAACGCATCAGTGGGTGTGGGTGTGTAAACATATAAAGAGGTCACTGACCGAACCTTTTCCTTGGCTAAGTTCTCCAACGACATATAGCAAATATTTATGTAATAAAGTTAAACCACGATAGGGGTTTTCATATTAGTGAGATCTCCATATCACTGTCCGATAATAAGTTTGGTATACTGTTCTCAGGACAGCGATCCATAACGATGACAAGAAAGCAAGATGGCTACCTTCCTGAGTTTTGCTCACTCACCCAGCAGAAGGATAATAATAAGCCAAAGTTAATTCACAACTTGAATATCAATAATTTCCTAGAGTTTTCCTACAGTTCCACATTACTAAGGTTGTTACATGTAGACATCAGCTCTGTTGGGAAACCTGTCATCTTCAATGGTATATCAACGACCAACGATGTTCGAAAATACGACTCCATCTAGGCCTAACCACGTAGAGATCATCAAAAGAAAGGGTCTGGTATTACCTGGAGTCCGAATTAATAACAAAGTGCATGAGGAGAATCTCTGACAAATAGACTCTTGCAGAGACACAAACTTCTCCTGGAAAAACATGCACAAATCACTTTTCAACCTTTAAAAGGGACCAGCCCAAAGAAACACACTCAGCCATAGCAGGCGGCATTAGCGAGACTCACTACGCATGCCTCGAAAAACGAATACCTGCCCCCAGTGTTCGGCACAAAGAATATAGTCCGACCTAAACATACAAAGATATACAATATAAGACTGAATCTTCTTGTACTAGACAAGTAATACATATAAATTCAGGCCATAAACATATTGAACAAGATCAATCTATTTTCTGGCCCTAACAAATGAGAAATTACATAAATTCGGTATTCATCCGCGAAATCAATATTCAAGGGGAGATCATCCACATAATCAAAAGTATAAATCAAATCATGGATGATATAACTTTGACTATAACCAAAGTAATCTCTTTTTCCATATCAATTAGTCATATCGTATTTTTGTAATCTGTGCATCAAAAATATGTGCGCAACAGTAGTCAACATCGGAAATTTTCGAGATTATATCGTACGGACCTTTCCAAGAAATAAGAAGTATGTTTTCCCTACAAGGTAGCAAAACAAATGCTTTGTCACCAGGACAAAGGTGTCGTAAGGTTCTTTTCTTATTGGCAAATTGTCTTGCTTTCTGTTTAGCAAATTCAGAAGAAGAAGTTGCCAATTTGCATGCTTCGATAATCTTTTCCCTCAGCGCGATGACATATTCATAAGAAGATTTCGTGTCATCGGTAATATTATCGGCGGTTATGAGATTATGAAGCAAAGACATAGGGCCGCGCGGTCGCGCGCCAAAGACAAGTTCAAAGGGAGAAAATTCTGTATGTTCATTGGGGACCTCTCTGTAAGCGAAGAGGGCCGCGGGTAAAACCCTATCCCAATCTTGAGGATGATCCTCAGTTATCTTCCCTAATAAGTTTTTGAGTGTTCTATTTAGCCGTTCGACCATCCCATTGGACATAGGATGATAGATACTACTCAAAGATCTCTCTATCTGCAGAGTCGACATCACTTGAGACATGGTATCCGATATTAGTTGGATGCCATGGTCTGATATTTCTCCGGGGAATCCCAGACGAGAAAATATAAGCCAAAGAGCATCTGCAATGTCAGCAGTAGTAATGCTCTTCAGAGGAATAGCCTCTGGCCAACGTGTGCACATGTCCACACACGTTAAGATAAACTGATGTCCTCTAGCAGATTTGATCTTAAATGGACCAATGATGTCTATCGCCATTTTCTGAAATGGTCGAATAGGAATGTCTGCAGCCTGAATAGGTGCAGCATGGCGTGGACCTTTGGATTTGACTTCTTGACATACTATACAAGATTGACAATAAATCCGTATGTCTTTGTTCACAAAAGGCCAAAAGAAAGCCGCAAGAACTCTTGACTTTGTACGGGAAAAACCCATATGTCCAGCACACTGAGAGTCGTGTGCGTGTTGTAAGATTTTAACTCACAAATTCTTGGGCACAAGACTCTGAGAATGACTTGACTTGTCGGAGTCTTGCACCATACGTACAAGTACGCCATTCTTCATTTTAATCCAAGATTTACGCTTTGTATCTTTATTCGGATCACCTTTCGTTGCAAGAGTGAAGAATTTCTTTAGAGTCGGATCCTCTTCTTGCTGTTTTATAAACGAGTCACGAGAAATTACAAAGGGATCATCTTGGTTATGCACTTCATTATCTTCAGTAGGTGAAGATTGAGGCACATTAAGAGCCTGAGCTCTAGTGACTACAGCATTAGCGGTTTGCATATTCTGTTTTTCCCAAACGGAAATTTGTTGTGGAGTGCATTCTTTGACTCCGTGGATACGACCGATGATAAGATCAGCGATCGGATTCGGCAGAAGACATGCGTGTACATCTCCTGTAAAGAAAGGAGTAGCAATGCTAATGATAGCAGTAGAGTATTTCTCTAAGGTGCCGCCAAATGTTACACATTTGACTACTTTTCCAGTGGCACGAGAAGGATCTACGAGTGACTGCCTCACTCCAATGGTGGTGCACCCCGAATCGAAAAGAACTGCGACTGGAGTACCATCAACTAAACCTCTATTCAAGACAAGAGAACCTCTTCCATCATGCGCGATTGACGCAGGAAGAGCGGGAAGGGGATGGCCACAACTTAAAGTGGACACCGTAGTTGGTTCAAATAATGTTTTGCATTGGGGGCACTGAGATGCTCTCCCAAAATCAAAAGCGGCACATGCCATATTATTAGCATCATCATTATCTTTAGTCTGTTTATAGGCTTCATGTGACTCTTGCTGTGCAGAGTTTGCATGATAATGAGATTTATGTTTTTTGTATTGGGATCTACCTCGATTATTATTGCCTCTGTAATCATTATTATTCCCTCTATTGTAACCCCTATTTGGGTTTGAGTCATAATTCTCATGGTTACCATTATCATATTCATTATAATGAGTATCTCTATAATTATGGTCTTGTTGTCTCCATGATGGATGACTTGGATAGTTTCTATAATGACTTCCTCTGCGGAAATTTCTATAATTATGACCACCTCTGTATCGAGGGCTGTCAGCTTGTCTCCAGTTCTTCGCAGAAGAACCCTGAAACGATTGGTTTCCTTGGTTTTGATAACTATTATGGTTACCTTTTTTTCCAAACTTGTTTTGTTGTCCCTGAAATTTGTGTGAATAATTAGGGTTGTATGGTGTTGCTGATGCAACTGGCATACCTTCTTTAATCTTAGTTTTGCTAAGAGTTATGTCAGGGTGTGCAGTGACGTATTGGTCACAATATTCTTGCATTTCTTTTAGTGTCTTGGGTTTACGCTCAAGTAGGAATTCCAAGAAGGGTTTATTAACACAAGACATAATCTTGTCCCTGAGCAACAAGTCCATAAGGGCTTCATATGTCTTTTCTGTTTTGGACAACTCAATCCAACGATTAAATGTAAGACGTGTCCTTGCAATGAATTCTGAGAATTCCACCCCTGATTCAGGTACCATTTTCTTAAACAAAATACGGTAACCTTCCTCAGTTAACTGATATTTTTTTAATAAAGCTGCTCTAATAACATCATAATTATCCTTGTCAGACTCTTCAACCAAACTTAAACTAGTCAGAGAATCACCTTTCAAATTTTCTGACAATTGATTAGCATACTGTGATTTATCCACATTATGAGCTCGACAGGAGCGTTCAAAACGATCTAGCCAGAATGTAATATCGTCACTGGAAGGATTGAACGCTGGTACCTTGACCTTGTAAGTAAATGGTTTACCATTGTTACCATTTGACTGATTAACATTACCCATATTAGTCAATTTCAATTTTTCCAACTCAAATGCTAACAGTTCTTTTTGATGTTCATGTTCTCTTATTGCTTTTCTCTCCTCAGCCTCAGCTTCTAATCTTCTTTGCTCAGCCTCAGCTTCTAATCTTCTTTGCTCAGCCTCTCTTTCTAATCTCTTTTGTTCAGCCTCTCTTTCTAATCTCTTTTGTTCAGCCTCAGACTCTCTGTCTAATCTTTTTTGTTCAGCTTCTTTGTCTAATCTCTTTTGTTCAGCTTCTCTTTCTAATCTTTTTTCTTCCATCTGGAATCTTCTTTCCTCCACCTGCATCTGCAAGTTCTTTTGGTCAGTCTCAGCTTTCAGTTTCTCAATTTCAAATTTTTGTGCTTTTTCATATTGAGTGGTAGCATACTCCTCTAACTTATCACCAGTCTTGCCTAGGGATTTCCCTATCTCAATAAAGTGTTCCAATGTAGACATGATGTCTAATAATGATAACAATCAGTTGACACCAAAAATGTAATCTATTTCCAAATAAACAGGAACTTGATTAATTAGTTCACAATCCCAATCTCTGTGGGAGACAAGCCTTACAAAGGTCTTGTATACTTCCTTGTACAACAATAATAATAATAAAGTACTGGTCTATACTATAACATACGTGTACTCAACTATCTCATATCATCTGTCAACCAAAGACATTAACAAAGGACAAGCATAAAAGACAATATGAAAACAATTGCAGAAATCAACTAAGTCAAATATAGAAATCAATGAAAATAATCACAGAATCTGTGACGACAACTGCAATGAAATCAACAAGACAAATAACGCCACAGTGTATAAACACAAATTGTGTATAGAACTGAAAGATAGGAAAGGATAGACCTACAAATACAAACAAATCAAAACTAAACTAAAGAACAGCAAAAAATATTACAAAAACAACGATGAAATACGCGTCTCAACAACTAACAGAAATAGCAACAGATGTTGCCAGCAAATTTCCAATAAAGAAAATTGCTCCCTATTGAACACTAATACAGGACCAATGTTACTCGGTATACCTTATACTAGTCACCTCCCATCCAGGCCCGCGACATAGACACACAAATAATATGCAAACATGTAAACATTAAACATAAATACATACATGTCATATAAATGCATATAATATAAAGCAATGTGTTGTAGAAGTGTCTGCAGAGAAGGCTCAGTATTACATTAATATGGTTCAGTTTTTAATCAAATTAAACTGCCACTTTATTAAATAATAGCTCTTTGTTTTAAATTATTACACAGTTCTGCAATATGAACACACAAGAAGATCCACTGTTGACGTCTAGACTTCTAAGTTCAATAGTACTTCTGCTAACACAGTTAAATGTCCTCTTGTAAACAACTTGCCGTGCTACGCTGTCTGTTCTATGTAATTATGAATGTACGGAGACAAATGTCAACAAGCGGTGACCTAGATACAGTAATCGCTTCATAGGTCACGTGAGGAACTGTCAAACAAGTGTAGACTAACACTGCTGGTGTGTCGTATCAGGCGTCAGGGAAACGAACTGGTATCAGTAGCTGTTAACTTCTGGCAATGTCCACTGTGCAGGTTAAGCCCGGAAATCTGGCCTACCACATTGATAAACGCCTTTTTTCCTTGTGGTAATAATGATAAAGGCTGTTATTCTTGGATGCTGTATACTGTGTTTTATCAGTGTACGTTGTAAAGATGTACTGGGACTGAATAGTCAACTCAAACAACCGAGCACAGTGTCAGGTATACATGCCACCTTGTCCTGGGACACAATGAGGCCCTGACAAGAATACAGTGTTGACAATGAGTGTTGTAATGAATGTCAATACGCGAATGTGTGACTGTTCTGTGGAGTTGACTGAAGGTTCAAACACTCATTCATGCGTATCCAGAAGTTACTTATGCAGACCACTGTAGACGTTTCAATAGTTTAATTTGACGCATACACTTGACAGAATGGGTACAGTTACAGGAACACAGGTCGACATCAATAGCATATTGTTGACCCACGGTGTACAATTATAAATTGGCATTCATGTTGAGGACAATCACAATGGAACATCAGTATACCAACGTTCAGAGTTCCATATCTCATCTAAATATCCATCAGGCCTTACTGACTGATCATGTCAGTTAATATAATGTTTAACAAATCTTCATCAGGCCTTACTGACTAGTCATGTCAGTTAATCGATAATGTTTACGGTGACTCCTGGACAGAACCTCCTTTAGCATAAGTGTAGCTTGTACCCTAGCGGAGATTTCTTTAAATAGCATTCAGCAAATATCTTCTGAGCGAATGTTAAATCACCCAAGAATAGATTTTCCTTTCATAAGTGTGATCTCTTGATCATCATCGGATAATAAGGGCATCCCTTTTCTCTGGTAAATGATCAACAATAAATATCATTCCGAAAATGGCTTCTCGTCTTGTAAAAAAAATCGACATAAACATACAAAGTCAAGCTAGATTCCTCCGCTGCGTTCGATTTTCAGGAACGATACCAGGAGCGGTAACTCACAGAATGAATACCCATCGCCTAATCTGAGTTCTGTCCCTCAAGACCGGAAAACATGCATTCAAAGATAAATATATTTTTATCAGACAAATAAATACATTTTACCTATGTATGCGTAATCCGTGCCACCAAAAAACAGTGTTACTATTCTATGGTCCTTGATAAACGCCTTTATCCCTGGAGGTGATAGTAATAAAGGCTGTTATTCTTGGATGCTGTATACTGTGTTTTATCAGTGTACGTTGTAAAGATGTACTGGGACTGAATAGTCAACTCAAACAACCGAGCACAGTGTCAGGTATACATGTCATCTTGTCAGGGCCTCATTGTGTCCCAGGACAAGGTGACATGTATACCTGACACTGTGCTCGGTTGTTTGAGTTGACTATTCAGTCCCAGTACATCTTTACAACGTACACTGATAAAACACAGTATACAGCATCCAAGAATAACAGCCTTTATTACTATCACCACCAGGGAAAAAGGCGTTTATCAAGGACCATAGAAAAGTAACACTGTAACCTACCATGCATGTCCGAAAAAGCGACTAAGGAGGGTTGGGTATAGGCCGCTACTCCATCTTGTAGAAATTATAAGCCTGACTATCTGTAACTGTCTGTTCGTCCGTACTTTGATCAGTCTGTCATTCCGCCCACCAGCCTACCAGGTCTGTATCTGCCTGTCGTCTTTCTTTTTTTATCTGTCTTATCTAGCTGTATATCTTGTTAATTATGTATCTAATTTGTCTTCTGTCCCTATGTCCTTTACCAATATCTTTGATGTACTGTCTAAGCCCCAGTGTAATCTTCAAGATTTCCCAAAACTAATTTGCAAAGTTCCTTCAATTTCCTCTTTCTCCACCCAACGAGTTCTTCGTCAATTCTTACAATAGGAATAACAAAGCACAAAATGGCATCGATGCTGGTATTCTTTGTCCACAAGGAGTAATGGAAGAGATGGAAAATGATTATTTAACTTGCTGTGTTATCTCTAATCTGTTACCACACATTATCGAACATATTAATTTCAATTTCACGGACGACGGCACGTGTAGTGGGATGATGCAATTTCCGTTCTTATGCAAGACATCTGTAGTCAGCATTTCGTGAATAGTATTTATCTCCACATCATTCCCCCACGATGTCCCCTTCGACTAGAAGCGAGATTGTCACTGACTGCTCTTTGATTGGTCTTCATTCCAACGACATGATAAAACACTGTGCTATATGTGTATTTCTGTAGTTGACTGATAATTCTATTCCCGTCAAATCTGACGAGTCAAAGTTTCTTGGTCTGCATCTAGATTTCTTACCATCCGGATTCCAGAACAAGGATTACCTTACAGTGCTGTCAACAGGTATTCTCAATGTGTGTTCTACCCATCACCAGATTCTTCTTCTCATCTCTTATTCCATTGATACCTAATGTCTGAGAATAGAAAGCATGAAATTTTTATATCGCACTAGTCCCTTCAGAAATTATTCTTTAAGAAACTAATCGCTCAAGTGGTATTTGCTAGTACAGACAGCCATTTTGTCTGATACCATCTGACTATCGCATAAAGCCCTTTATCCGGGTACTTTGTTTACGATATGTTAAAGGGAGGCGGAAGGGAAAGATTCTTGTATTTTTTTTTAATTGATGAACGGAGTAACCTGAGAGAAAAAATGTCAACAAATCAGATAAAGATCAATCACAGAGTGTTTACCAACATTACAACATTATCTGAGAGGCATGCAAATGAGACTATCACACAATTTTAAAAACATAACTCCATCTGAATATTTCTGAAGCTCGCAGTGACAACAGAAATCAGATCTAGTTTGTAGAAAAACAAGCTTGAGTCCCAACAGGAAATTTCTTGGTGTAGCCATTAGATGGGGAGTTTTTATTACAGTGCACTATCACCTCTAAATAAAAGAGTTCAAATAAGTGTTGAGGGGTGCTAAAACACAGGCAAGGACGGAGGGATAGGAAAAGGGAAGGTGAGAGAATTTGTCATGATGTTTTCATGGAAAGGAAGCAAAAACAAAGAAAAAGACTCAGTGAAGAAAGAAATAACCAACAAATCAATTTAAAGAAAGAAAGGAAGGATGAAAAAAGAAAGAAAGAAAAAGAAATTAAAGAAAGAAAGAACGAACAAAGAAAGAACGAACAAAGAAAGAACGAACAAAGAAAGAACGAACAAAGAAAGAACGAACAAAGAAAGAACAGAACAAAAAACAGAAAGAAAAAACAGAAGCTAAAGAAGAAAGAAATGAACAAGTTTTATCTGGTAATCATTTTCTGACACAGTTTAAAACAATGTTTTTTTAAGCCATTTAAAATAGAAAACAGGATTTTAACACAATTTAGGTAAGTAAACATATTTTAAGACAATATGTTAATTTTGCCATGTTGAAAACCTGGCTGTAGGTAAATAGGGATGTCAGAAGCTAACAATCGTGATGTTGGAACACGAGGAGCAACGTAATCGCTTCCGCCCATACTTTCTTGTGGTAAAAAACTACGAGAGAGTAACATCTTGGAAGAGATTAGCAGTGATAATCTAGGACAGATCGGTGATGTTTTTGATTATAGTAAACATAACAAGTAACACGACAGTGTCAAGACCTTGTATATTTCATGGAGTACGTTCAGATGAGTTTGAAAATAACAAGTAAGGAGAATATCTTATGTTGTCATGTAGTAATGTTTAGCATTAGGGTGGGGAGAACCCCTACCAAAATCAGACGCTTATTTGCAACAGAGTGAAAAAGGCCCTTAAGTACGAGTATAAAGGTGATGAGATGTGTCTTTGTTGCTTGAATCTAAGGAAGACTTTTGACAAGGTCCTCAGGATCAAACTTTGGGACTGCTTGGCAAGAAAGGATATTCCAGCACCTCTGATCCATGGTATAAAGAGCTACTACAAGTCTTGCAGAACGTATGTGATGGCGACAAACCATAAATCGGAAAAGTTCAGGACCCACCAATGGTGTAAGACAGGGCGCTATTCTATCACCTTATATTTTCATACTCCTCATGGACGATGTCATCAAGGAAAGGACCAAAATGTATCCAGTGGGGTAATGGAAGATGAGACACGTCTATATTTCAGAGCTGGCATTTGCTGACGATGTTGCCTGATTACTAAATCACAGGCACATCTTCAATCCAACCTGCAAGTCTGAAAGGAAGAGCTGGAGAAGAGAGTGGTGGTCATCAGCAGCCCCAAAACTAAAACCATGGTGATATCACAAGAGGAGAATAGACAACCCACAAAACCCAGCTATAAACGTAAGAAATGTAGTATCTGAGGAAGGTGATTGAAGTAACAAAAAGAGACATGGTCCACAACCCTACGATATGGCAAGGCCTCAAAACCCAGCCTACGCCGACCCAAGTAGAACAGTCTTAACTACGATGGTTTGGCCATGTATGCAGATTGGAAGATGATCGGCTACTATGACAAATATGGGTGTTTAGGATTGTTGCATGGTCAGCGAGCATTTTGATTTGAACTTGATTCGGATGGTCGCACCATGTAACACTCCTACTGAATAAAATGAAATAGTTCGCGTGTGGCGATGTATGACGCGTTTAGACTTAGTTACGCAGAGTCTTTGTGTGGCCTGCGGGCCCTATGGCCGTGTTTCAAACGTGTGACATGGCCACTTATCCAAAGTGTTTCGAATGTGTGGCATGGCCACTTATCCAAGTGTATAACTGTCTGTGTTCGGGCTTTTAAGCCGATATAATAATATGTGGATAAAGACCGGAGAGTCTTGTGTGTGGCCTTCGAGCCTTATGGTAGTGTTTGGAAAATGTGGCATGGCCAGTAACGTATGATAGTGTATAACTATAAAATTATATTACGGTAATGTAAAGCTGGTGAAGCAATAAATAAATAATGTGTAAGGACAATTGAGTCCGAAGATATAAGTCGGTATTATCAACCGCAATAATTTATTATAGCACGTTTCACTGTCTTTGCCCAACTTCAAAATGCTATATCTCAGCGAATATATAACGCATATAAGTGAAATTTTGTGTGTGAATTTTAAATGGTACAGACCCTAAGAATTAAATTTTACATTAAAATGCGGCCATTGGTTTCAATTTTCGTTTCTTTGCGATATAATATCAAAATCCTACTTGCCAACACACATCACACACACACATATTGAAATGTCTACAGTAAATTATACGACTTCATTTGCACATGATTGGTTTATCAAACAATTGGCATGATTTTAGCGTGAAATTGCGTGAAATTGCACTTCTTGAACATAAAACAGTTTATATCCGGTGTTACGCACACATTGTCAATCAAAGGTGTGTCTATAAAAAGTCTTGTGTGGTTAAGTAGGAAAAATTAGTCTGCGAGTAAATTTCATGACATTACAGCAAATCAGAAATAGATGTAATAAAGATTTGGCTGACAAAAAACAACATTCCATTCAACGAAATGTCCCTGCAGCCTGAATTACTTGGAATTGTAAAAAAGACACAGCATACAAAGATATTTCACATAGACAAGGCAATCCATGAACATGGTCACAGATGTTTAAGATTGCCTCCTTACCATTCTCACTTAAACCCAATAGAATTAGTCTGGGCTAAAATTAAGGAACAGGTAGCAACAGAAAATAGAACGTTCATATTAAAAGATGTTGAAATACTTACAAAAGCCGTCATCTCCAATATAGCCAGGGATTATTGGAAGAAATGTGAGAACCATGTGTTGCAAGAGGAAGAGGAATATTGGACGAATGATGGTTTGTCCTTCATTCAGCCGAGATTGCTTATCAATTTGTCAGAGACATCTGATTATGATTCGGATGAAGTTTAAGTTCTTTAAAGATGACCTTACCGTTTTTTACAAGCACAGTAGAGGAGTGTAGTAAAATCTGCGAGAATAATCGCTCATTTCAGTAAGATTTTAGTCATAAAATGATAATAAGTACAACAGCCCTATTGTGTCTGACGGTGATGTTCTCACACGCCAGCATAGCGCTGAATTTAGTGCATAGGAACGGCTTAGAACCGCTCCCCCCGTTTAAACCTACTCGCGTTCCTTGTGACGTACATTTTTAACATTTTGCCCGATTTGATACAGACTGTGGCAAGACTTACAATTAACGCTTTGGCGGAAGTGTGCCGCAAAATAACTATCTGAATTAAGGTATTCTGTCAACTTTAACGCAAATTTAGTAGTAATCCTTACATTTTTTGTTTTGGTAGTGTTACACGATACAATACAAATTATTAACGCCAATTCTTACCCGCCATGCACTCCCCCCGTTTCGTTTGACACATTCTGCCATGCAGATATACACGCGCGAGCAAAGCCAGCCAAAGCAAACCCACGCAGACAAATTTATTTTCATCCTTGCGGTAGCATTTCTGACGTAACTGATACAAGTTAGTTATTTGAAAATACATGCTGGCGGAATGAAAGAGAGGGGAAGATGGCCGTCTTGTGCAAATTTTATTTGACGATTAATAATAATAATAATAATAAATTCTTTAAGCACCAAACACGGCGCATAAGGCGCAATTTGACGATTGGCAGTAGAAAAAAATTGTAAAATCTAAACCAATATCAAACTGGCCATAAAAATCATATGATAATATAGCTTAAAGTTCAATGAGCAAGAATATGTTTGAAATAATATGATAGTCACAATATTAGCCCAGTTATTGAAGAAATACTAAATGTCGACGGACGCACTAACAGACTGACGGTTGTTCCTGCTTGTTAATTTTTTAACGTTAGTAGGGACGCCGGCTTAGAAATAGCGGCATTGAGGTACATTCAAATTCGCTTGGGTAAACAGAGAGTATAGGGGGAAAAGGGGGGGGGGGCGGTAGGAAAATGTAATCCAAAACGAAACATCTTTTTGTATTGGCATAACTAAGGCAGGCTGGCCAATCGACTACCAGACGCAGAGTTGGGAATTATTATTTTTTTTTTTTTAAAGAACTGCATTTGAATTCTGGTAGTCGAGGGTTTCGATTGGCCAGAGATACAAAATAATAACAAAAAGCTTTCGCTGCTTAGTGCCACTTGAGAAAATTTTCATTCAGTTACGCTGAGATCAGCTGTGATAAATTTAAACTTAAATAATAGATAAATATTCACAGTCTGGGCAGAGCACAGGGAAACTGAGGCCATTTCTTTGGAAAGTCAGCGTCAATTGTTTATATTTTCTTGAATTGTGAGGTCCTATTTCCTGGTGCCAGCGGGTGACAGTAAACCTGCTGAGTCAGAAACATATTATCAAGTCTCCGACCCTTCATATGCTGTCAACAGATAACGGGAGGAGCTTGGTGCACGTGTGAAAGAGATTTTCTGCATCTATATATTGTATTTCATTCTACCAAGGAATCCCAGGTGATGAGTTAGGCATCGGGGTACATCTGACACTTTCGCTTTAACAAACACTGATATTTCAACATATACTCAGGAAGTTTTGGGGCGTGATGAAACTACAGCCCCTCATACACAGTGACTCTCCCTGCTAGATTAATAGAGTAATAGCTGTGAACATTTCCCACAGGACAGAGAAAAAAAAAAAAAAATATATATATATATATATATATATATATATATATATATATATATATATAATATATATATATATAATATATATATAATATATATATATATATATATATATATATTTATATATTTATATATTTATATATTTATATATATATATTAACTTTATAGTGTTGGGCAAATTGTCCACACATACTTTTAGTTGATCCTTTTTATGTAAACTATCTTGTCCTCATTTTCAAAGACTGTCCAAGAGATTTGACTGGACAGGCAAAATAAATTGTACAGAAAAGATTAATTTAAAAGAAAACTGTAACCACTGTTTTATTCACTTCCTCATAGAAAATTAAAGTGTTTTTGTGGTGTGTACCATTATCTCATTTCTCCCCTAGACACTAGGTACATCATACACCATACACTAGAGCCACAAGAGTGACCGTGTGAGATCTAGGGAGGTAGCGTTAGGTACCCTGCACATAATTCATCATCATCATCTTTTAGAGTCAGGGGCCTACATGTGCTTGACCTCACACGGTTTATGCAGACACCGATTTCATTCTTTGTTAGGATACCATCATAACCTCCCCAGCAAAATCACTTTGCTACAAGGAGCAACGTTCCATTATGCTATTTATGAACCGCAAAGTGGTGATACCTATTGAAATAATTAGATCAATGAATGTCCAGTTTGGTAGCGCACTAAATGTCAATGACAAACAATGTCACGAGTATCTCGCATGCAGATCATTTAAGAAATCATCTTCAACAGGTATTCATATGCAAGCGTGATGGCCACATTATTGTAATAGTAGACACGAATATGCCTAATCAATTCACAGAATCTGTGACTGAAGTGGTAAAATTTCTTTTATCAATACACAATAATTAGTATGCCGACAAAGATCAAAGGATTTCATTCGTTTATGGGAACTAGACAAGATGCACAGATATAAAGTATATATTTGTTGGGTCTAACCCAATATAACATCGTATGCAAAAAATGGCATTAATACGTTGGACGGTTAATCAGATAATTACATTTGTTTGAGGGCAAAGCTAGTGAAACGTGCTATAGTAGCGTAAGTCGTGAAATGCGAAACGCAGTTATAATATGTAAGGCTGATAGAGCCTGGCTATGGATGCTAAAATGAATTAATAGTATGTCAGAGTTCTTGAGATGTATATTAGGCAGAGTCACTAATAGAACTATTAGCAGAATGATTAATTCTGTATAAATATAATAAGTACACCAAGCATTTGGTTACAAGATATTGAATGTTAATTAAACGGCAAAGTAACAGACGTGTAATGTCTGATAAACTGAACTCTAAGACTGTGCTATATCAAGTGTTCTTTAACGTGAAACATATTCGTGTTGATAAATCATGATGGAAAGTTGTGTGATGATTAAATGATTATAAGTCGTCAAAACGAGACTTGTTAAATGGAATAAACGTTCTACAGTTCCAGTTTCAAATGTTGTATGCATTTTGACCGTTAACCTTCAAGGTCGGTTCAGAATAGAACACTTCAATACCAGCTGCTTATAATAGCAAGAAATAAACACTGTATGTCTTTAATACCAAGTTTAATGAAAGAAACACTGATAAGAAAATTATAACATAACGTAGATAAACCCAAAGTTGCAGCGGAAAGATACGCCGTGGTGGCAGAACAGATGAATTTAAAATACATGAAATGAAACATAATATCAGCCCAATTATCAAAGTCTAAAAGTCTGCAACAATGGGACACCAAAAGCCAGGGAAACAGACGTCCAGGACGACCCAGAGTTAATTGGGTGGACAACATTAGACAATTCCTGAGGAGCGAGGACTAAATTGGAACTAGACCAGGAGGGAGACCGCTGATAGGACAGTATGGAGTTCTCTCTGGATAAAAAAGGAACGACTTCCTAATTAAGTACGCTGGACTAAACTGCTTCTGCTTGGATCTTTCCCCCAATGGAGAAACATGTGCGTGGAAGTGAAAATTTCCCTTATAACCTGGAACATTTTATGACCTACGCCCTGCATTTCCATCTTCGTGAAAGAGAAATCTCAGACAGCCAGGATAACGAATAGAATCATGATTCCAGTAAACGACAGAATATAGTACTAGAGAATCTAGGATAAAACCTCAATACTAGTACTGGAAGTCACAAGTCCCCAGAGATTACCTACAGCGTGAATGGTTGGTATTATATATAACAGAATAACTCTAACCGCCTAAGAGATGGCATCTTAAAACAGTTACCCGAAAATATGTGGACCTTCCCTGTGCATCAACTTTGTAATTCAACCGATAATTGGGGTGCGTTGTAATATTTTGGTGAGATGGATGTTTGATATAAAATTAGAAAGTATAGTTCCCAGAACTGGAGAAGAGAACTGGAGAACCAGATTAGGGATGTCACAAGACAAGTCAGGTAGTTAACTGCACAGTTCTGGATGATAGATGTAGAAGAGAACTGATAGGTAAGTCACATTCTCGATAGACCTATCCTATGCACCATGGGTGTTATATAAACATGTGAGTGCTAATTACTCTTTAGGTTCTCCTGGGTAACGCTGTGAAGGTATTGTTGACCAGATCGTTTTGGAGTTGACGAAAAACATATTTAAGTATTTTCATTGCTTTTTTTATATACCCTCAGTCTGATCAGGGGAAATAACTTCATGTGAGAAGTCAAGGGAAATAATCAAAGTGAAAAAAGCAGTCTTTCAGTCTTGCAATTAATAAAGCCAGTCTTTATTATTTTACATCGCAATTTTAAGTTGTTTATTATACACTTATTGTTTAAATGAAAATTTTAAAAGTTTTGTTTTGTGTAGCGTTTCTGTTTATTTGACTAAAAGTGGATTTTAATTTTTTTTTTTTTTTTTTTTTTCGTACGCCCGCTGATACTCGAGGCGAAATCTCAGGTTATTATTTTTTTAATGTCTAACCTGACATTGATTTTTACGTGAGTATCCTATTTTCTTGTACAGAGACAAGTGTCCCTCGCCATTCAGGCATATACTCGCCGTTTTCGGAGGTACCCATTAGAGCTGGGTCGGCTCAGGAGCCGCCAGTCCCTGGTCGACGACACTTCTTCAAATGTCCTCGCCAGGTCTCGAGTTAATCCAGTCCAAATCCCGGTCGACGAAAAATCCTCAAATGCCGTCGCCCGGGTTTGATCCTGAATCACCCGGTCGCCAGAGCGGTGTTGTAACCACTACGCTAGCGCGGCTCCCATGATTTTAATTTAAACTCCGTTTAACAAAGCCGATTGTTAGATGATAAACATTATATCCTGACTGTAACATATTTGATGTTTGGACAAGCAGTATGTATATATTTGAATGGGGCGTGCTAAGAAGAAAAGTAGTAAACACGTTAAAAAAAGGAAATAGTAGACTATTCTTTCTTGGTGCTCCAGGTCGAATGATAAAATTTGTCTCATTAATTTGCTTTTTGAAAAAACATGGACGCAGAATGAAATCGCTTTTCCGGTTGAACCATTAGAAATAACAATATTTATGTGGCTTGCATTTCAGCAGGGCATGATGGTATAACACCAGAAATGGTTAAGTGCATGGGAGCATCAGGCGACCTATTACTCTTAAGGGTTCTACAGGCAGCGTGGTACAACAAGACCATACCAAAGGACTGGGAGAGTGCCATCATAACACCAATTTTCAAAAAGGGTGACAATCGACAATGTGGAAACCATAGAGGCATATCCCTTCTCAGTGTCCCTGGTAAAATCTACTCTAGAATCCTAGAGCAGAGACTCCGACGCCTAGCTGAGCCACAACTGGATGAGGTCCAGTGCGGATTCCGAGCGAACCGAAGTACTCAAGACCTAATCTTCACACTCAGACAGCTGAGTGAAAAGGCCCTTGAGTATAAGAGTGAGATCCATCTTTGTTTCATAGATCTGGAAAAGGCGTTTGACAGGGTCCCCTGGAGCAAACTTTGGGACTGTTTGGCAAGGAAGAACATTCCAGCACCTCTGATTCATGCTATACAGAGCTTCTACAAGTCTTGCAGAAATTATGTGAGGACAGCAAACCTTAAGTCAGAAGAGTTCAGGACCACCACTGGTGTAAGACAAGGTGATATCCTGTCACCTTACCTTTTCATACTCCTCATGGACGATGCCATTAAGGCATGTAAGGAGAGTATTCAGTGGGGTACTGGAAGATGAGACAGGTCTGTATTTCAGAGCTGGTATTTGCTGATGATGTTGCCCTGATTGCTAAATCAGAGGCACATCTCCAATCCAACCTGCAAGTCTGAAAGGAAGAGCTGGAGAAGAGAGGGATGGTCATAAGCAGATCTAAAACAAAATCCATGGTGATATCACGAGAAGAAAGAAGACATCAGATTAAGCTGGGAGAACAGGTCCTGGAGCAGGTCGACCACTTTAAATACCTCGGAGCTATTATAGACCGAAAGGGAGGCATCAAAGAAGAGTTGGCCACTCGAAAAGCAGCAGCTGGGAGACTTTTTCAGGCCATAAATCGAGGATTCCTCAGCAAGAGAGAGGTTGGTAAGAAAACGAAGATGGCTGTATACCGCTCCACCTATGTCCCAGTCTTGACATATGGATGCGAGTCATGGGCAATGACTACAACCCACAAAAGCCAGATCCAAACCTCAGAAATGAGGTATCTGAGGAAGGTGGTTGAAGTAACAAGAAGAGACATGGTAAGCAACCAGACGATACGTCAAGGCCTTAAATCCCACCCCTGCAAATAGAACAGTCCCAACTAAGATGGTTTCGCCATGTCTGCAGAATGGGAGAAGATCGGCTACCACGACAAGCATAGGAAACAAAGAGCCAGAGATCCAGACCCCCAGTACGACCCAGAGTCCACTGGGAGGACAACATTAGACAATCTTTGAAGGACCGAGGACTAGAATGGAACCAGGCAAGGAGGAAGACAGCCGATAGGATGGTCTGGCGCTCTCTCTTCCAAACCTCTACACCTCACGGTAGAAGGGGAACGACTAAGTAAGTAAGTAAGTAAGCATTTCACTTACTACAAACAAGGCCGTAGGATAGCCTCTTAAAGCAGCAGTTATTATCTTAAAAGATAATCAATTTTCAGACGATTATCAAAATATCATAGTTTGATTTTAACATTTTCCTACATGTCATAAACCGTTACTAGGACAATTGGGCAACGCCGGGTACTTAAAGCTAGTTACGTATAAATGCAAACGATATCAACAAAGATAAACGTGCGAGTTAAGACTTGTGTTCTGGGATTGACAAAGCCGAGTTTGACCTGGGCTGTCTTAAATCTGTTATTGAGCTCAGACGTTTTATCTTAGTAAGGCAAAACTGCCTGCTCTTTGCAGATATCAAGATTTTCCTGTGTGTTGGGAAAAGTAGTATATTACCATGAATATCTATTGCAGACTTAACTCGTTCTGTCGCAGACAGTATTTAGGTTTTACTGAAACAACAAAATCGATGCGAATTTTTCTTCCTCATCTGTAATGTCATGTGTAAAATAATAAGTAAATTTGAATATCTTAATGAGAAAATGTAGAATAATTTATATACAATCATTGTAAAGACGATATTTTATATCAAATATATCAAAGGATATTTCGAATGTGGTCCAGGTCTACATCTTTTTTATCAGAACTCTTGAAAAACAAAATATTCTGATGATCGAAAGTTTTTTGGGCTAGTTTTTGATCACAATGTGGGCGATTTCTGACTACTGTGTGCGACTTTGGGATATTTTCGAACATTTTTGTCTACTTTGAGCTACTTCTCGAACACGATTTGAGCGACATCTGACAAAATAAAAAATCAGGTTTCCGAAAGAAACCTGTCCTCGAGGATCTCAGATAAAAGGTTACAAGAGCTGCATAAATTATTTCTTCTATAAATAAATTGACTTGACATCTGGGAGTCGGCAATCAGTCGATCACGTGTGCGGGTAGGCCACAAAGGATGATTTGGTAGATATAGGGGTGACTGATGGTGAAAACAAAACTCTTAAGCTAACAAAATTTCGGTAAAGCTCTCTCTCTCTCTCTCTCTCTCTCTCTCTCTCTCTCTCTCTCTCTCTCTCTCTCTCTCTCTCTCTCTCTCTCTCTCTCTCTCTCTCTCTCTCTCTCTCTGGTATTTAAAGCCTAGTACTGGAGCCACAATTCCAAGAAACTAATGTAGATAGAAATTTTAAAACTGCCATTCTAAAACTGAAACTGATTTTCCTCCTAACTGTGAAGATATTATTTTTTATGAAGGAAAGTAGATCTCAAGAGAGCCGAGTGTTTGTAAAGTAGATCCCTGTGGTTACTGTGTTGCCAACCCTTGCTTGACATCATGCACAATGCGGATATGAGAGAATCGGATGTACCAGGCAACCTTTGAATAATAATTCGCTATGTAGTGGCGCGCCATATGGCTCGTGGAGTAGAAACAATTATTGCTTTCCTCAGCAGGTGTTTCTATCACATCTGTTATGTCAGATGGTGAGAGGACCCAACTATAAACTTCAGAAATGTAGTATCAGAGGAAGGTGATTGAAGGACAAAGTAATGATGTACAAAATGTATTTCGCCAACCTCTATACACTGCCTCTCGTCACTACTCCATCTAATCTATGCAAGTATCTATATAATTATTTCTTTGAACGACATACAATAATTAGTTTTTACGTGCTGACTAACCAAAAGCAGTGCTCGACCTTAATAACATTTTTTGTTCATTTCCCTGTCGCGGGCTGTCACCTTTGCTCTAATGATCCAACTAATGGCCAAGAATGGTGTAAAGGGAATGAGTTTTTTTAAAAACAAAGGTAGCAGCCTTCGCTCACGTTTACTCTAGGCATATATATATATATAGGATGTTTATAAAGTCGTTTTGCAGTGAAATTTACGCCC
Organism: Oreohelix idahoensis; assembly: GCA_024509875.1. Lineage (NCBI taxonomy): Eukaryota > Metazoa > Mollusca > Gastropoda > Stylommatophora > Oreohelicidae > Oreohelix > Oreohelix idahoensis. Next base: position 112,589 of record JAMPIV010015716.1, on the reverse strand, counting down.
GGGCGAGACTACGTCACCAGAAATGTGGTTTTCAATTGGGGCTTGTTGTGTAATGCTGCACACGGGATTGTGGAACACAGCATTGGAACACAGAATATCATGACGTAAATTTGCATCATTCGTGACGTAATTTCTAAAATATTTGTCAAATTCACTGCACAGCGACTTTATAAACACCCTGTGTGTATATATATATACATATATATATATATATATATATATATATATATATATATATATATATATATATATATATATATATATATATATATATATATATATATATATATATATGTATATGTGTGTGTGTGTGTGTATATGTATATATATATGTATATGTATATATATATTGAAGGTTGGTGCTTCTGATTTAGGAAGTCTCACATGAATTTCTAAAATGGCAAGTATAACGGCTGAGTCATTTAAGTTTACTACAAACTTTGTATTCTCCGCCCCCTGCTTCTGTGAGAAAAATATGTTTTGACTCGTTTTTAATGACCCCCAGCTGAAGGTCATTCAACAGATGATTAATTATATGTTTGGCTCTGTATATTGTATTTTTAATAAGTGAGAGATACGGGTGCAGACATCAATTTACTGAATCAATTGATAGACTCCAACTATTGATTTATATTTATATAGGCAAAGAAAGAGATTTGTTTTTGAAATATTTCAACAACAGGATTAAAATGAGTTAAATTGGTTTGTCAAGGAAAAATCAGTTAATTTAAAGTGTATCTTCATCAGAAAAGATTATGGTCTGGTGCATTAAAAAAAAATTAGGGTGTGCCAGTACTGTGTACTTAGATTGCAATGTAGTGACAGTCGTCGTCGTCGTTGACTTCTGATTCAGTCGCTGCTAGTTCGCTCAGGTAGCCTCTTCGAGTGTCCTCTCCACCGGTCTCTTAAAGATGGTTTCCAGTGTCAACTTCTGGCGTCTGGTACCAAAAACTGAGAGAAAGATCTTCAGTCTCCTAATGTAAGCATCAGGTGGCCTCCGCTTCTCTCCACCATTACATCTTATTCAGAATTTTACCCGATGGTCTTGAGCATTAAATCTCAACGCATCGAGTAAGATGAAAGTGTTCTAGGAGAGCGGAAGAATGCAAATTAAGTCTCTATATATATACCTGAATGTTATCATCATTCAAACACTCCCTGCTCTCTGTGGAGCCTTGGGTTACCGTTCCTATTAACTCCGTTTGAGTAAACTAGCTCGGAGCAGTCTCCAGCTCTTGCAGTGGTGGTTATTTGGCAATTTAATTTAAATGATGAAGTTGCCATCCCCATATACAACTGAATATCAATGAGTAATTTATACGTATAAAATGCATACATAAAATAATAAAATGTACATTGTACACCTTACCATAAATGGTCTATATTATCCAGACTTTGTTACACACAATCACCGAAGTAAGTACTGCAGCAGTTTAAGATGTAGTCTTTCCCCTTGAGCTAATAATAGTTGCTTTTTAAGTCATGGTACCTCCTTATCTTTAACTTTTTAAATTATATCATCTACCTATCTTTAACTTTATAACTAATGTCACTTCCTCACCTTTAACTTTAAAAGTGATGTCACGTTCTTATCTTTAAGATTTTAAGTGATGTCACGTCCTTATCTTTAACTTTTAAGTGATGTTACGTCCATATCTTTAACTATTTAAAGGTATGAACCGTTTTATCTTTAACTTTTTAAGTGATGTCAAGTCCTTATCTTTAATTTTTTAACTGATGTCACCTACTTATCTTTAACTTCTTAACTGATGTCACCGCCGTATCTTTAACATTTTTAATGATGTCATCCCTGTATTCTTAACTTTTTAAGTGATGTCACCTCCTTATCTTTAACATTGTATCTGATGTCACTTCTTTATCTTTAACTTTTTAACTGATATTACATTCTAATTTTCTATTGTTTAAAACTGATTTCTCTTCCTTATATTCGACTCTTTAACTTATGTCACCCCCTTATCTTTAAAAAAACATTTTCAAAATTTTTATTTCCTTCTGCGATGCTTTTCACGTCTTTTGCTACCCTTCATTGATTTGAGCATGCTATTCCAAAGTTACCTGTATCGCCTTCTGACTCAAGGTATGGCTTTGGCCAAGGACATATTGATGCTAGATGTACTGGACTTGGCAAGAATTACCTATATGATAATAGCCCACATTTTTCACCAATATACCCGAATACTGTTGACACGAAATAGCCTACACAACAAAATACCGCATATACTCGAGTATACGTCGATTCGACTATGTCGACCACTAGACTTTAGGACTTAAAATCCGTCCGAAATGAAAGACCCGATTATAAGTCGAATGATTTTTTTCATCGATTCCGAATTCTCGCTTTGCATTGGAACTTCCTTGGCAGTCTGTACATTTTTTTTTACTATCAGCGTAATTATTTTCCCGTTTATAACACTTTAAATCGCCCAACTAATGTGTAAAATGTATGTGAGAATAAATGAATTCAGTATAAAAGATAAGTGAAAGGAAGGACAGAATGTCAGACGGGCCTGCGTGCCCAATTCTCAACCCTTTGAAAATAAATATCTGAAGGTTACCAGAATGCTGCGGTAAGGGCAGGGGCGGGTGGAAGGGGGGTTGCAACTCTGACCGGATTCATAATTCTTTTTTTTGTGACTCGAATATAAGTCGGTGGTACATTTTATAATGTCCAAAAAAAGGAAAATAATTCTCGACTTATACTCGAGTTTTTACGGTAATCATAAAAAATACATAATGATAAACAAAGAAGATTATGAAGCTCACGTGGTGTCAATAAAATATATGTCTTGGGGCAGTTCATAAAGTTTCCAAAGTTCAAATTTTATTTCTTTCCTAGACTTATACTGTCAAATTAAATAAACACGAATTTGTGTATTTTGTGTTTCTTCATTTACATCTTTTGTTTCTAAACCACGTTTTTGGACGCCAAAATATTTAGTAGAGTCGACGTATCTGTTCAGTTTCCATTGTCGGTGTAGCAAGCGAAGACGATGCTAGACTTTCCATGTAAGCCATCTTAGTGCTAACATTTAGCTAAAAATAACGGACACCCTCCAGAAGGATATAAGATAAAAATAAGTTTTACGTTTGTTAATCAGAACAACGTGCAGGTAAGATGTTTTTTGGTTTGGTTTTTTTTTTTAAGGACTATCCTCATTATATACGGACAACTCCATCAGTGCTCCGATCTCCTTCCTTAGATCACACAAGGAGGATCTCAGCACAGTGCACGAACTCCGTAGCATTCGGCGAGAATCCCAATGTGTGTATATAGGAATCAAACATTCTATAAATATTTTTGTGGTGAGTAGGTTTCTAATTTTAAATTTTGCCAGGGCAGCGGCGTTATGGCGGCCTACTCTTTACGATTTCCAACTACGGTGGAATTTTTTTCCTACTGCCGAGGGGCCTCCTATTTTCGCCCTTATCCGAGAAGGCTAGGGATCTGATCTCATTACCCATGAGACCAAGGGAGAATATGACATCATTAGGACCATTGGTTGTGTAAAAAATATCCATAAATTATATTCCCTCTACTAGGAATCGAACCTGGTACCTCTGGAATTCGAGGCGGACGCCTTACCTCTTAGCCACTCTGACCCAGGGAAGAAGAAGTTATAACAACTGATGAATCATATCCCAATGCCAAAGTTCAGTTTTCAATTACATTCGTTCTAATTCGTCCTAGAAGAGAATATTTGCCGTGTTAAATTAGGGACGAAATTCGGTGACATCAATAAATTGCACTTCAAGTAAATACACGTTGCCATTTATAGCGCGACCCGTCAGACTTTACCTTACAGACAAGGCAGAGACTTTACCTCACAGACAAGATAGTTATGATATTAAATTGTATTCCGGTGTTCTCTTCTTTAAGAAGACAATTATTTCTGTTTTCTTATTATTTGTCTGATTCCTTTTACGGTTACTTTACTTGACTGTCGTGTTCAGCATTGCCTGTGGTCATTCGTCACTCTTAGCTCTCGAAACTGAGTCACCAGCATATTTCAGATTATTAAGTTGCGATCTCCACGTGATATTTCTGACATATTTTCTGTTGTTGACACTTTTTTTCTTTACTATGCCAGGAGAAAAGGTCAGGAACTTTAACTTATCGCACGCTGTTTTTTTAATCTCTTAATTGTCAAAACATAATGTTGCTGGTTGTCTTCAGTATATGTTCTTAATTACTTTTAGCCCCTTTCAATCAATATTACTATTTTCTAACGTTGTTATGGGTACCTAACTTTGCTCTTGAGTTACGGAAGGAAAAAAGCAGCGAGGAAGGGAACTGGTCACCCCACCACCTCTCGATACTGGACCTATTATAGTGAAGTCTCTAACAATTTACTCCCATACGGCAGTATTTGTTAGGGGACTAACTTTTTAAACATTATGATTTTATTGCGTGTTGTTGCTTTGTTGAAAGCTTGACAGTGGTCCATGAAACACTCGTTATGATCTGTTTTACTTCCACAGGTCTTTCCACTAATGATGTAGGTTACATTACTGTGACTTATTATGATGTAACTCCCCAATCATCAGAAATTTCAAATTGGTCTTGTTTCTAACTATTTTTATAACATCTTTAACAATTTTTATCCACTTTGCTGAAAAGAATAAAAGTCTGTGGTGTTCGCTAATAAATATCCTCAATTTTATATACATATTTGTCGTTTTATAAGGAGGATTAGAGTCATTGAATTCAGGAAGTTGTTACGAATCTACCAGCTGTTATAAATACCGTTTCATATTTTGATGAGCATACCTTGTATATATTTCGAAAATTTTTCAATTGTTCAAATTCTTTTTTTGTTTGTTTTAACGTTAATGTTGATCAGAATCGACGTCATTGCACTCCGGGCAAACCCACAGGTGCTCAGTGTTCCTCAGCAAATGTAGAAGGGTATGAATGCTAATTTTTCCTGTTGCGGACTGGTTGTATACACAGCGCATGCGTCCTTTCAGACGTCCTTCCCTGCTGGTCTTACGTATGTTTTGTTTTACTATAGATGCTTCCATCCCCGCAGCTGATACAGGCGAACCTGCTTAATTAGCTTTTGTGTCTGTTTCTATCGTTTCATTTTCATAAGTTCCTGCTTGTATTCTTTCAGTCCATCCATTATCTTCATCCAGTCCTTTATATTTCCCTCGTTTGACTTCAAAGACTTACCTTTTATTTAAACATGATCTTTGACTGCCAATTCATGGATTTGTTTATTCATGTCTCTTGTTTTCCTTTAATGATTTTCTTTAGTTTCCCTGCATTTGAAATTCAGTAATTCCTATTAAGCCTTGCTATATCTATTTTTTATATTTTGTTTTCAGTTTGTTATATTTTGTTTTTCAGTTTGTTATATTTCAGTATTGTCATTTTTCCCTTTTCATAGCTCGTCAATCTGCCCATGGTTTTATCTTCATTGACCGAAAACACAGACCCTTTTGAAGTTTTACTTAAGGGAAGTTTATAATCCCTTGTGCTCTTTGATCTTGAGTCACGGGCATTTTAAAGAGTAACCCGTTAGCCGTAAGAAAAGCCTCTGATGTCGGTCAACAGCGCCATACGAGAGATTCTGGTAGCCGAGTCGTAAGCTTTCACCTTGAGCGCTAGTTTCTGAATTGTTCGTTCTCACAGTAGCGTGAAATTAACAATATTAGAGATCAGAGCAATTTAATGATATATATATATACTATTATTATACTATATATATAATATTATATAAATATGTCATGTTTATATATATATATATATATATATTAGCTGCTCTGGATTTATATATATTTATTATATGAATATATATATAGGTATATTAATATATTTATATAATTATATATACTATATTTATATAATATATTATAATATATATATATATATATTTTATAGGATATATATTATATATATATAATATATAATATTTATATATATATATATATATATATATATATATATATATATATATATATTTATTTTAGTTTGTTTTGAATATATATATATATATATATATATATATATATCCCTTTAATATATATATAATTATTTTATATATATATATAATATATATATTCATATATTTTCCATGCTGTATATATATATATATATTGTTTTACTATATATATATATATATATATATTATATAATATTATATATATATATATATATATATATATATTAATATATTATATATATATATATATTCATATAATATATATATATAATATATACATACATATACATACATACATACATACATACATACATACATCCATACATATATACATACATACATACATACATACATACATACATACATACATACATACATACATACATACATACATACATACATACATACATACATACATACATACATACATACATACATACATACATACATACATACATACATACATACATACATACATACATTTACATACATACATACATACATACATACATACATACATACATACATACATACATACATACATACATACATACATACATACATACATACATACATACATACATACATACATACATACATACATACATACATACATACATACATACATACATACATACATAAATATACATACATACATACATACATACATACATAACATACATACATAACATACATACATACATACATACATACATACATACATACATACATACATACATACATACATACATACATACATACATACATACATACATACATACATACATACATACATACATACATACATACATACATACATACATACCATACATACATACCATACATACATACCATACATACATACCATACATACATACATACATACATACATACATACATACATACATACATACATACATACATACATACATACATACATACATACCTACATACATACATACATACATACATACATACATACATACATACATACATACATACATACATACATACATACATACATACATACATACATACATACATACATACATACATACATACATGCATACATACATACATACATACATACATACATACATACATACATACATACATACATACATACATACATACATACATACATACATACATACATACATACATACATACATACATACATACATACATACATACATACATACATACATACATACATACACATACATACATACATACATACATACATACATACATACATACATACATACATACATACATACATACATACATACATACATACATACATACATACATACATACATACATACATACATACATACATACATACATACATACATACATACATACATACATACATACATACATACATACATACATACATACACACATACATACATACATACATACATACATACATACATACATACATACATACATACATACATACATACATACATACATACATACATACATACATACATACATACATACATACATACATACATACATACATACATACATACATACATACATACATACATACATACATACATACATACATACATACATACATACATACATACATACTGTTAAGGACAGATTTGGGATGCAGATAAAATAGTGTGGCATGTTACTACACGCTAGCACATTTCCATTTACATGTGAGGAAATGTGTTCGCCTGTAGACAAACTACGGTTTGCACGAAGCGTTCACCCGTGTTCAGCGACGGTCAACTAGTGACGTTTTCTGTCACATGTCGTGGGGTTCAGTGTGTTAATTAACGGGGCTTCCGTCTTTGTGTTTGTGTCCGAGAGAGATGTAATTTTTCGAGGCTCCGGGATAATGGAGCGTGATTTATAAATATATATTGTGGCATTGTTGATTCTCGGAGGCTGCCACGTTATGTGCAAGATGGTTCATAAACGTATCTAGAAGTTCATACCATAATTTACTACAAGTAACTTTGAGATATGAGGCAACTAATATTTGGTTTGCACTGATTGCTTCTGCCGCATTACTTTGGTTTTCGTGGATTACCGAACCTTTAGTACAACGGCCAGAATTGAGTGGAGATGAGAGGATTGTATTATTATTATATTATTGCCACTTAAAGATGCCTAATGTTTGAACCTTATTGACGGACGAGGGATAATCTACTACGCTTATCCATTGCTATGTACTTTTGATGTGTTGATGGATACTATTGTGAAGTGACTTTATGTATTAAATGTCAACCATGTTTTCCCGTGGACCTGTTCACCTACCGGCTTTGTTATGTGTACTGACCATAATGTCCTGAATGAACACCTGCTATCATTCGAGTATACATGCATGATCCTCTAATTTATCCCAACGTAACACCATATAATTTGGTGGCCAGTGTGGGGATCGAACCCACGACATTCGCATTATCAGCATACCGGCCACCAAATTATATGGTGTTACGTTGGGATAAATTCGAGTATACATGCATGATCCTCTAATTTATCCCAACGTAACACCATATAATTTGGTGAGCCAGTATGGTTTTGGATCGATACTTTCATCAGGACATAGTTTTTAAATTCACGTAAGCAAGTATAGCTTCGTACTTTGCAAAAATACAGCTGACATTTAATCTGTATATGCGATCGTCACTCCTGTTCAGCGTGTTATTGTGAACACACCGCTTCGTGAACTCAGTCATTATCAACGGGTCCAGTTGGATAACGAACTTTGCTACTGCGCATATCCAATGTTCCAGTTTCAATGTCCTATTGTTCGCTGTAACGTTCAAGATTACAATTTCAAACCAACCGGTTTGCAAGTTTACTTCTCGTGTTCCAGTCTACATCACAACGTTTGCAAGATTCTTTCAAGTTTCAAGTCTATGCCACGGCGATATCAAGTTGCTTTGTACGAAGTCAACACAGCGTTTCAAGATCTACACAGTTCATGATGCTCATCTGACGGAGACCGTGTACTGTTCACATTTTATCCGTGCTTCACTTGTATTGAGGGACAGTGTTGTTCCAATGTTGACGCCTTTTTCCGGACTTGCATCTGATCGGATTACGATAAGATAAGTGCCTGTTAATACACTCTTGTATCTTTGCCGTGGCGTAAGCCTTTTTGATATCTATGTTATTCGTTTCCTTCGTTTCTATATCTTTGTACAAATCTGTTGTTAGCGACACATGTCATTGTAAAAATGACCGCTGAGCAGATATTTCTATAGGTTTTGCTTACATTTCTCAAGCAGTGAAATTTCCGGCCTGAGTTTACTCACCGACGTTTGGTTCACTGCCTGTCTAGTGTGACCTAATTTGTTAGGTGTGCTGCCCCGTCCTTTTAGTTGTCAGTTCTTGTAGTGTGCTGGTTTTGTTTTTCTTCTCCTTAGTTGACAACCATTCTGTTCGTGATGCTAATCTAACCTTCTATCACTTGTTTACATTTATATGTACATTGTTACAGGTCCTGTCCTGTATTTTTTTTAAGCAGTAAGTCTGTTCTATTTGTTGTTTCTCCTTAGTTTCCCATTTGCATTCTTTTTCGTTTACTTGCTGCTGTTATTACATTATCTTGGTCACTTGTACTTGTCTTTTTGTTAAGTTCCATCAATTCTGTTCTTGTGCATTATTTTTTTTTTTCTCTCACCAGTGTTTTGGTTTTTTCATGATACATTCTGATATTATTGCTTAGTAATATTAAGAATCTATTTGCATTGATAATATTGCAAAGCACAAAGCTAGTGAATTGGTATAGGCGGACTAATCGAGATACATTTATTAAAAAAATTTATAATATTGATAGTAAGATACTGAAGAAGTAAATAATGGAGTATCAAGAATTTATTACTATGGGCCAAGAATATGGTTACAAGGCGAAGGAATTAATGGACTTTGCCAAAGCGGAATTCAATGCCAAAGAAAATCAAGAAGCCCTAGAGAATAAGAGACAAAGAGATGCACGGTATGAAGAGCGAGAGCTCAGAAAAGCAGAGCTACTTGCAGAAGAGAACAAAAGGATTGCAGAACAGCAACAAGCTGCTGAAGCAGCAAAACTTGCACATGAAGAAAAAAATGGCGACTTTACGTATTGAAGAACAAAAAGTCCAACATCAGAGTAGACAAAATGACGACTCTGAACGTAGAGGTTCCTCTAGCAACCACGATAGCGGTTTTGTTAAATTTCGTTTGCCTGAGTTTAAGCCAGAAATAGACGATATTTCTTCCTTCCTACAACGCTATGAAAATGTTTGTGAAGAAAATAAGCTTGATAGATCACATTGGTGTACAAGATTGATGGATTTCATGAGTGGTGAATCCTTAACTGTTCTGTGCCAATTGGACGGGCCGAATAGACGCAATTATGATGCTGCTAAAACGTTATTATTAAAACTTCATCAGTTAGACGCTGAAGGTTATCGTATGAAGTTCAAACATATGATTCCTGAAACGGGTAAAGATTTTACACAGTTTGTAGCTGCAACTCGTCTAACATTTAATAGATGGATACAACTTTCCGGCATTGAAGAGAATTATGAGGGCCTTAAGGACTTGTTATTGCGAGACAAAGTCTTGTCTTCCGTCAGTAGACCACTGCGAGAATATCTACAGGAAAGAAAGCCGTCAAGTTTGAGTTCAATGGAGGAATTATGTAGGCAATATTGTAATGCACATCCGGGAGTTTGTGTCAGTAACAACAATATTAAGGAAGCTTTACCTGTTGCCGCAGCTACAACTTGGAACCACAACAATTATAGACAAAGATCCTACAGTTGTGATGGGAATTTCAAACCAAACAAATTCAATAACTCACAACCATATAGAGGTAGACAACCATATAGAAACTATTCACCCCAAAACAGAGGTAATTTCCAACAAAACTCAGGAGAAAGAAGGAATGATAATTTTGGTAACTATAATAAGAATTGGAATAACTGGGGACCCAATAACCAAAATTATTCACATCGTAATAGGTCACAAAACTATAGAAATCAACAAAACAACAATAGGAACCAAAGAAATAATGACGGGAGTCAAAATAACTCTTTTTACAATCAGAGACATAGATCACGCTCTAGAAATAATGCAAATGCGAACTACCATGCGAACTCAGCAAACACTGCTGCAACACCTGAGAACGCGCAAGACAACAATGTTGTTAATCATTCAGCTTCATGTTGTTCGTTTGACTTTGATACTGCTTCACAGTGTCCAGATTGCCAAACTCTATTCCAGTCTAATGTGACTTCCTTGTTAAAATGTGGTCATCCGCTCCCAGCAGTTACTGCTTCATCAGCACATGATGGCACAGGAGTACTACAGCTTCATAAAGGTTTATTGAATGGCACTCAAGTTACAGTACTCCGTGATTCTGGTTGCACGACTGTCGGAGTGAGACAGTCATTAGTACATCCGTCTCATGCAACGGGTGACTTTGTTAAATGTGTAACTTTCGGCGGTACAGTGGAATTTTATCCCACAGCCGTGGTGGATATTCACTCACCATTTTTTTACAGGCAAGGTTAAAGTGTGTCTGTTAAGGAATCCAATAGCGGATGTCACACTTGGCCGGATACACGGCAGCAATGATTGCTCACCCGAAGAAATTGTTCAATGGGAACGTCAAAATTTATCAACTGCTGCTGCAGTTACTACGCGTGCCCAGGCCAAGGCACAAAAGGAAAATGATGATACCGGTCCTGGAACTCAGGACGATTTTCACGTTCACTCTGAGATAGACAAACAATCCTTTATCAAACTTCAAAGAGAAGACAACTCTTTGAAGAAATTCTTTAGATTAGTCAAAGATAATGATTACGTTAATGATAGTTTGTCACCAAAACAGTGGTACACACTTAAAAATGATGTATTGGTTAGGAATTTTAAAGATTCATCTTTAATCAGACATCAGGTGATGGTTCCCCAAAAACTTCGTCTGTACATTCTACAACATGCACACGATTCGCACTGTGCTGGCCATATGGGCTACTCTAGGACGCGATCCAGAGTTTTGTCCTCTTTCTTTTGGCCGGGAATTTCCAGAGACACCTCCATATATTGTCGCTCTTGCGTTATTTGTCAAGAGGTAAAATCAAGAGGAGCCTATCATACGGCCCCGATTCAGGCGTGTGATATACCTGTACGCCCCTTTGAGAAAATGGCCGTAGATATTATCGGTCCTTTACCTGTTATGTCCGCTAGAGGACACAGGTATGTGCTCACATGTATCGACATGTGCACTCGATAGCCCGAGGCAATCCCTCTTAAGAACATCACCACTAACGACGTTGCTGATGCACTTTTCTTGATTTTTTCTAGACTTGGTTTTCCTCGAAAACTTCTTTCAGATCGAGGTACCCAATTTGTATCTGACACTATGACTGCTGTTATGAAACGCCTCAATATCGACAGGTCTCTCAGTAGTGTTTACCATGCGATGAGCAATGGCATGGTGGAACGTCTTAACCGGACGTTAAAGCAGTTATTGGGCAAAGTTACAGTGAAATATCCTCAAGATTGGGACAGGGTTTTACCCGCCGTGCTGTTCGCATACCGTGAGGTAGCGAATGAACAGACCGGTTTCTCGCCTTTTGAGCTTGTGTTTGGAGCTCAACCTCGAGGTCCCATGTCACTTATTAAGGACCTGCTCATAGACTCAGAGATGACTGAGGACATCCAGTCATCGTATGAATACGTCGTTAACCTCCGCCGTAACATTATAGATGCATGCCAACTGGCTACAGCTTCTTCCGAGGCTGCTAAAGCAAGATCACGCCAGTTCCAAAATCGCAACAGACGATTACGTCAACTATTGCCTGGCGATGAAGCTTTTGTATTGCTTCCAAGGAAAGAAAATAGACTTTTAATTGCTTGGAATGGTCCATATAAAGTGTTGTCACGCATTTCTGATGTTGACTACATTTTAGAGATAAAAGGGAAAAGGAAGACCTTTCACATAAACATGCTTAAAGAATTCCACACTAGACCGGAACATCTTCAAGCCATCTTTCAAGCAGTTGATGACCACCCTAGACCTAGTACTCACTACTCTGCGTTATCTGTAATTCAAGAGGAAGAATCGGCTTTTCCTGATGTTCCCATGAACTTACCTGTCTTTCCTCTCCAAGCGACTGAGACATGGAAGGATATTACTATTTGTCCAGCTTTGTCTTCTGAACAACATTCCCAAGTCTCTAATCTTCTAGAATCCTTTCCAGACGTCCTCGCAGACATCCCAGGGCGTACATCAGTCATTTCGCATGACATCACCCTTACAGATGATCGACCAATTCGTCTACGCCCCTATTCTATCCCTATTCACTACCAGCACCAAGTGGAAGAAGAATTAAAACAAATGCTTAATTTAGGAATTATAGAACCTTCCAATGCCCCTTACTCATCACCTATGGTCATCGTTCGTAAGAAAGACAAAAAATATCAGATTGTGTGTAGATTACCGGAAGCTGAATAACATCACAGTCTTCGATGCTGAACCCTTACCCCTACTTGAAAATCTTTTGTCTCGTCTCGCCAAGTCTCTTTTCTTTACTAAAATTGACCTTACCAAGGGATACTGGCAAGTTCCCTTGACTGACAGAGCTAAACCACTCACTGCCTTTGCTACACAACAGGGTCTTTATCAGTGGAACGTAATGCCTTTCGGACTTATGAACGCCCCGGCAAAGTTTGTCCGTATGATGAGAAAAATTTTCTCTCATCGGTCCGATATAATCACATATATAGACGACATCTGTCTATTCAGTTCCACTTGGGAGGAGCACTTCTTAGGTTTACATTCTCTTTTGGACACTTTACGTCTCCACCACCTAACAGCCAAGCCCTCAAAGATCTTTATTGCTTTTGAGGAAATTTCTTTCTTGGGACATAAGGTGGGTCACGGTTTTCTTCAGACCGTGCCACAGAATGTTTCCAAAATCCTAAAATTATCTGTGCCCACTACTAAGAAGCAAGTTCGTAGTCTTCTCGGCTTGATTCAGTATTATAGTAAATTTATACCAAACTTGTCTTCAATCACTGCAGACCTCTCTGCCTTGCTTAAAAAGGCTTACCGAACCACGTGCACTGGACACCAGAGTGCCAGGCTGCGTTAAATTATGTTCAAAATAATTTTTCTGTGCAAACAATTTTGAGGTTACCAGATACAAATCTGACTTATTATCTCCGCACAGATGCTAGTTCAAAAGGTATCGGCGCATCACTGATGCAAGAGTTCGAGGGAAGATTACATCCAACCCTCTACATATCCAGAAAGCTCAATGATGCAGAAAGAAAGTACCCAGTGATAGAAAGAGAGTTGCTGGCTGTTATCTGGGCGGTAGTCAAGCTGGAGCGGTATTTGTTGGGCGCCCCTTTCATCATACAATCAGACCAGAAATCCCTTTCCTCATTGAAGAAGGCGAATCACAAGAACCCACAGCTAGCCCGTTTCGCCATCCTGCTTCAACCTTTTCAGTATGAAATCGAGGCACTACCAGGTTCTGCAAATGTGGTCGCAGATGCTTTATCAAGATGCTCACAGCTCGAACTTGAAGATTCATATTGATTTAGTTAATTGACTTTATATTATACATGTGTGAAGCCATGGTGTTTATCCACTACTAGTCATTATGACAAAGGACGATAAATACATGAACACTAAGAAGATTTTCAGATCATTCATATTAACATTTGTGATTTAAACGACTTTGAAATAATCATTATTCACTTTAACTAGTGGTACAATGAACAATATTATACTAGTTGCAGACATGAACAATTTCCAACTACGACATCATGTTATTATTCTGGAATGCACATTCATATTAATTAAGTTTGCTATATTAATGCTACAAATCTAGTCCTGACACGGATAGTTTGGAGTATGATTACATTATTGCAAGTTTGTTTTGGACATTACTTGTCTTGCCAACGTACAAAAGGTACTTAGAGTAGAATAAGTAAGTAATGTAATAATTGTTGTGGTGAAGTGGGATGTTATAAATATTTATAGGGGACTTAGTGTACTGACTGAGATCAGCTGTGAAGGTATCTATATCTAATAAGATTAGTGTATTATAGATAACCTTACTTGCTGCCACATATATATATCTCTCAGTCAGAATTATTCTGGAATAGTGTGATGACTACGTTGTATGTCCAGGGTATGTGTATGATGAAGTGTAAGTCATAACAACAACAGACAGATAAACAATTTAATTTATTCCACCACACTTGACAACACTGTGACACTCACATACATAAAACACTCTACAAGGATATCTTAAAGGAGTCACTGATAACTTTTCAAATAACAATATGTATTCATTTCTGTCATGAATGAATATGTGTCCTGATTCAAATACAAAGGGAACCAGGAATCACAATCAATTTTAATTACAAGTTATATGTACAGAATTTATCAATATGAATATTGTAGTGACATATATTATTAAAAGTATCCTATGTGTGTCAGTTGTGTAGTAGTAATATGAGGTAATACTGGTTTTGTTTTGTTCAAGCTCTGTTGGTATTTGTCATCATGACTTCAATAGTTTGTCTTTATTGGAACTAGTATTGGAGATGTTCTCAGTTCCTGATATTAAAACAATTTACTTCCCCTCTTAAGTTTATGTTACAATGTTATTTTACACGGTCCCACAATTCATGGAAACAAACACAGATACGTTGATTAGCAATGAATTCTGGCACAAATACTGGCACAAATTCCCATCTGCTTATGTTCCAGGCTTTTATTTAGCAAAAATATGAGCTGGCTTCAACGCACTGTTGCTTTATCAAGCTTATTTGAACTAGTGGTCTCGAACTAACGCTCCTAAGTGAGTATATCAGCGAGTCTGGCCAATGGAGCCACGTTTCGACAAGTGTTTGAAAAAATTTTAACTTCCTACGTCTCCTCTAACAACCAAGGATAGCATTTATAGCCCGACTAATCGTGTTTAGCCTTACATATCATTCCAGCCAATCAGTTCAAATGTAACTTGTGGCCCATTTCCCGTACAATGGTGGTGTAAAAAAATCTACCACTGAGCGATTCTGATTTTGGGTGTTGTCTGACAGCACCATCATTTTATTTTGGCTATAACTTGTTAATTCCTAGACTATTTGCATAACGTTGTACATATTCTTTGTCAGCAAACCCTAAGGAACCCAAATATATATATTTAATAGAGCTAAAATGCTGCGTTCAAAATATGCAATTCCTTCTACCTCCTGTTTCGAAGATGTGCTGTCTGGGTACTGTAATGTTTTCAAACGTAAACCCATCTATTGTCATCTTTCTAATAAGAGTTTTTCAGGATTTAAAAACCTAACTCTGGGAAGGTTAGTGTTTTTATCACTGTCCGTCCGAAAAAGTTAGTGCATGTGGCCTTACACGCGTGATAGTAGTAATTGTGTATCGCGCGACGCGTGTTTTGTGTTGCACGTGTTCGGCTTTATGCCTCTCCCTTCTCTCTATCCTTTAGTCCATCTGTCTTTAGTTACGCCGTGTATAAAATGGAATGAATGAAATATTAAAATTAGGTCATTGTTCAGCTTGGTATCTCAATGTTTTTGCAAGAAATACAGCACACGTTTCATTGAAGAACGCGGGTAATAATACAGTAGGCTTTTACTATCAACGTGAAAGCGTTACAATTTGCCGACGAAGTAGAAAACAAGGAGGATTTCGAGTACTGTCATTGTGACAGCACTGTTCTTTACCATTCTTCTTCCTTTATTTATTATATGTATTTATTAGGCTTTATATTTACTTGATAATTTATATATGTGGATTAGAATATTCCACGACATCTCCCCTCTTAAAACAGACATTATATGTCAGTCCTTTATTCTATATACACATAGATAAATGTAAGTCAACTTGACTTTACTCTGCTGTGGTGCTATCATGGTTTTATGTAGTTGGGTCCATTCAGAGTAGGCACTACTCTTGAAATCTGCCTCAGACTTCTACAACCAATAATATATTTCGGTTATGTTACTGAACAGCCGCAAGTGTGAGTGCTTGTCTTAATGCTGCTTCGCAACCCGTATTCACCATTTCTCTTCTCTGAGTCTGCGCAATGACATGTCAAGAGAACATTATATTTCCCTCAAAATGTACGTTATGAGGAGATAACATATACCTGGTGATAGCAGAGTTTTCGTAGTGGATCCCATAATCTTCTTATTATCCTGTATGAAACATTCGGAATATCCTCAATCAAAGAGGCAACTCAGGGATTCATTACGTTCCTCCGAAATGTTTACATCCAACAATTTTTTCTGATCTCAGGTTTTACTGGAATCTGATAGTATCCTTTACTCAGATCCACCCTTGAGAAATATTTAGCTTTATTTAGTCTGGCAAACAGCTGATTTGTATCCGGCAATGGATCCACCTGTCCTTCTGTAATAGCATTCAGTCTCCTGTAATCTATACAGAGTCTATGTTCTCCAGAGGGCTTCCTTAAGAGTACAACACCGGAACTATGTGAGGATTCACTGTGTGAAATAATTCCTTCCTTCAATAGACTGTATATGGACCCTGCCATCCAATTTGTAACTTATTCTGACTCCCGGGCAAAAGAAGCAGTACTTTCTCTCCCACAGCCAAATTTCTGTCTTTCGCCTTCCTGTTATAATAGGCAGCATGTTTCTTCCTGGCTTGTTTCAAATTTTCATTGGCAAGTTTCCAGCCAGTTTTTAAACGAGTGGTCAGCTCATTCACATATTGGTATGAAGATGTAATGTTTTCCTCTGCCTTTTCATCAGTCCACGTTCTTAACAAAGCTACATATGGACCTTTAATTTTGTGGACCTATTTGTCCATGCACCGGTATGGTCTCTTCCACTCGAAGCCTTATAGTGATGATTTTTCCTCCCAGAATTATCATTCACAAAACGACCGCTACCAATTTTTCTCTTGGGGTTGTCTCCCCACTTAAAATTCTTGATGAGAGATTTCCTCTCTACATCCTCTTCCTCCAGTTTGTTTAAGTCCGATTGAGGGATTTTCGGCTTATCCTGGGGTAAGACATCTTTTTGCACTCTCCGCATAGTGGCCATTGTAAAACAGTTAAGTGAAGCTTGTCCGTGAAAAGGGGCTTCCCATTCCATTTGGTCCACTTTATCAAATTTATATTTCTTTTTATTGTCAGGCCTAATTTTGCCCCGTGGCGTGTCCAGGTCCTGATCCATGTTCCCACTTGTGGGTGTTCCCTCATGTGCTATGCTACACCTTTCTACAAAATTCTCAATGTCCCGTCTTGCTTTGGGCCAATAATAATTGTGAGCCACCTTTTGAATGATGGTACCTATCTTCTCATGGTCCCCATCTGGTTTCACATGTAGGCTCCTTATTAAGTCTGCCCTATATCTTTTAGGAAGTACCAGCTGTCCCTGACCTTTGGATCTAGCTCCAGTCTTCCTATACATCAACTTGTTTTTCATGTAAAAATCTCCCTTGCCTGGAGTTGTATGACAAGTTGACAATTTTCTGAAACAAGGCTTGAGTGTTTTATCCCCAGCCTGTGCCTTCCTCATCTCTTCTGGAGTGGTATCTAACATAATATCCTCCTCCTGTCTTGAGGTCGACCTGACCTGAAGGGTGGCCATATACACAGGTTTCCTTCTGCAACGGTCAGTGTCATGATTGTCCATCTGACAATTTTTACACCACCTTTTTCCTTGGTTGAAAGATTTTCTTTCATCATATTTCCTTTCATCGAATTGTGGGAATTTATTTTTATTTTCATACCGTGGCCTATCAAACTGGTGCTTACCTTTGTTTTGATCCTAGGGATCAAATTTATTAAAGTCCTGTGGTGCCCTAAAGTTATCCACTTGTTTCTTTTTATTACCTGTTACCTCTGCTTGAGCTGCTTGATACCTTTCAGCAACATTTAGCAACTCACCCAGCCTCTCTGCACCTTGTTCCATGAGAAACTTTCTCAGGTCTGGAGCCATGGACTCTCTTAATTGCTCTATAAGGACCATTTCCTTAAGATCTTGGGTTTTCCCCAGAGAAGTCCATTTCTCCAAGTATGTCTCTATTCGTGCAGAGAACTGGTGATAGGTTTCCCCTGACAGTAGTTTAGCATTCCTAAATTTTTTCCTATAAAATTCTGCATTCTTTTCATATCTTAACAAAAGAGCCTGCTTTAGCATGTCATAATTTTCCTGATCACCTCTGCTCATTTTTGCAAAAACTTCATAAGCTGCCCCACGAAGTCCTTGAGATAACTTTAAGCTCCACCTCTCTCTCTCTAACCCATACGTGGTAGCTAATAGTTCATACCTATTTAGATAGCTCTCTATATCATCGTCTTTCTCAACAAAATGATCTAAATGAAAATTCATAGCTGAGGTTGAGGCTCCTTGGCTAGCAGTGGCATCAGAGGCAAAGGGACTGGCACCATTTTCAGGAGCATGGCCTTGAAACTCAAACTCCCTTAGTCGTAACTCATGTTCCCTTTGTAATCTTTTATCTTCTGCTTCCCTTTCTGCAGCTAATTTCTTCTCTTCCCTTTCTGCAGCTAATTTCTTCTCTTCCCTTTCTGCAGCTAATTTCTTCTCTTCCCTTTCTGCAGCCAATCTTCTTTCTTCTGCTTCCCTTTCTGCAGCCAATCTTTTGTCTTCTCTTTCTGCTTCCAATTTCTTAGCCTCAGCCTCAATCTGCAACCTCTTAGTCTCAGCCTCAGCCTCAAATTGTAACTTCTTAATTTCCCTTTCAGCCTCTAACTTTCTTTCGGCTTCAAACCTTCTTTCTTCGCGTTCAATAAATTTGTCACATTCCGTAGTGACATAGGCAACCATAACTTGCCCATCTAATCCTAACTCTTTTGCAGTCTGAACAGCAGCAGATCGAAATTTGGCCAGGTCCGCCATTGTCTATCAGGTAAATTTATACAATGTCTAACCAACAATTCAATCTCTACATATATATCTAATGGACAACACAGGCACCGTGAGCTCAACCTTATTTAATTCCACCCAAGGATACCTTTTAATTCTTATATTCCCTGAAGTGAATTACCCCCAATATTTTTAATAGGGAAAGATTCAAAATCCCAAGAGCGAGACCCCAATATATGTGGTGAAGTGGGATGTTATAAATATTTATAGGGGACTTAGTGTACTGACTGAGATCAGCTGTGAAGGTATCTATATCTAATAAGAGTAGTGTATTATAGATAACCTTACTTGCTGCCACATATATATATATATCTCAGTCAGAATTATTCTGGAATAGTGTGATGACTACGTTGTATGTCTAGGGTATGTGTATGATGAAGTGTAAGTCATAACAACAACAGACAGATAAACAATTTAATTTATTCCACCACACTTGACAACACTGTGACACTCACATACATAAAACACTCTACAAGGATATCTTAAAGGAGTCACTGATAACTTTTCAAATAACAATATGTATTCATTTCTGTCATGAATGAATATGTGTCCTGATTCAAATACAAAGGGAACCAGGAATCACAATCAATTTTAATTACAAGTTATATGTACAGAATTTATCAATATGAATATTGTAGTGACATATATTATTAAAAGTATCCTATGTGTGTCAGTTGTGTGTAGTAGTAATATGAGGTAATACTGGTTTTGTTTTGTTCAAGCTCTGTTGGTATTTGTCATCATGACTTCAATAGTTTGTCTTTATTGGAACTAGTATTGGAGATGTTCTCAGTTCCTGATATTAAAACAATTTACTTCCCCTCTTAAGTTTATGTTACAATGTTATTTTAAGATGGGGGTACATAATTTTGAGCTCAGCTGGCCACATCAGCTTATCTTGCGTGATGGCGGCAGGAAAGGACTCCTCTGCTCGATTTCTCCCCTGTGCTCTGGAGACACCTCACTGATAGCTAAATGGACCAAGGAGTATGCTGTCCGACTCTGGATTCAGCAAAGCTCTGACCAGGTGCTGCTCAATACCATCAAGACCACGGTCCCACAATTCATGGAAACAAACACAGATACGTTGATTAGCAATGAATTCTGGCACAAATACTGGCACAAATTCCCATCTGCTTATGTTCCAGGCTTTTATTTAGCAAAAATATGAGCTGGCTTCAACGCACTGTTGCTTTATCAAGCTTATTTGAACTAGTGGTCTCGAACTAACGCTCCTAAGTGAGTATATCAGCGAGTCTGGCCAATGGAGCCACGTTTCGACAAGTGTTTGAAAAAATTTTAACTTCCTACGTCTCCCCTAACAACCAAGGATAGCATTTATAGCCCGACTAATCGTGTTTAGCCTTACATATCATTCCAGCCAATCAGTTCAAATGTAACTTGTGGCCCATTTCCCGTACAATGGTGGTGTAAAAAAATCTACCACTGAGCGATTCTGATTTTGGGTGTTGTCTGACAGCACCATCATTTTATTTTGGCTATAACTTGTTAATTCCTAGACTATTTGCATAACGTTGTACATATTCTTTGTCAGCAAACCCTAAGGAACCCAAATATATATATTTAATAGAGCTAAAATGCTGCGTTCAAAATATGCAATTCCTTCTACCTCCTGTTTCGAAGATGTGCTGTCTGGGTACTGTAATGTTTTCAAACGTAAACCCATCTATTGTCATCTTTCTAATAAGAGTTTTTCAGGATTTAAAAACCTAACTCTGGGAAGGTTAGTGTTTTTTATCACTGTCCGTCCGAAAAAGTTAGTGCATGTGGCCTTACACGCGTGATAGTAGTAATTGTGTATCGCGCGACGCGTGTTTTGTGTTGCACGTGTTCGGCTTTATGCCTCTCCCTTCTCTCTATCCTTTAGTCCATCTGTCTTTAGTTACGCCGTGTATAAAATGGAATGAATGAAATATTAAAATTAGGTCATTGTTCAGCTTGGTATCTCAATGTTTTTGCAAGAAATACAGCACACGTTTCATTGAAGAACGCGGGTAATAATACAGTAGGCTTTTACTATCAACGTGAAAGCGTTACAATTTGCCGACGAAGTAGAAAACAAGGGGGATTTCGAGTACTGTCATTGTGACAGCACTGTTCTTTACCATTCTTCTTCCTTTATTTATTATATGTATTTATTAGGCTTTATATTTACTTGATAATTTATATATGTGGATTAGAATATTCCACGACAATTGTGTTAATTAGTTATACTTGCGTTCTTGTACTATTTTTTTTTTCCTCTCTTCTTTCTCTTTTTGTGAGATATTCATATACTTTAGTTACATTAATTTCATATCGCATTGCTTCATATCTTATTTGATTTGTCATGTGTGAATTGCGTTTAAGCTTAATTTTAGGATTTTTGACAGCATTGTTAGTTGGAGATATAACCTTCTATTTTTATTATATTTTATTATTCATGCATTTTGAATTCTTGATTTGGATTTTTTTTTGTTTTTTATTTTTATTTTTATATAACTCATACCATTTTCATATATGCATGCTATTTCCTTAATACGTTTATTGGAAACTCACAGTGATCATACATTTAGGTATTTTTTTTATTACATCATTGGAATATCGACTGTATATGACTTGTTACTTATGGACATATGACTGTTTATGACTGATGACAAATTCATCTAGCATGTTATTTAATGATAAGTTACATTA
>JAMPIV010015716.1:0-70000 GCA_024509875.1 Oreohelix idahoensis | reverse complement strand
TCTCCAGCTCTTCCTGTGGTGGTTATTTGGCAATTTAGTTTAAATGATGAAGTTGCCAGCCCCATATACAACTGAATATTAATAAGTAATTTATACGTATAAAATGCATACATAAAATAATAAAATGTACATTGTACACCTTACCCTAAAGGTCTATATTATCCAGACTTTGTTACACACATTCGCCGAAGTAAGTACTGCAGCAGTTTAAGATGTAGTCTTTCCCCTTGAGCTAATACAAGGTAATAGTTGCTTTTTAAGTGATGGCACCTCCTGATCTTTAACTTTTTAAATGATATCATCTACCTATCTTTAACTTTGTAACTGATTTCACCTCCTTACCTTTAACTTTAAAAGTGATGTCACGTTCTTATCTTTAAGATTTTAAGTGATGTCACGTCCTTATCTTTAACTTTTAAGTGATGTTACGTCCTTATCTTTAACTTTTTAAAGATATGAACCGTTTTATTTTTAAGTTTTAAAGGGATGTCAAGTCCTTATCTTTAATTTTTTAACTGATGTCACCTCCTTATCTTCAACTTTTTAAGTGATGTCGCCTCCTTATCTTCGATTTTTAAACTGATGTCACCTCTTTATCTTTAACTTTTTAACTGATGTCACAGCCGTATCTTTAACATTTTTAATGATGTCATCCCTGTATTCTTAACATTTTAAGTGATGTCACCTCCTTATCTTTAACATTTTATCTGATTTCACCTCCTTATCTTTAACTTTTTAACTGATATTACATTCTTAATTTCTATTTTTTTAAAACTGATTTCTCCTCCTTATATTCGACTCTTTAACTTATGTCACCCCCTTATCTTTAAATAACGTTTTCAAAATTTTTGTTTCCTTCTGCGATGCTTTTCACGTCTTTTGCTACCCTTCATTGATTTGAGCACGCTATTCCAAAGTCACCTGTATCGTCTTCTGACTCCAAGGTATGGCTTTGGCCAAGGAAATATTGAGGCTAGATGTAATGGACTTGGCAAGAATTAGCAATATGATAATAGCGCACATTTTTCACCAATATACCCGAATATTGTTAATACGAAATAGCCTACACAACAAAATACCGCATATACTCGAGTATACGTCGATTCGACTATGTCGACCACTAGACTTTAGGACATAAAATCCGTCCGAAATGAAAGACCCGATTATAAGTCGAATGATTTTTTCATTGATTCCGAATTTTCGCATTGCATTGGAACTTCCTTGGCTGTCTGTACATTTTTTTCACTATCAGCGTAACCATTTTCCCGTTTATAACGCTTTAAATTGCCCAACTAATGTGTAAAATATATGTGAGAATAAATGAATTCAGTATAAAAGATAAGTGAAAGGAAGGACAGAATGTCAGACGGGCCTGCGTGCCCAATTCTCAACCCTTTGAAAATAAATATCTGAAGGTTACCAGAATGCTGCGGTAAGGGCAGGGGCGGGGGGAAAAGAGGTTGCAACACTGACCGGATTCATAATTCTTTTTTTTTTTTTTTTTTGACTGGAATATAAGTCGGTGGTACATTTTATAATGTCCAAAAAGGGAATATATTTCTCGACTTATACTCGAGTATTTACGGTAATCATAAAAAGTACATAATGATAAACAAAGAAGATTATGAAGCTCACGTGGTGTCAATAAAATATATGTCTTGGGGCAGTTCATAAAGTTTCTAAAGTTCAAATGTTATTTTGTTTCCTAGACTTATACTGTCAAATTAAATAAACACGAATTTGTGTATTTTTTGTTTCTTCATTTACATCTTTTGTTTCTAAACCACGTTTTTGGACGCCAAAATATTTAGTAGAGTCGACGTATCTGTTCAGTTTCCATTGTCGGTGTTGCAAGCAAAGACGATGCTAGAATTTCCATGTATGCCATCTTAGGGCTAACATTTAGCTAAAAATAACGGACACACTCCAGAAGGATATAAGATAAAAATAAGTTTTTTTATGTTTCAGACGTTTAGATAACATGGCTGAGTCATTCGTATATGTTAAAAATTGCATGAAGAGTGTATTGGTTAGTCGAAGGTCACTGGTTGTATAAACCTGGTACAAGTCGGAGTGAAGAAGAAACGCTGTATGATTGTCGGTGTATGAAAATCAGCGATTGAGTTGTGTGGCGTAATGTCTACAGGTTTCTTGCAGTGTAAAGTCTACATTTTATTTTGTTGTGTCCTGCAGTGGGCCGCAGTGGACGAGTTTTAGCTGCCCAATTAAAAAAGTTAGATTCTTTTACGTTAAAGAGTGTATGAAGAGTTTCGTGACTTAATGGTTAGTCACTGGTAGTATAAACCTGGTACAAGTCAGAGTGAAGAAGTAACGCTGTATGGTAGTCGGTTTATGAAAACCAGCGATTGAGTTGTGTGACGTAATGTCAACTGGTTTCTTGCAGTAGTAAAGTATTTTGCTGTAGTAGTATTTTGTTGTGTTTTTCGGTGGGCCGCAGTGGACGAGTTGCCAATGGTCAATTTAAAAAGTTAGGTTCACGAGGTTTTCTAGATGTTTGTGTAGTATTCTAGGTATGAGTAGCCTTGCCCAGAATTCATGTTGTGTGTGTGTGTGTGTGTGATAATGTATCACACAGTAGCAGTAGTAGTCGCAGTAGTCGCAGTAGTATTAGTAGTCGCAGTAGTATTAGTAGTCTCAGCAATAGTAGTCGCAGTAGTAGTCGCAGTAGTAATCGCAGTAGTATTAGTAGTCGCAGTAGTATTAGTAGTCTCAGTAGTAGTAGTCGCAGTAGTAGTAGTCGCAGTAGTATTAGTAGTCTCAGCAGTAGTAGTCGCAGTAGTAGTAGTCACAGTAGTATTAGTAGTCTCAGTAGTATTAGCAGTCTCGGTAGTAGTAGTGCAGTAGTATTAGTAGTCTCAGTAGTATTAGTAGTCTCAGTAGTAGTAGTCGCAGTAGTAGTCGCCGCAGTAGTAGTCGCAGTAGTAGTAGCAGTAGTAGTAGTATCAGTAGTAGTAGTCACAGTAGTAGTAGTCGCCGCAGTAGTAGTCGCAGTAGTAGTAGCAGTAGTAGTAGTCACAGTAGTAGTAGTCGCAGTAGTAGTAGTGGCAGTTGTAGTAGTAGTAGTAGTAGTAGTCGCAGTAGTAGCAGTAGTCGCAGTAAGAATAATAATTCTTTGCCTTTTCTTTTACAATGTTTAAATGTATTATTAAAAATCTTTCTTACCCAGGTCTTCACGTCTATATCGATAAACGGCAGGTCAGTTATCGACCAAAACAGTTGTCCTATCTTGCAAATACCATACTTAATTTACCTAAAACGGCACGCAGCTGTGAAAATTGAAATGCCAACTTGACAGTGAATAAATTAGATTACTAATTATAATGTCACAACGGGATATTTAATTATGTATGTCTCTAAAATGACTGCGTGATGACTTATTGAAGAGTATATTAACCGTTGCAGCGTCGTTAACGTTGATATGGTTTCATAAATTGTTCGATTCGTTCCTAAATTGAAAATTCTAAACATGGAGGCAACTACATATGACAAAATTAAGTTTGATTGTGATAGGAGTTCCGTGTTCACATTTGTAGAGCCAAATCAACATGGTTTCCCCTTAAATACTGATTCCTGTACATCGTTTTACATAACACACATTCATAGACAGATTTTGTTAATGCTGAAGCCGGGTTTAGAGAGGCTGTATCAATCAACACGGCCTGGCTCTAATGCTCTTAAAGGAAGAGCAGAAAGCACTAATAGAATGGAAAGAAATGGAACTCAGACCGGTTTTAGCAACATTAAAAACTGCCAGAAAGAAAATACAGATGAACATCATCCAAAATTACGCACTAATGACAAAGCTGCCTTACATACGACACTATTAAATAAAATGCACTGAAACTCACCATATTTTTCCAGTTTTATTTAACGTTTGTTTATTCAAATAAATCGCGCCAATGACCCCTGTCCACGAAGCACTATTTTTGTGGTGCCAAGTTGGCAGGGAGGATAGTGTGATTTACTTCTGTATCTAGGCGGTGTTGATGAGTTCGATTCACCGGCGAGTCTATCACTTCTGTTGTTTTTCTGTTGTCCAGTTTTCTACTTTATTATTTCTCACGAGTGCCTGAAACATATCTGTATGTGTGTGGCCGGGGGAGTGGACGGGAACGGCACCAAATCAAGTTAGATGTGACCGGGCTTGGTCACGGTGACAAATCAAGTCTAGTGTGACAGGGTGAGAATGGGGTGGAATCTTTTATCAATGCTCATCTGTTGTTTTACTGGCGACTGCCAGAGATGGTGATTACAGAATAGGAACATAACCCAGGTGATTCTTTTGGAGACTCGTAACTGTGTTTATGTTTTAGGCTGCATGATCGTCGAAAATATGGTAACATTCTTTTCTCTATTACCTGATGTAAACAAACGACACTTCCTACTGACGTTCAGGAAATAAGTTCAAGCTGGATTAAATATGAATGAACACCTTTATTAAGTGTCTGTAACCTCTGAGAACTTCATAATAGTTCATAAATACATGTGCTTCTGTGGTATACAAACCAGTCATCCCAAGAAATAACACACAGCCATCGAACTTACAAGATGGTCAAAACCCCAAAATCACTGCCTCGCACGTCTCGTGCCTAAAACCAACTCACTTAACCCCCTTCTCTCAAACCATCACTTCCGTCCTAGCTCTAAGCAATTCTACCCCAAGTTCGATGACGTCATTCCTGAACACTTTAATTAAATCACTCATAGGATTTGTGACTAGTGTTATTACACTAACTAGACACGCTCAAATACTTAGTGTTTAATCTTGCTAAGTATTCTTACCCTAACTATAATTAAGTGGCAGCACCTTAGTGTTAATCCGACGTAACAGTCCGTACTGTCACATGTGTGTAAAATATTTAATGTTGATCCAACCAGCGTGTGCAACCAGACTGGGGAAATAGTGTTATTACATTTGTGCCCAAAGCCATCATCATCATCATCATCGTAACCCTTCAGATCCCAAAGGAATATAGACCTTTAACAAATGTAATGCCAAGTCTTTCTGTTCCGTGCCATCAGTTCAAGGTCTTTCAGTGTCTTCTTAATCCATTTCAAATGTGCCTCCAGTTCTCTTCTCCGTGTGTTCTTTGGCTTCCTTCTACCTCTCTTTCCCTGGGGATTGTAGAACTAAAACTGGCTTGTAATGCTATCAACATGTATCCCCTATGTGTGTCTCATCCAACGTTAACGGTTTCATGACGATGGTGTCATGACATCGAAGACTGGAGACACATTCTTCTTTTGTTTTCATAATAAACATTCTTTATTAATTTAATTTAGTCATACGTAGGATTGTGGACACTCATATTAAGAAAGAGTCAATGTCAAGAAGTGGACTCTGAAAACACCAATGAGTGACTTTTTACACTCATCCGAGAAAGCATCCCAATGTTCCGTCAAACCACAGAAGCGTTTATTGTCGACCAGGGAACTAGCCAGATCCGGTTACCCTGGCGATTTTGTTAACATCACCAAAGATACATACAGTGGCTCTTCTTTTTAAGCCAAAACATCAACACTATTACAGACACAACTGAACGCAGGAAGGGTATAATGACATAAAGGTGTCTGTGCAATGTGATAATCTTTGAATAATGTGTCGATAAATGGCTAAGATAAAATGAACTTAGTCACCTGCTGTCTTGCGTGTATAATCCATTCAAGGATATGTGGACAACTTTAAGCCTAAAACATACAACATTTTCAAATAATGGCTTGCGGAAAACTACCGAATTTGTGGACACAAGTGAAATGGTGGTCGAGAATCGAAAATGCTCACTTATACACGGGTATCGGGACCCAAAGAGGCAGCAATAGAGAATGCAGTCAGCGACTCATAGCTTGACTGCTTGCGTCAGAGTCAGCGAACCAGAGCTGACCAAGACCCTACTCAACCTCCACGGGGTGGTCCTGGAAACAGGATGCATCACTGCAGTCTGGCTGAGAGAGTAGGGATCGAAGAGGGAAGGCAAACCCGGTTCCCCCCCCCCCCCCCCCCCCCCCCCACACCCCCCCCCTCCTCCCCCCCAAAAAAAAAAAGCCGTGCTGAAGTCGGATATGCCAGCCGAAAGGCGCAGATATCGCAGCTCCGCTGTAAACAGACACAACGCAACCAACGTCCTTTTCAGGACGAACGAGGAAGAAGAAGAAGAAGGAGAAGAAGAAGAAGAAGAAGGAGAAGAAGAAGAAGAAGAAGAAGAAGAAGAAGAAGAAGAAGAAGAAGAAGAAGAAGAAGAAGAAGAAGAAGAAGAAGAAGAAGAAGAAGAAGAAGAAGAAGACACGGGTATCGAACTGGTAGTAACTGGGCCAATACGAATACTCTGGTACATTTTGAAATTCAAGTTCATGAAATTCCGATGTACAGTTGAGGACGCTTCTACAAATATCAAGATCATGATATAACTAGGAACAATACATGAACATTGTGACATGAAAATTTAGCACCTTGATCGATCCACTTTATTCTCATCGGCACCCCTCATTCTTTTTCAACCTAATCGCTCAAACGTGGTTTCCCACAGGCTTCCTAATTAAGCATGCAAGTTAAATTACGCATAAGCCAGGCCTTTCGCTAATCGGGCTTATTTCTATTTTAGCCACGCCTATTTTCTTTTCTCTATATCTTACAGACACTAGGATTGTTTACAAACAGACCTATCAACTAGTCCAGAGCCGTTAACTGTATTATCACGCGAACGATTGGGCAATCGCTGTGACAGATCAGAGAATGGGTCGTCTAATGGTAAAATCAAGGGCGTTAATTCAAAAGACGTACTTTCAGTAAATACATTGGTCAGGGGGAATTAATCTGAGGAAAGAGGAGATAATCACAGTTCCTCCCCCCCCCCTCACATCAGTTTGTTCGGAACTTAATTACCTACAGTGAGAGACGCCAGATCAAAAGCTCGCTAGCGAAGAGTCCGCGGTCGGCATAAGCGTGAAAAATAGCTTTCATTCCGAAATCGACCGCAGATTCCCCCAATAAACGGGCAGAGGCGATAAATCTCGCATGTAGCTAACGATTTTTACCCATTTAATATATATACCCATCTCTTAAAAATTCAGTTATCAGGATGCCTCAGGAAGTGTTGATATTCTAGC
This sequence comes from Oreohelix idahoensis, assembly GCA_024509875.1. NCBI lineage: Eukaryota > Metazoa > Mollusca > Gastropoda > Stylommatophora > Oreohelicidae > Oreohelix > Oreohelix idahoensis. The sequence goes on along the minus strand of JAMPIV010015716.1, from coordinate 62,875 downwards.
TCGACATCTTGGAGTTTTTTTATAGAGAATTACTTAGATTCATGGAGAGTTCATTTTCCTGTGTTGCGGTAATAATATATATGTTAGAACTTTGAGTGATTAAATCGTTAAAATTTTTCATTATATTTCACTGGGATTCTGTGTTAAGTTGAATACCGTATTAAATAAACTTATAGCTAAATTTTCTCCAGCCGTAAACGTAATTTAATTTCTTGTTATTCCCCAGTAAGAGAGGCTTAAATAATTATAAGACGCTAGGCGATTGATAATTGTCAAGTTACCATTTATTTTTATTTTCATCATGTGTAAATTTTAAGTGACTAGTGTTCATATCAAGTGTTAAAGGCGATGAGATTAGCTACACACTTGTGGAGGTAAATTAAATTTAATAACGCGTGTGTTAGGATATGATTATAGTATGATTACATGTTTATCTATTTTTTACATATAGGCTGGTCATACCCTTGTGATCCAGCGGGGTTTATGGTCTTATATCATTATGGCATAACGGTCTTAGGTTCCTAAACCTCCAGACATTGTTTGTGAACTCTGATTTTTGTGACCCTGTGCGGTCCACCTTCTCCATCCATGAGAGTGGTTAAATAACCAGAACACTACAATTTAAAAGTTAAATGATAACTGGAACGGGACTATACCAGAAGATTTTTCCACCTAGATACATATGAATATTACTGGTCTGATGTGGCAGAACTTACAGCAATATTTTTTCTAAACCATTTGACAGTAAAGTTTTCTTACCACGGAATTATACTCGAGAAAATTCACGGGTCATACTCGGCTATTTCCCTCCTAAAAACAGCCTAGGAGTAACATTCTGTTTTACACATTTCATTACGACAGAGAGAGTCACAGCCATTGGAGGCTAGACCACACCGGAACAATATATTAGCTTATAAATTTCCAGGACAGTGCCACCACATAGAAAAAATTTATTCCAAACCAATACCTGCAGGAAGAAGAGGAATTTCCAGGAAAATAATCAAAGCGACTCCCGGAAAATAGCAGTCAGCATAACCGGAGAGTCTGGGGCTGAACTTGACAAATAATATGACTCTGAATAGTCGTAATAACTGTTTGATTTAAATTCCATGGAATGTATGCAGCGTCGACAGTGGGGTAAGCAAATCTGAAAGTGGGCCACTGTATGTATGTAGTGAGTAAACGGAACAAAAGAAACTATTTTCTTAAGTTAATACTAATATACCCTCTTCTTTTATTTTATCTCTCACTAATCTGAGTGTTCACGGGATAGGTTAAATTAAGGACTTATTCTTTACCCGTCCTGACTACTGCCTACTCCCATTGTTAATTATTTTGATCTTTTGGGTAAATTACCTCTGTTGGGATCTTTCCTAGTTTCCCTATACAAGAGGGAGGGTCTATTAGATATATATTTTCATTTTTGTTATGTAAACTAAAATATATCGATGTAATGCTTTTCTTGATGTCGTGATATTTCTAGTGAACAAAATAAACTAAATAAACCTTAAGCTATAGTGTTGGTCAAAACCTCTACCCATATATGTGATCCATAGTTTATCTGTTTTTCACGTCTGTACGTATTTCTGTCACAAAATTGTGTGTACGTAAGGGTAGTGTAATTTGAATCTATACCAAGTGAGAAAGTGCGTCTACTTTAAATAGAGTCGTAAAAGATAGGCTGGATTAGAGCAATTACTCAATCCAAGACTGATCTTTCTCTTACACCAGTTCTCCTCGTGAAACAGGAACTATTTCTTACACCTTCCTCTCACATAGCTATCACTATCACCTCTGTTAGTACGGGACCATAAATATCTCAGTCCTATCTTCTCAAAATATACGACAAACAGTCTCAGGCGAATGTCGTGATACTAGAAACTAGATAAGTACGATAAAGTTAAATTGTGCTCTTCTACCAAAGTCAGCAAAGATGTCTTTAATTCAGCCTCTCGGGGGTCTTTTCGTGATGTATTTTTCTAGACAGATAGACACATAGACAGACAGACAGACAGACACATAGATAGATAAATAGAAAGCTAACTAGCTAGGTAGGTAGGTAGGGAGGAAGGGGGTAATGAGGGAGGTAGGGATATAGGTAGGCAGGTAGATAGGTAAGGAGGGAGGGATGGAGGCTTCAGAATACAGTCGCATTAGTTGTTATATGAGTATTTATATGAACAGAAGGAAATTAGTTGGGTGTAGAGTTGTGTGTTATAATTGCAGAAGAACAATAAAGACATTACACGATTAGCAAAATCTGAGCACTAGCTGGGCAGTTTGTTTCCAGGTGTTTGGTTTGTTGGTTTATTTGTTTAATGTTTGCTTCGTGTGTTTAAATGTCACTGATAGGGTTGTAGAAATAAATACAGCCCCTGCCTCAAGAATCAGAGTTTTATTGATGAATCGGGTCGGTTGCGATTGTGCAAGAGAGTGATCAAATATCACAACATCATCATCATCTCGCTCACTCTATCATATATATATATATATATATATATACACACACACACACACATATACACAAACAACAGTGTGGATTAAAGGACAAATATACAGCATAAGACAAAAATAATTAGAATAAATGCAAGTAATGATAACAGGGTTGAACGTGAAGAAACACCAATACAAGATGTAGAATCGTACACATATCTTGGCAGCAATATAGACAAAGTTGAAGGGACAGACAGTGATATCAAAATAAAAATACAAAAAGCAAGAGAAGCTTTCATTGCATTGGAAAATGTATGGAGATCAAGAGAAATCGGATCCAACACGAAAATAAGAATCTTCAACTCAAATGTGAAGTCAGTCCTATTGTATGGCTGTGAGACACGGAGAACAACAAAGATAACAACCAAAAAGCTACAGACTTTTATAAATGGGTGCTTGCGTAGAATAGAGGGATTAAAATGGTCTGACAAGGTTACCAACGTGGAACTGATGACAAGAACTAGACAAGTGGCAGTGGAACAAGAGATGAGAAGAAGACGATGGCGATGGATAGGACACACACTGAGGAAACCTGTTGATAGCATTACAAGGCAGTCCTTGTTCTGGAACCCCCAAGGCAAGAGAGGCAGAGGTAGACCAAGAAGCACATGGAGAAGAGAGCTGGAAACAGAGGTGAAAATGAAGAGGAGAACGTGGAAAGAAATTGATATGATGACACGTGACAGGAGGACTTGGCATGTGTTTGTTGAAGGCCTATGCTGCTTTGGGAGTGGAGGGTTATGAATGAATAAATACAGCATAAGAAGATCAACAGTTAACGATGTGCTAAATCGATATTTCGTCAGTATTTCTGGTTCAGACGGATGTCGTTATAAAGATTATTTGACAGAAATCAATTAAAGGCGACGAGTTAAGTTGATAATAGAAACTGACATCTGGACGTGTACTAAATATAGCTCCGATCAGAAGGTCAAACGACACATTCACACAGTCTTACAATATGCCAGGTCTAATAGACAGTGAACTTACTTACTTAGTCATCCCTCTTCTACCGTGAGGTGTAGAGATTTGGAGGAGGGAGCACCAGACTATCCTATCGGCTGTCTTCCTTCTGGCCTGGTTCCAGTCTAGTCCTCGGTCCTTATTGTTGTCATACCAGCGGACTCTGGGGTCCTGGAGGTCTGGATCTCCTGCTCTTAGTTTCCCATACTTGAAAGTGTATTTAACTGTGTTAAACTATTTTAGTATCGTTCGATTGGGTAAGCAATTAGAGTGCATGTATCTTCAGGCACGGCTACCGTGGAAAGAGAGACAAAGAGAGAGAGACAAATGAATGGCCCAAAGAGTTAATACGACTTTTCAAATCCCTCCTCCCGCCATTTCACATCGACGTGGCCGTACCTTCTGTCAAGCGTTAACGATCGTAGAAAGCGCGCGAACGGATTATTTTCTGTCTAACCTGGTGTGAACAGACGCGAAGTTGATCATGATAGAAAGTCGCCTAGCTAAGGGACACATAAGTGCTTCTTCAGGTCACTTCTTGACTAACGATTTCAGCATTAACAGATAACAATGCCGTTGTATGACTTTTGTTTAAAATTGTGAAATCTCTGTGAATTTCTTACTTTATACACACTTTACCGTACTTAAACAAAATTATGTACCAAGCACATAATAGATGGATTGCGCAGGGGTGGGCAAGATTTCAACCGCGGTCCACCTTTGACCGGGGTAAGATTGAGGTGGACCGCCTGATATATAACCGTAGTTGTTCTTTCTAATTCTAAAATTTAATTCTTAAATTTAAATTTTTTGTTTTTAACGGTGTAATATTTTTCATACCGAAATTGGTGGACTTTACTGAGGCAATGGAGTATAAACCATCAGCATATTAAGTCTGTGTTTTTACAGCTTTTGTAATTCTAGTACTTTAATATTTTATTTGTTTGAATTTGTTCTTATTAATGTAATATCTTTTTCCTTGCACGTGTACACATTTTTGTGTTGCTTCAATTAATAAATATTTGTGTTTGCTTTAAAAGCTGTCTTTAATTTGCACGCATGTGGAATTGGTTTATTGTTTATAGTTGAAAAACTGCAAAACGTTGCTACGTTAACAAATTTTAAGTGGTAGACCTCAGCTTCATTGAAAAAGTAGAAATATATCTTTGTATGCTAAAGTGTGCCCAACCCTGCTCTGCGTATTCTGTAATTGCTGCGGTAAGGACATAACTTATTTCTGAAATGTTTTACCCACAGTCAGCGTTGTTAAAAGTTCTTGTGTTAACATTGTTAAAAACACGGTTACATTGTGAATATACTGTTAAGTCAATTACATATCTGCAAACATCTTTTTTTTTTAATCGTGCCAATCTTAAATAAGTTGTATCCTGTTCTGGATCATACCCAATCAGATGACATTAAAACATCATGCAAAAATAACCAGCCCAACATGGTTCCATCTTTCGCGTTTTTCAGTTCATGAAGGTAAATGAGCTGTGAGAGCTGTTTGATTCTTGGTCCTGCCGGTGGTAGGCAAGGATTTTGAATGTGGTTTTATTAACAAGAGCTGGTTCACACGTTTACAACTGAACGGACAAATGCTACAGCTTTGGTCGTCTGGCTTACTGGAAACACGTAAGAGATGCTTTTATATACATCTTTCATTGTGCTTCTTTTGACGTTGCATTTCTTGTTGTGTTCAAATTAACTTATTTGTTGTGTTAATCTTCATGTTGTACGTATCCTACTTCTTCTTCAAGTACCATGCCTCGTGGTGTAGGTGATCATGTCTGTCAACAACTTCATGTCTTCACTACTGTTTATCAATTATGTTGTTGATTTCTTCCCAAGTCACGATGACAAACTATACAGTATCTGTGTCGTCCTGTTTCTCCTTCAATCTTTCCTTTTTTTACGATATATTCCAGCTTTCTTCTTCTCATAACGTGTCTGAACAAAGTAGACTGTTTCAGTCTAACAATGAGGACAAAGCTTCATTTACGCACTGGTCTCTGTTAGAACATCCTCATTACTCTGTGTTGGCTGTCCATGGTATTTGTTTAACATTTGTCCGTAAAACCCCATCTTTGTTGGCTGTCCATGGTATTTGTTTAACAATTGTCCGTAAAACCCCATCTTTGTGGCCTTCACTGCTTTTCCTGCTTGTTTGCTAATTATCCATGACTCACTTCCGTTTGTCAGGACTGTTTCTATACTACACTGAATGACTCATTTTCTGATTAATGGTCTAAAATTTGCTATTACAGTATATTATTTATGACATCGATCTTCACGTTTGGCAACTCCTGTTCTTTGCGCTTGAGTTAGAGAGGGCAAAGGCAGCGATGAAGGGAAATGGTCACCGCCCCTTATAAAACTGGACCTAACATCGTGAAATCATTAACTCTCCCCTCCCCTACGGCAGTCTCGGCTATAAGACTACGTTTACGTTTTAGTTTGTTATTTATGAACACCCATGAACATCCGTTAGAGGTCGCCAGAGTCACGGAGAAGAGAACTGGAGACAGATATGCAGGGGATGAAGAAGATAAGAAAAGATCTTAAGGTGATGACACGTGACAGGAAGACTTGGCAGACGTTTATTGAAGGCCTATGCTCCTTGGGGAGCTGAAGGATGATGATGATGACGATAATGATGAAAATCCTTTCTCGTCTATTGCTCTGTTAATGTTAGAGGAAACTCCATTTTAGGACTTCGATTGATAGCAAACATAACATAAGAATCTTAACCGATTGAACAAAATCGTTGTCCGATCACAGCTGGCAAGTTCATTACTTGGTCTTAACGGACACATTGTGAAATGAAATCTGCTTTCACTGGCGTCTATTTCAGATGAAGTCAATACTTGTCATTTCTATCATGAATGCTAGATATAGTATCACCTATTTCCCCCCCCCCCCCTTCCCCCCCCCCCCCCGGCACGCTTTTCCGTTCGCGGGCAGCAAAAGTGTTAGGACTTCGATGCCTTTAGGGAAGTACCTAGGTTTTATTATTTTTATATTTATTTAGGTTCTTATGTGTCCTATCTAGCCTTCACTTTCTTTCCTTTCCCTGACGAAGGCCTTGTGGCCGTAACGTTGGCTATTTTCTTTGTCTTTTGTCCTCGTAAGACGAATCACCTTTTTTCGATTTTTTTCACACCCATCCATTGTACTCCACACGTCTTACCGCAGTTCCCCTCAACTTCCTATCTCATCATCACTATTGTCACGGAATTGCTTCCCCTGATTTCTAGTAGTGGTCCAACAGTGGCCAAAACTCAAAAGTATCTAATATGGGTCTTCAAAGGTGTCTACCTTCGCACAAGATTACTCTTGGCAGAGTTGTAGATATCAGGATAATGATGCTTCTATCTCAAGTGAGTGTTCACAAGATATTTTCAGAAGTCAAGAACAATGCTGCTTAGGGCCGAGCACTATTAACTTATATCTGATCCGTCGCCTTTTGTGAAGAAAGGGTTTTGCAATGATTTATTTCAACTCGTTCAAGCCCCCACCTTGCACCCTTCTTGTTCCAGAGATATTACCCTCAACTGGTACCACCAACTAGCATGGTAAAAGAAGAGAAACGAATACCCTCTGTGTATTGAGTTTCCGGACACCTACTTATGTGTCCCATCTACCTCAGACTTTACCCTCGATGAGAATTAAGCTTAATACCTCGAGAGAAAACTGTCTTTACATTTAGATTAAATAGCGTTATATTTACTTTATATGTAAATGAAAAGGTTAACAGTATAGATATAATATGTTTGCATTTACGTCTCCACTGCTTGAAAAATGTTCACAATATAGATTGAATATGTTTTCAGTTACATCTACACTGGTTGAAAAATGTTCACAATATAGATTGAATCTGTTTTCATTTACGTCTACACCGGTTGAAAAGCTTGAAAACTTTCCTTATTTTTAAAGTGAATATGTTTACGTAGACATTTACACTGGTTTGTAAAGGTAAGTATTTTAATTAGAATGTACATCATTTCTTTCATCTTACCCTCCTGCTCTTATGGAACGTAATATTTAGTACATAACCTCATCCTGTCTATTTTTCTAACTCTACCTTATGGAACGTAATATTTAGTACATAACCTCATCCTGTCTATTTGACTAACTCTAGCTTATGGAACGTAATATTTAGTTCGTTATCTCATCCTGACTATTTCTCTTCATTATCATCTGGGACGTGATATTTAGTTCGTTATCTCATCCTGACTATTTGGCTAACTCTACCTTATGGAACGTAATATTTAGTTCATTGGGGGTGTTGGGAAGTCAGGTATTGGTAGTACCTCTGGTGAAGGAGCTGTCATGCCCTTTTTAGGGCAGCTCAGCCACCTTTGGTCCAAACCTGGCATCCAGCTCTCACCTGTGGCTCCTCGTAGCTGTCAGCATGCGACAGCGGCCACCCCCCGGACAACGGCTTTGACAGGCCGGCTAAACTAGGTGAGGGTAGCCAAATGGTTATAAACCTTCGGTGAGTTAGGGTCTGCCTACCCATGCATGCGAAGACTGGATTCGATAGACTGCGCGGAAGAAACCACTTGTTGGTTCAACGGGCATGACGGCGATTACCAGCAACGCGCTGTGGAGCGTAAGGAGCACGGCGAGGCACGTAGAAAGCCCTGGTCATCCACTGCACCTGACTTCATCTCCAGTCGTCTTGACTTGTCTTGCCACTGGATTGAGATGGACCCAGGCGAGAGAGTGAGGTCGACGAATTGCGCAACTCTTCCTCACTTTAATCCAAATCACCGCGCAAGTCACTCTTTCATCCATTCATCCATTCATCCATCCACTCACAACAAGTCCTGTGGCGATGGGCGAGCGGCGAAGCGGCAGGCGTGGGTACGCTGGCAGTCGTAGTCGCAGACCTACACACAGGCGGCTCAGGCCATATGGTCGTCTTCCACTGATCGGAGCAGCAGTGGGATTCGGCAGCCCCCTGAGTGTCTGAGCAGCCCTCTTTAGGAAAGCACTGCTCACCTCCATGGCATGAGGAAGGGGCTAGAAAAGGTGCCCTAAACATTGCCTGCTTCACCATTACCTAACCAGCTTACCGCAGTTGGTGGGTACCCTACTTCGGCGGTCGACATATAAGAAAAAGAAAGGACAGATTTTTCCCAGTAAATTAATATTAGTAAATCAATATTAGACAAACATAAAGGTATGTTTTCAGGCACTCGTAAGAAATAAAGAAGTAGAACACTTGGACAACAGAAAAACAACAGACGTGAGTGGCTTACCCAGGGTTCGAACCCCGTACCTTCCGTACGACAACTCCGCCTAGCTATCAAGCGAATCACACTGACCCCACGGCCAGCTAGGCATCCCCAAAAAAATATGCTTTACTGGCTATTTATCAGTAAGAAACACAAGATAACACCGGAAGTATACAGCCCCTTAATGACGCAATCACTTCTGTTGTTCTCCTATTAACAGTATGTGTCAGTCCAAACAAGACAAAGACCTTGATACTGGGTCCAGTAAATAGTAGAAGTTTCCCTTCCTTATGTGTTATTTATGTTCATACAGATTTTTCCCCCTCATTCTAGGCGCATGAAATGTGCGCACTTTACTTGACAAAGACTTTAACGCAAAGGGTGCGTACTTGCACCGACTCTGTTCAGTATCATGTTTTCTGCTATGCTGACTGATGCTTTTAGAGACGGGGACATAGGAATCAACATTAGTTATCGTATTGATGGAAAATTGTTTAACCTTAGGAGGCTTCAAGCAAAAACCAAGGTCAAATCACACACCATCAGAGATCTTCTGTTTGCTGATGATTGTGCCCTCAATGCTGGCTCAGAGGCTGATCTGCAGCATAGTGTGGATAGATTCTCCGGATCCTGCGCCAACTTTGGGCTTACCATCAACACGAAGAAAACAGAAATCATGTACCAACCAGCTCCTGGCACAGTTTATACTGAGCCAGTCATCAAGGTTAATGGTGAGAAACTGAATGTTGTGAACAGATTCACATACCTTGGTAGCACACTATCCCAGAACATTGTCATTGATGATGAGGTGAACATCAGGATCTCCAAAGCCAGCAGCACATTTGGCAGACTATACACCAACGTTTGGCATCGAAGTGGCATTAATCTACAGACAAAGCTGAAGGTGTACAGAGCTGCGGTGCTTCCAGTGCTGCTATATGCATGTGAAACATGGACTGTATACAGGCGCCACGTAAAGAAGCTCAACCACTTCCATACAGTCTGTCTCAGGAAGATAATGAACATCAAATGGCAAGACAAGATCCCGGATACCGCCGTTCTTGACAGAGCTGGTATCCCTAGTATTGATACTATTCTGATGCAGTCACAAATTCGCTGGGCAGGTCATGTAGTCCGCATGCCAGACCATCGACTGCCAAAGATACTCTTTTATGGTGAGATGCAGAAGGGTAAACGCTCCCATGGTGGCCAAAAGAAGCGCTTCAAAGACACGTTAAAGACGTCATTGAAAACCTTTGACATAAACCCAGACACATGGGAAGCTGCTGCGCAAGACCGAACTGCTTGGCGCACATCTCTTCGTAAAGGTGCAGCAGCATGCGAATCATCCAGAAGAGCAGCAGCGGAACAGCGGAGACAAGCTAGAAAGGACCGTGAAATAAAACCTTCACATGAAGCAAACATTCCCTGCCCACACTGTCCAAGATCTTTCCAGGCCCGCATCGGGCTCTTCAGTCACCTTCGTACCCATAGACTAACCTAACATATTCTTAAATAATTGGATGAACAGAGTGGTCTTCATCACCCGTGATGGACGAACAACCATTTAGTTCACATTATCTCATCCTGCCTATTTATCTACCTTACGGGACGTAATATTTTGTTCATTACCTCATCCTGTATATTTTTCTAACTCTACCTTTTGGAACGTAATGTTTAGTTCGTTATCTCATCCTTTACTATTTGTCTTCATCATCGTCTGGGACGTGATATTTAGTTCGTTATCTCATCCTGACTATTTGTCTAGCTCTATCTTATGGAACATATTAATTAGTTCCTTACCTCCTCCTGAATATTTTTCTATCTTATGGAGCGTGATATTTAGTTCGTTATCTCATCCTGACTATTTATCTACCTTATGGGACGTAATATTTAGTTCATTGTCTCATCATGACTATTTGTCTACTTTATGGAACGTAATATTTAGTTCGTTACCTCATCCTGATTATTTGTCTTCATTATCATCTGGGACGTGATAGTTAGTTCGTTATCTCATCCTGACTATTTATCTACCTTATGGGGCGTAATATTGAGTTCATTGTCTCATCATGACTATTTTCCTAACTCCTTTTCTTATGGCACGTATTATTTAGTTCATTGCCTCATCCTGACTATTTATCTACCTCATGGGACGTAATATTTAGTTCATGATTATTTGTCTAATTCTATGTTATGGAACGTAATATTTAGTTTATTACCTCATCATGACTATTTGTCATATATTATCTACCTTACGGGAAGTAATATCTAGTTCGTTGTCTGGTCATGACTATTTGTCTAACTTTATCTTATGGAACGTGATATTTAGTTCGTTATCTCATTCTGACTATTTATCTACCTTATGGAACGTAATATTTAGGTCGTTACCTCATCCTGACTATTTATCTACCTTATAGGACGTAATATAATATATGTTGTCTCATCATGACTGTTTGTCTAACTGTATCTTATGGAACGTGATATTTAGTTCGCTATCTCATCCTGTTTACTGTCGAGCCTGGTTCTGTTTCGGTAACAATAGCTTGTTTTAAGATAGTGAATTGTTAGCTTCGTCTGTTTAATTCAAATGTTATCTCAGTGTTAACATACGGCTGTGAGAGTTGGAAAATAACAAAATCATTGGAGAACAAGCTGAATACATTCGAGAACAAATGTCTTAGAAAACTCATGAACATCAGTTGGAAAGAATTCAAGACTAATCGACAAATAAGAGAAGACCTCTAGGCAGAAATATGTCTCCGACTATATAAGGAAAAGACGATGGTCCATATATCGGTCATGTCCTACGAATGCAAAACAACAGAATACCACTACAGGCGCTCACTTGGGTTCCTGAGGGTAAGCGGAAAAAAGGAAGACCAAAAGAAACACTCAGAAGAACAATAATAAGAGAAGGAAGAACGTTGGGCCTAAATAATGTGCAAGAGCTAAGAGGAGTGGCGTCACAACGAACAACCTGGAGAGCACTGGTTTCTGCCTTATGCGCCGTGTTTGGCGCTTAAAGAATTTATTATTATTATTATTATTATCTCATCCTGACAATTTGTCTTCATTATCATCTGGGACATGATATTTAGTTCGTTATCTCATCATGACTATATGTTTATTTTATGGAACGCATTATTTATATCATCCTGACGATTTGTCAAACACCATCTTATAAAACGTAATATTTAGTTTGTTATCTTATCATGACTATTTGGCTCACACTATCTTATGTAACGTAATATTTAGTTCGTTATCTCATCATGTCTATTTGTCTCACATTATCTTATGGGACGTAATATTTAGTTCGTTATCTCATCATGACTATTTGTCTCACACTATCTTATAGAGCGTAATATTTAATTCGCTACCTCATCCTGATTATTTGTCTAACTCTATCTAATGGAACGTAATATTTAGTTTGTATCTCATCATGACTATTTGTCTAACACCATCTTACGGGACGTAATATTTCGTTCGTTATCTCATCATGACTATTATTTCATGTGACGTAATACTTGCCTATCTGGACAGAATGATTCACAAAAGTTTTCCAGTACTTCAGAGAAATAAATGAAACGTGTGAAGCGAGCGAGAGAGGCTAAAAAAAAAAGCTGGCTGGTATTGTCAATAAAAGTATCTAAACGATCTAAGCGCAAAACCAAACAACATTTTTTATTCATGTAACAATTGCGTTGTTTAGTATTGTATTGAACTGTTTGTCTTCCTCACCTTGGTTACAAAATCGACGCTATATTTTCATTGACGCGAATAAAGAGATGGGCGATTATGGGGAACCTGAATCAGAATTTAAAACAAAACACTGTGCTGAAAAACATGCACCAGACTGACATTTGTTCAGAGCATTGGTGACCGATGTTTGATAAGTGTTAAAGGTGTTTTCAGGACTTGAACATACGAACACTGCAACGTGTAACGCGAATAAGGAACGTTCACTTCGAAGTCATTTATATAGATTTATTTTACACAAAACAAACGATGAGCTCCAAGTTTTGATGAATAATGGTGGCATGCATTTTCATATCAGCAAGGAATAAAATACAACGTAAGCAGAATTACCGTCAGTAAAAGTCATAATGTCCACGAATTATCACTGCATATCAAACTCGTCGAAAAGTCATTTAATATTGTACTAAATACTTTCCTTTACAATCCATCCATCACAAGCACACATAGAAATATATTCTTCATAGAATCTGTAACTTATGCAGTGGACTTCTACAAACACCATCCGAGCTCTCACACTTGCGTCCGAACACCTTCAAGTACACAGGCCACAAGAGGGCGTTACAAGTCTACCGCACACGTGCATACCTAATTTTTACTGAAAACTGACGTCACTAATACTTATAATAGAGTGGTTTACTAGTGGTGCGTCTAGGTGTTACATCATCGGTTCACATCAATGCCTTCCCTTAGAGAATGCACTGATGTGTACGAACATAAGCGTAACACTATATACCCCGCCCCTCCAGAAAAAAAACAAAGTATTTTTTTCTTCTTTTTTTTTGTGAAACGAGGGACCACCAACCTAACCCGATGTCAAAACGCGTGCAGTCTGAGTCATGTCTCAGTTAAACATGCAAACAAATCATTAAGACTTGTAAAAAAAATTCAAGAGAACATTAATAGTATCTAATGAACCTATGATCCTGATGATAACGGAGGTGGTGAATGAACCATACGATCATGAAAAGTAATAGATGACATGAATGTGTAAGTGAAAAAAATCGAATTAAGTGATCATGAGAAAAACATTACACATCATGGTAAATGAATGAATGAAGTGAAGGTATCATAAATAATGTGAGTGTCTGTAAGTTATCTCATTAAGTTAAATGATTTCTCTTCATTAAACTTCAAGTGTTCTTGCCATAATAGGTAAATAATAACATTGGCAATGTTTAAACTCGAACCTTGAGCAAGTTTGTTGCACTGAGGTAAGTAACTAGCACTGTCCATAAGTAAGGTTCAATCCAAACTGTACATCTTGAGTGTAAAGGTTCTCATTGCAACTCTGGACTTGAATGTCAAGTGCAGTATTCTAAATACTTGGTTAAAAATCAACAGTAAGTGTCATGTTGTCATCTAATCAATCCAAGGAAGAAAATGTCCATCGTTCCATCAAGATGCGAAAGATTTCAATAGATCAAAAGGTGAAATGTCAAATGGTGTATTTCATTTTAGTCCATCATCTCAGATAACGAATGTTCAATGCTCAAATTTTTGTTCCTGGATCAATGCATAGATGCGTGAAAAATAGCCGACGTTTCACTGTTCAGTTAGACTCTCTCTTCAGTTCTGGTAAACAGTTCTTTCCTCACACTGAAATGTTAGAGAACTGGTTGACATGATCATATGAATGTGGTAATTTTGACAGCGTGTCTGCAACGACATTAATGTGACCTTTTATCGGCCTAATCTCATAGTCGTAAACCTGGAAATTTAGCGAGTATCTGGCTGCTCTTTGATTCTTGAAGTTGGCGTGCTGAAGGTACGATAATGCCTTCTGGTCTGTTTCAATCACGAAACGAGCACCTAGAAGGTAACGTTGCAATTTGGAAACTGACCATATTATGGCCAACAGTTCTCGTTCCACAATGGGATAACGAGATTCGGTGGGTGTCAATTTACGTGACACATACAATACCTTGACGTGTTGCATAAGTGAAGCACCAATGCCGTTCAGGGAAGCGTCGGTTCTGAAGACAAAGACCAAACGAGGATCAGGTAGCTTCAAAATGGGTTCAGTTGAAAAATAATGTTTAATTTGATTAAGTGCTCTATCTTAGGCCGAAGACCAAACGATTTTGTTAGCAGAACCTTTTCCTAACAACGTGGACAACACTGAGGTGACAGTAGAAATCTTTGGCATGAATCTATGATAGAAGTTTATTAGGCCAAGCAGACTACGAACTTGTTTCTTGGTAGTAGGAATAGACAAGTTCAGAATTTTAGATACAGTTAAATCTTCTGACTTGAGACAACCATTTCCCACTCTGTGACCTAAGAATGATATTTTCTTAAAGCCAATATGAACTGTAGGCCTCAGGCCACCTTGTGCACATGTCAATGCAGGTTAAGATATATTTATGACCTCTGGCTGAAAGAACTGACAATGGACCAATGATATCCATAGCCATTTTAGTAAATGGACGGAGTGAAATATCAGAGGTCTGAATAGGAGCCATGTGATGTGATCTTTTTGTAGCCACTTGTTGGCATGTAAGACATGATTTACAAAATACATTTGTGTCTCTGGCCACTCCAGGCCAATAAAATGAAGACAAAACTCTATGTTTTGTCCTCGCAACCCCCATGTGACCCGTACATTTTGATTCATGAGCATGCTTCAGAATGTAGGTTCTAAATTAGATGGAACCATAATTTGTTTGCGGATGGAGTTAAATTATCTAAAGTTACGAATAAGTATGTCATTCTTGAGCGATGTGTATTATAGCTATGGGTTAATGCTCTACCGTGCCTCCAAAAGTGATACACTTTACTTTTTCTCCCGTATAACATGATGGATCAACTAGAGGAGCACGCACACCCACAGTAGTGCATCCCATGTCACACAATACTGAAACAGAATGACTATTAACATAACCCTTATATAAGGTCAATGACCCCTTCCATCATGCGACGCCAACACAGGCAAAGGATCGGAAGTTAATGCAGACAAGGGATGACCACAGCTGAGCCTGGACACCACATCTGGTTGGAACAGAGTGCTGCACTCTGTACACTCTGAAACATTTAATAAATCAACAAAACAAGCTTTGGCATGATTATTGTTATCATTTTTATTCATTACCCCTGTATTGTTATCATGTACAGAACCAGAGTTTGCACGTTCCACACTACGTGAACGATAACCATTATTGTTCTGGTAACCTCTGTTGTGATTACTAAAGTTATTGTTATTGCCATAATAAGCTCTATTGCCTCTGTTTGGGTATGAGTTTCTAGCTCTATGCCAACTTCTGTCTGAGCGAGGGTAGTGTTGATATGATGGGTTGTCCTCATGGTATGGTCGGAAATTCCTTTGCTTTGAAGTTGATTTATTGTTATAATTGTACCTTCCACGGTATGATCCAGTGTTTTGTTCACTGTTCCATCTAAAATTTCTGTCACCACTATTTGATCTGTACTTAGGTGAGTTAAAGTGGACAGATTTTGCTGACGCCACAGGCAAAGATTCCTTTACATTGGAATTACTGACTACTTTTCCGTGATGTGCTGTCATAAATTGCCGTCCTAGTGATTCCATAGATTCCAAGGATTCAGGATTCCTTTCATGCAAGTACGCCAAAAAATCGGGACTTATGGAGGATAACACCTTATCCCTCAGCATAAGATCCATAAGTCGTTCAAATGAGTGTTCGATTTTTGACAACTCAATCCATCGGTTAAAGCACAACTTAATGGACAAGATGTATTCTGAAAAATCCGTATTAGATCTGGAGTTAATGTTTTAAATCGAAGGCGATACCCATTCTCATCTAACTGGTATTTTCTTGAAAGCAAAGCTTTGATTGCATCATAGTTCTTACGACTGCTATCATCCATGGTACCTACAGCTAATAAAGCCTCTCCTTCAATAATGACATCAATCGAGTACACCATGATGGTATTTCTAATTTGTGTTCTTGCACACTGTTTCAAATCTGTTTAAAAAACCGATATATCATCTATGTTCTGGTTCAATTTAGGTAAATTCAGCTTGAAAGAAGCAATATGTTCTTTTCTAGAGGAACCTTCAACCTCATTACCATTTTGTTTAATTGTATTTTTGCAATTTAAATTTTTCAAGCTCTATTGCAGCCATCTTTTCTGCATGTTCATATTGTGCTTTCTGAGCTGCTAATTTTCTTTCTTGTTCTTCTTGTCTTCTTCTTTGTTCTATGTCTTCTGCCATTCTTTTTTCTTCTATGGCCATCTTTCTCTCTTCAATTGCTCTGTCTTCTTCTATCCTTTTTTGTTCTCTTGCCTGTACTCTCTCTTCTTTGTCCCTTGCCACTTGTTCCGTGACAAAATCTTTAAGGGCTGACCCTTCTAAAAAAACTCCTTTCCAACCTGGACAAAATGTTCTAAAGTCAACATGTTGTAAAATTATATTGTAACTTATTTAGACCTTACTTAGTCTATACTCGACTTTAAGTCTTGCTGAGCACACCCAGCACACTTGCCCCTATTTAAGATTCTTAAGTTCACTCAAAATTAAATTATTATATCATCAAAGAATAACAATGGAGCATACAATGCTATATAGACCGAAAAGACAATAGTGTAAGCAACAAAAAAACATACTAAGGAAGGAGAAAAAAAAATAATTTACAGCTACATAAATGACATCACCACAACGCTAACAACAAATATACGTAAATCCAATAAATGATAGAAAGGTTAGACCTACAAAATACAAACAATAATGAATAAAAAATAACGAAACATTCGACAACCACGAACTACAAGAAACATAACAGAACTTCTAAATGATGATGAATGACCGAGGACTAGAATGGAACCAGGGCAGGAAAAAGACAGCCGATGGCGCTCTCTCTTCCAAACCTCTACACCTCACGGTATAAGGGGAACGACTAAGTAAGTAAGTAAGAATAGAACTGGATACAGAGGAGAAAATGATGAGGATGACATGGAAAGAACTTGAGCGGATGGCACAGGACAGGAAGACTTGGCATGTGTTTGTTGAAGGCCTATGCTCCTCGGGGAGCTAAAGGGTATTGATTGATTGATTGTATCTTAATGTCTTGTTCCTTCCAATTTGCCTTGCTGCAAGGCTTACTACATGTTAAACTATTCTCCATCTCAGTGGTTCCAAACGTTTTCCTCTGGGCCACACTTTTGGAATGAAAATTTGCTCACGTCACATCAAATTTTGTATTGATGGTTATATACTTGTATATACTGAAGCACATTAAAAACGCACCACCTGTATAATCCAGGAACAGAGTGTGAAATATAAATATAAGTGTTTACAAGTTTACATATTTGGAATCTTTATTCATTTTCCTATGAATCCATGCTGGTCATTAATTTGTACATTTGATTTTTATAAAATTCATTGCATTCTGTGCAGGCAAGGGAGAAAACTAAAAATGCAACCAATAAAAAAATTCACTCATACTATTCTCAGTATCTGGTATGTCCACCGTGTGCTTGCAAACAAGCTTGGCAGCGGCTCCGCATGGAACGCAGAAGTCTCTGAAGGAAATTCCGGGGAATCAAGTCCCATTCACGTGTAAGAGCAGCTTCGAGCTGTTGCAGATTAGCTGGAGAACCTTGCCTGTAGACTCTGCGTCCAAGCCCGTCCCACAGATGTTCTATAGGGGACATGTCTGGTGATAGGGAAGGCCAATCAATCATCACAATGTTTTGCTGCTGTAGATATTGCTGCGTAATGCATGCGGTGTGCGCACGTGCGTTATCCTGCTGGAGAAGCTGCAAGTCTGGATAACTTGTGAACGCAGGAGCAATCAATGCATCCAGAACCTCATCTCGATATGTCACAGCATTAACATTTCCACGGAAGACGTGAAGAGGCGGGCGATGGTGAAAACGGAATCCTCCCCAAATGTGAATACTGCCACCTCCAAATCGATTGTGCTGACGAACACAGCAGTCTGCAAAGCGCTCTCCACACCATCGCCAAATCCGCATACGTCCATCAGCAAAGGATATGGCGAATCTGCTCTCGTCTGTGAATAGGACAGCATTCCACTGCAGTCTAGTCCATCTGACATGTTGCTCTGCCCATTGCAGGCGCTGCTGACGATGTCTGTGAGTCAAGTTTGGCCCAACATAAGGTCGTCTTGCAGTAAGGCCTGTATCTCTGAGTCGTCGTATGACTGTCATTCGAGAGACTTGCCCACGTCTACCCACTATTGCTCTTGCTGTTTGACTTGCCTGGAGAGAACGATTCCTTAGGTGACTCAGCACAATATGACGATCTTGCGCAGGGGCAGTAACTCGTGGTTGGCCACTCTGAAGTCTATCCCAGGCACTGCCAGTGGTTCCGTAACGTTCATTGAGACGTACAATAGTGCTGTGGTGGCAATTCATCGTTCTGGCAATGGCCCGCGAGCTCATTCCGGTCTCCAACATACCAATGGCTCGTTGGCGGTCGTTTTCAGGTAGTCGTGGCACTTCAAACACATGTACTGGGTATTTTGTCTCAACGGCCTTTTTATACCGAGTATACTGCCACAACGCGTACACATTTTCAGGGTCATAGCTGTTGGGAATCGTGTTGCACGTGTAACTTTCATTGTTTTCATGTAGTCTGTACACAAACCCGTGGGTTGAATCATGCACTTGTCATTCCAGCAGCCATTCGCTCTCTACGTCATGACAAACACGTGGAAAATCTATTCCCACACTTTTTTTTTCCAGCTTCTCGGCATCATTATATATAATAGTGGTGCGTTTTCATATTGTATCACATGTAACAAAATAAATAAGAAAATGACCTTCATATTTAATTTTGGCATAACAATGTTTTTTCAAAATCCTTGATTGGCTGTGAATCTTCCGGTCACACCTGCCATCCTCTCGCGCCACACCGTTTGGGAAGCACTGCTCTATCTTAAATGCCAGTTCATTTGCATAGTCTGACCCCGCGGGTCAGATCAGCTATGCCGCCATGTCTCAAGTATCCAGGAAGATAAAGGGAACTGACTGATTAACTGGTTTCAATTATGCTAAATATTTAAATTTACGTGTGGTTCCTGTAGCGTTGGAAGTAATGTACTAATGGCTGGTACAAATATGCGCATGCTCAAGCTTGTTTATACGCGTGAATGCTTGTTCTGGCTCTCGGTATTCAACGGACGTGCAGCATTAACTCGAGTTCAGCTACAGGACGTCGTCTCTTCTGTTTATAAACTTCCTTCCTGTCTTCTACCAGCTGCGGCTCTTAGTTTATATATTGATTTCACCTGTAGGAAGTGGTTTAGTGAACTACTTTGTCATTGTGGGTGTTTGTATTGATGGATCTGAGTATGTATACGCCTATGTGCAGATCAGTTGATGGACTCATCGTGACTATCATTCTGTCTGCGTTTTATTCGTGGTGTTTTAATTATATTTGGCATTCATGGTGAATTAAATTTTAGGCAACGCATAATTACATTTGCTGCATGTATGGTAGACGGATTGTAACTTGTATGTCCTCATGTGTTAATTTGAGCTGCTACTTTGTTAATGAAAGTCAGTTATAGATATCCTGCTGACAGTCTTGTGGCACCGCTTAGTTTTCGTTGTCTATTATTTGACTTTGCAGCTGCCCCCCGTTGTTTGTTGTTGTTACAGAACGACTGTGTCAGAAGACTTGCTTTTGCAGTGATGGTTTCTGTAGTGATGGTTTCTGTAGTGATGGTTTCTGTAGTGATGGTTTCTGTAGTGATGGTTTCTGTAGTGATGGTTTCTGTAGTAATTTGTTTGACATGATGAGTTTGTCAGCTCCATATGCAACCTTGTAATAGTCGCCTTGTACGATATGCTCGAGGGAACAGTAACCATAAACTTTCTTTGTCTACTCACAGACTCCTGGATGCCCTATACTTTCTTTGTCTACTCACAGACTCCTGGATGCCCTATACTTTCTTTGTCTACTCACAGACTCCTGGATGCCCTATACTTCCTTTGTCTACTCACAGACTCCTGGATGCCCTATACTTTCTTTGTCTACTCACAGACTCCTGGATGCCCTATACTTTCTTTGTCTACTCACAGACTCCTGGATGCCCTATACTTTCTTTGTCTACTCACAGATTCCTGGATGCCCTATACTTTCTTTGTCTACTCACAGACTCCTGGATGCCCTATACTTTGTAGGGAACAACAAAGAAGAAGATAATGATTAGGCTTTGGGGTATACTTGTTTAATGTGATATATTTATATTGTGATATATTTATAATGTGATATATTTATAATGTGATATATTTATAATGTGATATATTTATAATGTGATATATTTATAATTTGATATATTTATAATTTGATATATTTATAATGTGATATATTTGCGACAGTCTGGTAATTTCCCACGTAATGCATTGTACAACGTCTAATAACAGGTTAACCCCGCTTTATGGCGCTTCGCTGATACGGCGCTTCTCAATTATAACCCTTCTCCATATTTTCGGTGAATTCTTCACTCTTACGGCGCTTTTTGGCCAACCCGCGATCACCAATATAAAGCTCTGAAATGAGTCAGACGTCATCTTGAAGTCGATCAGTCAATCTGATCCAGCCATTTGATCGTTCTGCATCTCTATGTTCATCAACCTTTTTAACGAATGTTTAGAAAGGCCGAAAGCTTGGTTTGGCAACTGCAAAGTGTTGATCGAAATTGAAAATGTTACACCTGTGAACACTAAAGTGGTTAGGAAACGCGATAGCCTTATTGCGGATGTGGAACATGTTTTTATTGGTGACTCACTGTAAGCTAAGGATTACATATTTTAAAGTAAGTAATGAGTGCTCTAAACTGTATATTCTTATTAATATTCTATGATTTTTATGTCTAGTTCTATATCTAACTTAATATATGATAGTGTAAACATGTTATGAGGCTTTGCTTTGCATTTGCAAGACAAAAAAAAACGATTCTTTGCTTTTTGTCGATTCTCGCTTTACAGCAAGGGCCTGGAACTAGGGAGAATTAAACCAAGAATGGCCTCTAGGCTTTTTGGTGGTTGGGCCTCCCTGCACATAATAAGCTTTAATTGTTTTCTCCAAACCCCTTAGCATGGTGATGGTATACTAGTATTATTAATATACTAGTAAATTAGTTTGTTAGTAATGCTTACATCTTTTATCAGTAATTATTTTTTAAATAATGTTTATTAGTATAAATTATTATTATTAACGTATACACAATAAACACACTTAAATATCAGATCAGCCCTACTGTATGGCTCTGAAACTTGGAGAGCAAGAAAAACGTACGACCAACAAGTTTCAGACTTCTTGAATGGGTGCTTGTGTACAACAGAAGAATTACAGCTGAATGAAAAGATTATCAATGAGCAACAGATGACAATAACAATGAGAAGATTACCAATGAACTCCGCCTAGGCCGGTCCCAAGCCCGGCTGAAAAAGGATGAGGGCGGCCTGCATGGAGGCCGTAAGGAGGCAGCCCCTCCACCATGCAAAGGCACAACAGCCAATCACCTGTTTGCTTTAAATAATGATTACACGAAATACAAGGGAGAAAACAGGACTGATTCTAAAGGCGACGAACTGGAACGGACTACAACTTATGGAACTTGGAACTCAAGAAGTATAAATGGGAAAGAAGAGGAGCTGGTAGAAGAGATGAGGAAAGCAAAACTAGAAATCCTGGCTATTACGGAAACAAAGAAAAAGTGACAAGGAGTCATGGATCTCGATGGCAACACGCTGCTCTACAGTGATGTACCCACATCTGAAAGAGCTAAAGGGGGCGTGGGTTGCATTGTGGCCAAAAACCAGAAAGATAGTATCAAGAGATGAAACTTTGTCTCGGAGCGCATTATGGTTGTAAAACTGAAAAAAGGAGAAACCATAGTCAACCTGGTCATAGTGTATGGGCCAAATGAGGATGAGAGAGCAGAGGTCAAGGAGGAATTCTTCGAGCTGCTTCAAAGGACAGTGGATGACTGCCTAGATGAAATTATCATGCTCGGAGATTTCAATGCCAGAGTTTGAAATGACCATGCTAGATGGGGTGGAGTTATCGGAAGATATGGAGAAGATACTCTCAATGACAATGGAAAGCGACTCCTTAGATTCTGCAGTGAGCAGAATCTGATCATTACCAACACAAAGTTCCCCCATAAGCGCATACATGCATATACTAGGTGTGAACCAACAAAGAATGAGAAGTCAGTGATCGACTATGCCATTGTTAGGAGGGACTCATTCAAATATGTCCGGGATGCTAGAGTCTGGAGGGGGCCAGAGATTGGAAGTGATCACTGCCTGCTTACAATCAAAAGAACAACTGAAAGAGTTGCTCAGCCTAGGAACTGCCCAGCATCACGCAAGAAACCAAGTAAACGAACGGAAGAAATGAGCATTAAGACCTACAAGCTGAGAGAGCCAGAAATTAAGACCAGATATCAGGGGCTTATTGCTACAGCGGTGAGAAACACAGAAGAACAACTTGATGACTTGGAAATCATGTGGCTTAAATTCAAGGACATCATAAAGACAGCTGCTGCAGAAGCATGTGGTGAAGTCCGACTTGGGAACAAGAGAAAGAGTCCACCTTGGTGGACAGAGGAAGTCAAAGAGAAAATAAAATAGAAGAAAATGGCATGGAAACAATATTTAGGAGCTAAAAACACAGCAGGACAAATAGAGAAATATAGAGAATATGTGATACTCAGAACAGAAGCAAAGAACAAGGTGCTAGCAGTAAAACAGAAGTCCTGGGAAGAATTTGGAGAAAAGCTAGAAAAAGATGGGCAAGAAAACCAGAAATTGTTCTATAAGACCCTAAAGAACATGAGGAAGGAAAAACAATGCCCTCTCAAATTTATAAAGGACAAGCAAGGCAAATTGCTTACTGCCCCGAAGGAAGTAATGGAAAGATGGAAAGAATATTTCTCAGAACTCCTTGATGGTGAGCAAGGTCAAGCATCAGAAATGATAACCACTAGCACAGAAGAGGAAACAAATGGTGATGAAGATGACATAAAGATGGAAGAACTGAAGGCAGCACTGGAGAAAATCAAGATGGGCAAAGCAGCAGGCCATGATGGTATAACACCAGAAATGGTTAAGTACATGGGAGCATTAGGCGACCTATTCTCTTAAAGGTCCTACAGGCAGCGTGGTGCAACAAGACCATACCAAATGACTGGGAGATTGCCATCATAACACCAATGTTCAAAAATGGTGACAATCGACAATGTGGAAACCATAGAGGCATATCCCTTCTCAGTGTCCCTGGTAAAATCTATTCTAGAATCCTAGAGCAGAGACTCCGACGCCTAGCTGAGCCACAATTGGATGAGGTCCAGTGCGGATTCCGAGCAAACCGAAGTACTCAAGACCTAATCTTCACACCCAGACAGCTGAGTGAAAAGGCCCTTGAGTATAAGTGTGAGATCCATCTTTGTTTCATAGATCTGGAAAAGGCATTTGACAGGGTCCCCTGGAGCAAACTTTGGGACTGTTTGGCAAAGAAGAACATTCCAGCACCTCTGATTCATGCTATACAGAGCTTCTACAAGTCTTGCAGAAATTATGTGAGGACAGCAAACCATAAGTCAGAAGAGTTCAGGACCACCACTGGTGTAAGACAAGGTGATATCCTGTCACCTTATCTTTTCATACTCCTCATGGACGATGTTATCAAGTCATGTAAGGAGAGAACAAGAAAGTATTCAGTGGGGTACTAAAAGATGAGACAGGTATGTATTTCAGAGCTGGCATTTGCTGATGATGTTGCCCTGATTGCTAAATCAGAGGCACATCTCCAATCCAACCTGCAAGTCTGGAAGGAAGAGCTGGAGAAGAGAGGGATGGTCATAAGCAGCTCTAAAACAAAATCCATGGTGATATCACGAGAAGAAAGAAGACATCAGATTAAGCTAGGAGAACACGTCCTGGAGCAGGTCGACCACTTTAAATATTTCGGAGCTATTATAGACCGAAAGGGAGGCATCAAAGAAGAGTTGGCCACTCGAAAAGCAGCAGCTGGGAGACTTTTTCAGGCCATAAATCGAGGATTCCTTAGCAAGAGAGAGGTTGGTAAGAAAACGAAGATGACTGTATACCGCTCCACCTATGTCCCAGTCTTGACATACGGATGCAAGTCATGGGCAATGACTGCAACCCATAAAAGCCAGATCCAAACCTCTGAAATGAGGTATCTGAGGAAGGTGGTTGAAGTAACAAGAAGAGACATGGTCCGCAACCAAACGATACGTCAAGGCCTAAAATCCCACCCTCTGCAGACCCAAGTAGAACAGTCCCAACTAAGATGGTTTGGCCATGTCTGCAGAATGGGAGAAGATCGGCTACCACGACAAGCATGGGAAACAAAGAGCCAGGGATCCAGACCCCCAGGACGACCCGGAGTCCGCTGGGAGGACACCATTAGACAATCTTTGAAGGACCGAGGACTAGAATGGAACCAGGCCAGAAGGAAGACAGCCGATAGGATAGTCTGGCGCTCTCTCTTCCAAACCCCTACACCTCACGGTAGAAAGGGAACGACTAAGTAAGTATATTACCAATGAGCAACTGATGATAATAACAATGAGAAGATTACCAAAGAGCAACTGATGACAATAGACAGACTAGTGCTGACGGAACACAAGGTGAGAAGAAGACGCTAGCTTTGAATACGACAGACACTATGGAATCCTAATGATAGCATTACAAGGCAGTCCGTGGTATGGAATTTACAGTGAAAGTTAGCTAGAAGGAGACCCCCCGGCCCAAACACCCCCCCCTCCCCCGGCCACAAAAAAAAAACACGGCGAAGGGAGATGGTGCACAGACATGAAGTGGATAAAGAAGATAAATAAAGACTTTGAACGAATGGCACTGGATTAGAAGGTTTGTTGTACTGTAGATCTATGCTCCGTTGGGAACTAAAGGGTAATTCTTTTTTTTTTAGTAACGTTTTGCCTCGTTTTGGCGAGGCGCGTCCCGTTCAACCTAGTCGGTTATATTAAGGCGCATGTCCAAATATAAAAGACCCTTAGGTCTGTTATTTGATACTAAAGGGTAAGAAAATGAGTGAATGCTTTAAATATGACACCGATTATCATACAACACTTTGTATGTTCTTGTGAGACGTCATTAAATATGACACCGATTATCATACAACACTTTGTATGTTCTTGTGAGACGTCATTAAATATGACACCGATTATCATACAACACTTTGTATGTTCTTGTGAGACGTCATTAAATATGACACACCGATTATCATACAACACTTTGTATGTTCTTGTGAGACGTCATTAAATATGACACCGATTATCATACAACACTTTGTATGTTCTTGTGAGACGTCATTAAATATGACACCGATTATCATACAACACTTTGTATGTTCTTGTGAGACGTCATTAAATATGACACCGATTATCATACAACACTTTGTATGTTCTTGTGAGACGTCATTAAAATATGACACCGATTATCATACAACACTTTGTATGTTCTTGTGAGACGTCATTAAATATGACACCGATTATCATACAACACTTTGTATGTTCTTGTGAGACGTCATTAAATATGGCGCCGATTATCATACAACACTTTGTATGTTCTTGTGAGACGTCATTAAATATGACGCCGATTATCATACAACACTTTGTATGTTCTTGTGAGACGTCATTAAATATGACGCCGATTATCATACAACACTTTGTATGTTCTTGTGAGACGTCATTAAATATGACACCGATTATCATACAACACTTTGTATGTTCTTGTGAGACGTCATTAAATATGACGCCGATTATCATACAACACTTTGTATGTTCTTGTGAGACGTCATTAAATATGACACCGATTATCATACAACACTTTGTATGTTCTTGTGAGACGTCATTAAATATGACACCGATTATCATACAACACTTTGTATGTTCTTGTGAGACGTCATTAAATATGACACCGATTATCATACAACACTTTGTATGTTCTTGTGAGACGTCATTAAATATGACACCGATTATCATACAACACTTTGTATGTTCTTGTGAGACGTCATTAAATATGACACCGATTATCATACAACACTTTGTATGTTCTTGTGAGACGTCATTAAATATGACACCGATTATCATACAACACTTTGTATGTTCTTGTGAGACGTCATTAAATATGACACCGATTATCATACAACACTTTGTATGTTCTTGTGAGACGTCATTAAATATGACACCGATTATCATACAACACTTTGTATATTCTTGTGAGACGTCATTAAATATGACACCGATTATCATACAACTTTTTGTATGTTCTTGTGAGACGTCATTAAATATGACGCCGATTATCATACAACACTTTGTATGTTCTTGTGAGACGTCATTAAATATGACACCGATTATCATACAACACTTTGTATGTTCTTGTGAGACGTCATTAAATATGACGCCGATTATCATACAACACTTTGTATGTTCTTGTGAGACGTCATTAAATATGACGCCGATTATCATACAACACTTTGTATGTTCTTGTGAGACGTCATTAAATATGACGCCGATTATCATACAACACTTTGTATGTTCTTGTGAGATGTCATTAAATATGACGCCGATTATCATACAACACTTTGTATGTTCTTGTGAGACGTCATTAAATATGACACCGATTATCATACAACACTTTGTATGTTCTTGTGAGACGTCATTAAATATGACGCCGATTATCATACAACACTTTGTATGTTCTTGTGAGACGTCATTAAATATGACGCCGATTATCATACAACGCTTTGTATGTTCTTGTGAGACGTCATTAAATATGACGCCGATTATCATACAACACTTTGTATGTTCTTGTGAGACGTCATTAAATATGACGCCGATTATCATACAACACTTTGTATGTTCTTGTGAGAGTCATTAAATATGACGCCGATTATCATACAACACTTTGTATGTTCTTGTGAGACGTCATTAAATATGACGCCGATTATCATACAACACTTTGTATGTTCTTGTGAGATGTCATTAAATATGACGCCGATTATCATACAACACTTTGTATGTTCTTGTGAGACGTCATTAAATATGACACCGATTATCATACAACACTTTGTATGTTCTTGTGAGATGTCATTAAAAGACGTCTGCCATGTTTAGTAGAGCCGCGTGACACCTATTTCCGTCAGCACTTTCCCGTTAGCAGTTAGCTTTATTTCTTTAATGAGCGTCCGACTGGCAGAGTGGTTAGAGCGCTGGCACCTCTCTCGTTAAATGTGCCGGGTTCGAAACACGTTGACGGCACACTCCAGTCTACCTAGCTGTAATCTGACTATCCTCTTGAGTTATGGAAGTCAAAGGCAGCAAGGAACGGAACTGGTCACCCCACCTCTCAAAGCTGGATATAGTATAGTGAAGTCTCTAACGCTTCACTCCTCTACGGCCATATCTGCTATGGGACTACCTTTGTTTTTACCTTTATTTCTTCTAACCAGACTTTTGGTGGTATTACAAAATCATCTCACTTGTATAAATAATTGTATTTGCAAGAATGTTTCAGGTGAGAGATTTTCAGGTACGGAAGCTTTTAGTCATTTTAGCGGACTTCCATCTCATACAAGGTCACCAGCTGATGTATTGAGTTCAATTCTCGTCAACCGTGACAATTTCTGATCTAGTTCTCTGTGATTATATTTGGGCCTGGTAAATTCTCCAGAAACGTTGAGTAGAAGCCGACGTCACGGCTGAATGTCTTCGGTATATGCATGAACCTGTTTTAAAACACGTGATCAACAAACCGCCATATATTTTCTTAATATCTGATTAAACAGATTTGTTGTTTAAAGGGCGTGGGAACAATTAGCGTAGCATCTATTTTTACAGACATATATCTGTATTATTATAACTTCCGTCTTTAGGGGTCGGAGTTGGCTAAGTGGTATGGCGTCGGCTTCTAATTATAGTGGTACCGAGTTCGCTCCCAGTACAGGGAATGTCATTGACATAAATTTGTTTCATAACCAGTTGTTCCTGATGATGTCATACTCCTCCTTGATCTCCTGGGTAGTGAGATCGGATACCTAGCCTTCTCGGATAAGGGCGAAAAAAAATAGGAGGTCCCGTGTGCAAGCTGCGCACGTTAAAAATCCCTCGGCAGTTGGAAATCGTAAAGAGTAGGCCATACGGTCGCTGTCCTGGAAAATTTTTAAAAAAATTAAGAAACCTGCCCACCACAACAATATTAATAGAAGGTGTGATTCCTGTATATACACATTGGGATCGTCGCCGGTGCTACGGAATTCGTGCACTGTGCTGAGATCCTCCTTGTGTGATCTAAGGGAGATCTCATCACTGATGGCGTTGTCCGTGTGCAATGAAAATGGTGCTTAAAACCAAAACAAAATTTTCCTCTTTAATGAATAATCATGTAACAAATGTTCACTTTTACGTAATGATTTGTTTAAAGTTACTTTATACAGTCATTCACTCAGAATAAGTTCTTTTTTCCGTACAGTTTTTTTTTTCAACTACCTAGTTTTGTTTTTATTTCAATATTCTCTTCACATGACTAGCTTTTCCGGACATTATCTTCAACTGACTAGCTTTTCCGGACATTATCTTCAACTGACTAGCTTTTCCGGACATTATCTTCAACTGACTAGCTTTTCCGGACATTATCTTCAACTGACTAGCTTTTCCGGACATTATCTTCAACTGACTAGCTTTTCCGGACATTATCTTCAACTGACTAGCTTTTCCGGACATTATCTTCAACTGACTAGCTTTTCCGGACATTATCTTCAACTGACTAGCTTTTCCGGACATTATCTTCAACTGACTAGCTTTTCCGGACATTATCTTCAACTGACTAGCTTTTCCGGACATTATCTTCAACTGACTAGCTTTTTCCGAGAGGTTAAGCAAGTTATTAGCTTTCTGTGGGCATTATCTTCAGCTGACTAGTTTCCCCCCCCCCCCCCCCCCACTCCCGAACATTTTGCCTCGTTTTGGCAAGGAGCGGAGCGGTCAACCTAGACACAAGGTCCGTCGTTTCTAATTAAATACGTAATACGTTAAATATGAAAAGCCTTGTGGTTTGCTATACCAATAAATAACACTGACAAACAACATTTTTCTTTCTTATATAAGAATAAGTGTTCTTAGGTCAGTTTCTTGCGCTGATTTCAAATTTGAAATCCGTTTATCTCTATCACATCGGGTTCTTAAGATATTTGTGAATAAATATATTTTTGGGAAACCGTTATTTGCTCCGTTTCATTTTTACTATATAACTTATTAAAAATTAATAAAATGCAAAATAATTCTACTTTTTATACTGCTAAAAGATGCATGACATATGTTACGCTATTTTTCAAATAGTTACTGTATTTTGAAATAATTCTGAGCGAAATATGGCTTCTAGAAGTTGTAGAAATTCGATTGATCTGTTATGTTACGTGTGCGGATATTTTACCGATCGTGTTCACCAGAAAAACTTTACACCATTACTAAAGAAAGCATATGAACTTTATTTCGGTTCGAAAGTTGATGATGCAAATAAATCTTGGAAGCCAAATGCAGTTTGTTCGACTTGTGCAAATACATTGGCAGGTTGGTTACGAAAATCGCCGAAGCATAAGTCGATGCCTTTTGGAGTGCCAGTAATATGGCGTGAACCGACAAATCACGCTACTGATTGTTACTTCTGCTTGACAAATATCCATGGTTTCACTTTTAAAACTAGAAAGTCTGTGGTTTATCCAAATGTCACCGTTCGCTTTGCTAGGAGCATTGTAAAATGCTCAAGCAGGAATTATAAGCGGTGATTTGGTTTTGGTTAAGAGGGAAGGTATGAAAAAATGGTTTAAGAAATAAGAATGCATTTGAATAAAGACTATTTGTCTTGCTAAAAGGGAGATAAGATGAGTGAAATCATGCTTTGATCAAAGGGAGAAGACTCTAATGATTAAAGTCAGGGGAGGAAAGTGCTTAATTACACTTAAGTAGATTTGGTGAGTTGGTAATTATGGTTTAGAAAATGTACATATAAGAATTGTATAGCAAGCTTTAGAGAAGACAATATAAGCTTGAGTCAAATATGCAAAGGGAGACAATGGGTAATTACCTCCCTTATAGGATTAAGTGAGTTGAGAGGAAAAAATATGCACGTGAAAAGTTTACCAGGACAACGGATGACACTTCACTGAGTTGTTTACACAGCGGATAAGCGTGAAAATATTTCAGCTGAGCGAAGAATAGGAGGAACCAATGAATTTACAGTAAACAAGGACAGATGAGCTGATAATGATTTTATAGAGGAGAACGCATTTAGACGCGCTGTCGAGCGGTCGCATTTTTGGAGGAGCGGTCCTAGTTAAGGACGTAGAGTGGCAGGAATGTCTGTTCTGCCAGGCTCAAGTTTAATTTCTGTGAGAAACAGAATGAATACTTCTGAAGAATCCTATAGACCTAGTTAGAGTAGTAGAATCTATTCACAGGAGAAAGACAGAACTGTGTTTTAAAAAATAGGTTTAGAGATTAGAGGTGATAGTAAGAAATATGAGTGTTGTGAGGATTCTGTGCAACCAGAGTAAGTAGGTCCTTTGACTCATAACTTTTGATAGACATTAAATAAAATTATTTCAGAAGTCGAAATGAAGTATTACAAGGTTATGGACGCTTCAACTAGGGGGGCGCAGAATAATGAGAAATGAAGCTGAAGCTACAAAATTGACTATGAGGTGAACAAACTGAGACTAAGTAGGCAGTTGAGGAGATTTTACAGAAGAACAGGGACTTAATAGCCGGGTTGGGCTATTGTATAATGAACTTTGCAACATCGACTGCTACAAGTAAGATGAGTAAGCAATTGAAGGCTGATTGTATTTACAGGATGAAACATGCGCTCTCTAGCAGGTATAAGTATGAGGATATCGCAACAGGTGTACCCAATGTATTGATTTGCATATATTGAATTTTTAGATGATGGTATTTGATTAAATTGAGTCAAAAATTGACAGGATTGGTAGATGAAGGAAAACAACTCAGGAAAGAGTTGATGAGAGGCTTGGGAGAAGCCGGAATAAATAGAAAGGCCTTAAGGCCAGAAGATAGGTATAAACCATAACTGAATATGTTCTCAGGCAGAGAGCTATAAATAGATATGTAGATATGGGAATGTGCCCAGAAGGAAATGGGACATACAAGAGGCAGTTAGGAAATGTTTGTACCTGGAAATTGTACCCCATGCATCCTGTTATGATGGAATTTTTTTGATGTAAATAAATCACTTGTTTTGATGGAACACTTCTCAAGTTGGGTTAACTCTCTAAAGGGTTGTTGAGTGCTTGAGTAACAAAACAACAGACATAAGGGGATAACTGCTATACGAAATTTGTCACTTAAGTAACATCATAAGAAGGGATGGAACGAGTTCAGGTTGGAAATTTTGAGAGAATATCATCCAGGAATTGATAACTCTGGCGGTGAGGGCCAGTATTAAGATATACTCTTACTTGGAAGATGGGTCAATGGATCAAATTGACAAATAGAAGGTAGACAACTAGGCCTGCCCCAGTCACCTAGTTTACTATAATAAGAAGAGATAGCACTGTCATATATTATTAATTTATGTTGTAACCAGTCCTAGGACATATACAGGGCACAAGGTCACATAATATCACTAATGGACACTGTCACATATTAGATGAACTGGCACTGTGACATATCTCTAATTGGTATCGTGACCAGTCCCAAGATATATAAAGGGACCACTGGGACACATATTATTAATTGATGTCGTGACCAGTCCTCACTTCATGAACCAACACTGCGACACAAATATTGAATCGGTTTCGAAACCAGTGCCTCATGATCCAATCACGTGTACGATCCCAGTTCCACCAGAACAATATCCGTTGGACGTGAATGAACCATCAGAAAGTGATAGTTTACCTGCTTTAGAAACTAATTCTGACTCGGATTATATACCGGTGAATGATGGTGTTCACTTAATTAACCATTCAGAACTTTCAGATCTAATACGTGATCTCGCTCTTACCAAAGGACAAGCGGAATTACTCGGTTCGCGACTCAAAGAATGGAATCTTTTAGTGCCCAATACTCCGATATCTAAATTTCGTCATAGACACAGAGAACTTGTTCAATACTTTGAGATGGATGATGACATTTGCTATTGTAAAGATGTAAACGGTCTAATGGTGCACCTCGGTCATGAGCACATAGTCAACGAATGGCGACTTTTCATCGACTCTTCCAAGACTAGTCTAAAAGCCGTGTTATTGCATAACGGAAATTTATTTTCATCAATTCCAGTCGCCTACTCTGTTCATATGAAAGAAACTTATGACAATATGGCTATACTTTTGGCAAAAATAAAGTACAATGACTACCAATGGCGGATTTGTGGAGACCTAAAGGTCATTGCAATTCTCACGGGCATGCAGACTGGGTATACTAAATTTTGTTGCTTCCTATGTGAATGGGACAGCCGCAACAGACAGGAACATTATGCAAGAAAGGTGTGGCCTATCAGGGATCTTATGCAGCTCGGGCATAAAAATGTAATACACGAGCCATTAGTTAACAAAGACAGCATCATGTTACCACCATTACATATAAAGTTGGGGCTCATGAAGAATTTCGTAAAAGCGTTAGATAAAACGAGTAAAGCTTTCACTTATCTTCGAGAAAAGTTTCCGCAAGTTAGCGATGCAAAGATAAAGGAAGGTATCTTTGTAGGACCTCCGATTAGGAAAGTTATTGCAGACAAACAATTCGAGAACTTGTTACATGGTAGTGAACTTCGCGCATGGATGGCATTCAAATCGATCGTCGATAACTTTCTGGGAAATCACAAATCTGTTGACTATGTGCATATTGTTAAGCAGTGCATAGATGCATACAGAATTATGGGCTGTAACATGTCATTCAAAATCCATTTGCTCGATTCGCATCTTGACTTTTTTCCCTGACAACCTTGGCGAAATCAGCGATGAACATGGAGAACGATTCCATCAAGATATCGCCGTAATGGAGTCACGTTATCAAGGACGGTGGAGTGTGACCATGCTTGCCGATTATTGTTGGATGCTTCATCGCGATGTACCACATGCCATTCACCGACGAAAGTCGACTGCAAAGAAATTCAAGCCTACATAAGTGTTATATTTCTTGTACGAATGATGTTATAATACTGCATGCGTTGTTAAAAAACTTCAATTGCGTATTTCTAGAGATCCCGACCTGATAGAGAAAAACGGTTTGCAGATTTAAAAACAGCGCATTAAAATTGACCAGAAAAACATGGAAATGTTAGAGAAAGAAAAAAATTTTGTCTTTTTTGTTAGCCAGTGTAATTTGAAGGTGATAATGTTTATCCTCGTACAAGTTACACGAAGTACCTACATTTGGCAATGGAATTTCCCTTGATATTTGCTTACAACGGTGGAAGAATGAAGAAAGATCACATTTTTATTTTTTAAAAGCCTCTATTTACAGTATTTATTTAGTTTGTTCTTGCTGCCTTTGTGTTTCCATGCTGTGGTGAAGTGGGATGTTATAAATACTTATAGGGAACTTAGTGTACTGACTGAGATCAGCTGTGAAGGTATCTATATCTATTAAGAGTAGTGTATTATAGATAACCTTACTTGCTACCACATATCTATATATCTCAGTCAGAATTATTCTGGAATAGTGTGATGCTACGTTATGTGTCTAGGGTATGAGTATGGTGAAGTGTAAGTCACAACAACAGACAGATAAACAATTTAATTTAATCCACTACTCTTGACAACACTGTGACACTCACATACATATAACACTCTACAAAGATATCTTAAAAGAGTCACTGATAAACTTTCAAATAACAATATGTATTCATTACTGGCATGAATGAATATGTGTCCTGATTCAACTACAAGGGAACCAGGAATCACAATCAATTTAAATTACAAGTTATGTACAGAATGTATTTAATATGAATATTGTAGTGACATATATTATTACAAATGTTCTATGTGTGTCAGTTGTGTAGTAGTAAAATGAGGTAATACTGGTTTTGTTTTGTTCAAGCTCTGTTGGTATTTGTCATCATGACTTCAATAGTTTGTCTTTAGGGACTAGTATTGGAGATGTTCACAGTTCCTGATTTTAAGACAAGTAAATTCCCCTCTTAATGTTAATTTTATAAAGTCAGTTCAAGATGAGGGGACATAATGTTGAGCTCAGCTGGCCAATTCGCTTATCTGGCGTGATGGCGGCAGGAAAGGACTCCTCTGCTCGAATTCTCCTCTGGGCTCTGGAGACACCTCACTGATAGCTAAAAGGACCAAGGAGTATGCTGTCTGACACTGGATTCAGCAAAGCTCTGACCAGGTGCTGCTCAGTACCATCAAGACCACTGTCCCTGAAATCAAGAAGGATGTACCTTCTACTTCATAACTAATTTATATTTTCTTTTTACACTGATCACAATACATCACAAACATTGCGTTCAGAGCGTTAGGCCAACAGTCAGCTTCATCTGAAATACTTTATACCAGCATTACCATCCTTAATGGTCACTACGCCTCTGCACTTCCAGCATTATTTCTGTCTAATCAATCATCCAGGTGTCAGTGTACTATTTGGCCATTCCATGCCGTTTTACTTCTCTCCGACACCCTCTGTTCAGGCTGGAGCATTACAGGCTTTACCTCACGTTGGCCACTGAACTACACATATATATACAGGCATAAATCAACAATTCACATTCAATTTTCATTAAAAGATATTGAATGGTTCAAGCTTACCACAATTCATACGAATAACACAGATACGTTGATTAGCAATGAATTCTGGCACAAACTGGCACAAATTTCCATCTGCCTATGTTCCAGGCTTTTATTGAGCAAAATATATGCTGGCTTCAACGCACTGATGCTTTATCAAGCTATTTTAAACAAGTGGTTTCGAACTAACGCTCCCAAGTGTGTATATCAGCGAGACTGGCCAATGAGCCACGTTTCGACAAGTGTTTGAAAAAATGTTACCTTTCCCCCGTTTCCCCTAACAACGAAGATAGTATTTATAGCCCGACCAATCGTGGTTAGGCTTTCATTTGTTGCGCTCCAATCAATTTGGAGTTTACATGGTAGGCTATTTCTGTAACGTAAATTTTTTTTCAAACACGTTAAAAAAAAATCTTATGAGCAGAAATGATTTTATGCTGTCAGGCACCCCCAATATTTTATTTTGGGTATAATTTATTAATTCCTGGACTATTTGCGTAACGTTTTACATATTATTTGTCAGCAAGCCCTAAGGAACCCAAAAATACTAATTTAAAGGAGCTACGTGGCTGCGTTCAAAATATGCAATTTCTTCTACCTCCTGTTCCGAAGATGTGCTGTCTGGGTACTGTTATGTTTTCAACCGTAAACCCATCTAATGTTATCTTTTCTAATAAGAGTCTGTTATGATTTATAAACCTAACTCTGGGAAAGGGTAGTGTATTTTATCACTGTCCGTCTGAAAAAAAATTAGTGCATGTAGACTTACACGCGTGATGGCAGCATTTGCGTATCGCGCGAAGCGTGTTTAGTGTTCGGCTTTCTGCCTCTCCCTTCTCGCTATCCTTTTGTCCATCTGTTCGTTCGTTTTGGTAACGTAATATAATTAATGTTAGGATTAATTTAGGTCATTACGCAGGGCCTCTCAATGTTTTTCCAAGAAATACAGCACACGTTTCATTGAAGAAAGCGGGTAATAATACAGTAAGCTTTTATATCAACGTGAAAGCGTTACAATTTGCAGACGAAGCAGAAAACAAGGGGATTTCGAGTACATTCCTTGTGACAGCACTGTCATTTTACCATTGCTCTTCTCTTTATTAATTTTATTTGTTAGGCTTCATATTTACCTAATAATTTATTTATGTGGATTAGAATATTTCATGACACCTCCCCTCTTAAAACAGACATTATATGTCAGTCCTTTATTCTATATACACATAGAGAAATTTATTATTATTTCTGGGGTTTACGGTGATTCTCATCACACGGATGGCGGCTTAAAAAATCCGCTCCCAGATTGGTTTTTCCAGATATATATTCAATGCTAAAATTGTATGGAGCCAGAAGCAAAGACCATCGGAGTAACCTAGAGTTCTCATGCTTAGCCTGTGCTAAAAACGATAAAGGTTGTGTGGTCAGTTTTGCAACTTAAAAATGCCTTCCCATATAGATAAATATTGAATTTCTTTATTGCCCATATTACTGCAAGACATTCTTTTTCGCTAGTTGAGTAGTTGATTTCAGCTTTATTCAACTTTCTGCTAGCATATGCCACTGGGCTTAATTCCCCATCCAATGCATCTGATTTCTGTAGTAGAGTTGCACCTAACCCAATATTACTTGCATCCGTCCTTACTATGAATTCTTGACTTAAGTCAGGTAATTTCAAAATGGGTTTACTTGTGAGCTTTTCCTTCAATTCTTGGTAAGTCATTTCACATTGTGGTGTCCATGTAATGCGATCTGGAAGTCCTTTACGTGTCAATTCCGTTAAAGGTGCACATATGGAATTAAAATTTTTGATATACTTCTGGTAGAAACCACATAATGAGACAAAGGATCTCACGTCCTTCTTGGTTTGTGGTCTCGGGGCTTTCTGTAGTTTCTCTAAATTCTTTGGGTCATGGGTCATGTTTCCCTGATAAACTGTGTGTCCCAAAAATTCCAATTCTTTACATCCAACGCAACATTTGGTTGGTCGGGCTGTTAAATTTGCCTCCCTAAGTCGATCAAACAGCATGTTCAGAGAGTCAATGTGTTCCTCAAATGTTTCTGTTGCTATAAGGGTATCATCCATAAAATTTGTTATACAGGGATTATTCAGAGGATCCAATAATTTTCTCATCATTCTAGAGAAGACACTAGGCGCATTCTTCAATCCAAATGGCAATCTATTAAACTCATAGTGTCCTTCTGAGGTACTAAAAGCTAGGTATGGTCTAACCTCAGGCTTTACTGGAATCTGATAGTATCCTTTACTCAGATCCACTTTTGAGAAATATTTAGCTTTATTTAGCCTGGCAAACAGCTGATTTGTATCCGGCAATGGATCCACCTGTCCTTCTGTAATAGCATTCAGTCTCCTGTAATCTATACAGAGTCTATGTTCTCCAGAGGGCTTCCTTAAGAGTACCACCCCGGAACTATACGAAGACTCACTGTGCGAAATAATTCCTTCCTTCAATAGATAGTCTATCTCTTCCTTCAAAGCTTTTTCCTTAGCAAACGGAATCGAATATGGTTTCATACAGACAGGTGTGGAGTCTAGAGTTTCATATCATATTCCAATAGGTTTGTATGCCCTGGTCGGTCTGTTAACACCTCTGCATGATTATTTAGAACCTGTTGCACTCTCTCTTTCTGAGTTTTCGTTAAATGTGTACTGATTTTCACCTGTGCTGCTGTCTCACAGGGGTGTAATGGATATTCAAATGATGAAAGTGGTTCCTTTTTCATCTCCATGGCGATGGACAAGGTCAACAAGTGTGTCTCTTCCTGATGTTCTCTTTCCAAATATTTCTTCAGGAGATTCACATGATAGATTTTTTCTTTCCCCTTCTTATCTATCTTATAATTTGTTCTAGACACCTTCTCTAGAACTGTATATGGACCCTGCCATCCAATTTGTAACTTATTCTGACTCCCAGGCAAAAGAAGCAGTACTTTCTCTCCCACAGCCAATTTCTGTCCTTCGCCTTCCTGTTATAATAGGCAGCATGTTTCTTCCTGGCTTGTTTCAAATTTTCATTGGCAAGTTTCCAGCCAGTTTTCAACCGAGTGGTCAGCTCATTCACATATTGGTATGAAGATGTAATGTTTTCCTCTGCCTTTTCATCAGTCCACGTTCTTAACAAAGCTACATATGGACCTTTAATTGTGTGGACCTATTTGTCCATGCACCGGTATGGTCTCTTCCACTTGAAGCTTTATAGTGATGATTTTTCCTCCCAGAATTATCATGCACAAAACGACCGCTACCAATTTTTCTTTTGGGGCTTTCTCCCCTCTTAAAATTCTTGATGAGAGATTTCCTCTCTACATCTTCTTCCTCCAGTTTGTTTAAGTCCGATTGAGGGATTTTCGGCTTATCCTGGGGTAAGACATCTGTTTGCACTCTCCGCATAGTGGCCATTGTAAAACAGTTAAGTGAAGCTTGTCCGTGAAAAGGGGCTTCCCATTCCATTTGGTCCACTTTATCAAATCTATTTCTCTTTTTATTATCAGGCCTAATTTGCCCCGTGGCGTGTCCAGGTCCTGATCCATGTTCCCACTTGTGGGTGTTCCCTCATGTGCTATGCTACACCTTTCTACAAAATTTTCAATGTCCCATCTTGCTTTGGGCCAATAATAATTGTGAGCCACCTTTTGAATGATGGTACCTATTTTCTCATGGTCCCCATCTGGTTTCACATGTAGGCTCCTTATTAATTCTGTCCTGTATCTTTTTGGAAGAACCAGCTGTCCGTGACCCTTGGATCTAGCTCCAGTCTTCCTATACATCAACTTGTTTTTCATGTAAAAATCTCCCTTGCCTGGAGTTGTATGACAAGTTGACAATTTTCTGAAACAAGGCTTGAGTGTTTTATCCCCAGCCTGTGCCTTCCTCATCTCTTCTGGAGTGGTATCTAACATAATATCCTCCTACTGTCTTGAGGTCGACCTGACCTGAAGGGTTGCCATATACACAGGTTTCCTTCTGCAACGGTCAGTGTCATGATTGTCCATCTGACAATTTTACACCACCTTTTTCCTTGGTTGAAAGATTTTCTTTCATCATATTTCCTTTCATCGAATTGTGGGAATTTATTTTTATTGTCATACCGTGGCCTATCAAATTGGTGCTTACCTTTATTTTGATCCCTAGGATCAAATTTATTAAAGTTCTGTGGTGCCCTAAAGTTATCCACCTGTTTCTTTTTATTACCTTTACCTCTGCTTGAGCTGCTTGATACCTTTCAGCAACATTTAGCAACTCACCCAGCCTCTCTGCACCTTGTTCCATGAGAAACTTTCTCAGGTCTGGAGCCATGGACTCTCTTAGTTGCTCTATAAGGACCATTTCCTTAAGATCTTGGGTTTTCCCCAGAGAAGTCCATTTCTCCAAGTATGTCTCTATGCGTGCAGAGAACTGGTGATAGGTTTCACCTGACAGTAGTTTAGCATTCCTAAATTTTTTTTCCTGTAAAACTCTGCATTCTTTTCATACCTTAACAAAAGAGCCTGCTTTAGCATGTCATAATTTTCCTGATCACCTCTGCTCATTTTTGCAAAAACTTCATAAGCTGCCCCACGAAGTCCCTGAGATAACTTTAAGCTCCACCTTTCTCTCTCTAACCCATACGTGGTAGCTAATAGTTCGTACCTATTTATATAGCTCTCAATATCATCGTCTTTCTCAACAAAATGATCTAAATGAAAGTTCATAGCTGAGGTCGAGGCTCCCTGAGTAACCGTAGCATCAGAGGCAAAGGGACTGGCACCATTTTCAGGAGCATGGCCTTGAAACTCAAACTCCCTTAGTCGTAACTCATGTTCCCTTTGTAATCTCTTCTCCTCCTTTTCTGCTTCCCTTTCTGCAGCTAATCTCTTCTCTTCCCTTTCTGCAGCTAATTTCTTCTCTTCCCTTTCTGCAGCTAATTTCTTCTCTTCCCTTTCTGCAGCTTGTCTTCTTTCCTCGGCTTCCAATGCTTTAGCCTCTTTGTCAGCCTCAATCTGCAACCTCTTAATTTCCTTGTCAGCCTCTAACTTTCTTTCGGCTTCAAACCTTCTTTCTTCGCGTTCAATAAATTTGTCACATTCCGTCGTGACATAGGCAACCATAACTTGCCCATCTAATCCTAACTCTTTTGCAGTCTGAACAGCGGCAGATCGAAATTTGGCCAGGTCCGCCATTGTCTATCAGGTAAATTTTTATAATGTCTACCCAACAATTCAATTTCTAACTATATATCTAATGGACAACACAGGCACCGTGAGCTCAACCTTATTTAATTCCACCCAAGGATACCTTTTAATTCTTATATTCCCTGAAGTGAATTACCCCCAATATTTTTAATAGTTAAAGATTCAAAATCCCAAGAGCGAGACCCCAATATATGTGGTGAAGTGGGATGTTATAAATACTTATAGGGAACTTAGTGTACTGACTGAGATCAGCTGTGAAGGTATCTATATCTATTAAGAGTAGTGTATTATAGATAACCTTACTTGCTACCACATATCTATATATCTCAGTCAGAATTATTCTGGAATAGTGTGATGCTACGTTATGTGTCTAGGGTATGAGTATGGTGAAGTGTAAGTCACAACAACAGACAGATAAACAATTTAATTTAATCCAATACTCTTGACAACACTGTGACACTCACATACATATAACACTCTACAAAGATATCTTAAAAGAGTCACTGATAAACTTTCAAATAACAATATGTATTCATTACTGGCATGAATGAATATGTGTCCTGATTCAACTACAAGGGAACCAGGAATCACAATCAATTTAAATTACAAGTTATGTACAGAATGTATTTAATATGAATATTGTAGTGACATATATTATTACAAATGTTCTATGTGTGTCAGTTGTGTAGTAGTAAAATGAGGTAATACTGGTTTTGTTTTGTTCAAGCTCTGTTGGTATTTGTCATCATGACTTCAATAGTTTGTCTTTAGGGACTAGTATTGGAGATGTTCACAGTTCCTGATTTTAAGACAAGTAAATTCCCCTCTTAATGTTAATTTTATAAAGTCAGTTCAAGATGAGGGGACATAATGTTGAGCTCAGCTGGCCAATTCGCTTATCTGGCGTGATGGCGGCAGGAAAGGACTCCTCTGCTCGAATTCTCCTCTGGGCTCTGGAGACACCTCACTGATAGCTAAAAGGACCAAGGAGTATGCTGTCCGACACTGGATTCAGCAAAGCTCTGACCAGGTGCTGCTCAGTACCATCAAGACCACTGTCCCTGAAATCAAGAAGGATGTACCTTCTACTTCATAACTAATTTATATTTTCTTTTTACACTGATCACAATACATCACAAACATTGCGTTCAGAGCGTTAGGCCAACAGTCAGCTTCATCTGAAATACTTTATACCAGCATTACCATCCTTAATGGTCACTACGCCTCTGCACTTCCAGCATTATTTCTGTCTAATCAATCATCCAGGTGTCAGTGTACTATTTGGCCATTCCATGCCGTTTTACTTCTCTCCGACACCCTCTGTTCAGGCTGGAGCATTACAGGCTTTACCTCACGTTGGCCACTGAACTACACATATATATACAGGCATAAATCAACAATTCACATTCAATTTTCATTAAAAGATATTGAATGGTTCAAGCTTACCACAATTCATACGAATAACACAGATACGTTGATTAGCAATGAATTCTGGCACAAACTGGCACAAATTTCCATCTGCCTATGTTCCAGGCTTTTATTGAGCAAAATATATGCTGGCTTCAACGCACTGATGCTTTATCAAGCTATTTTAAACAAGTGGTTTCGAACTAACGCTCCCAAGTGTGTATATCAGCGAGACTGGCCAATGAGCCACGTTTCGACAAGTGTTTGAAAAAATGTTACCTTTTCCCGTTTCCCCTAACAACGAAGATAGTATTTATAGCCCGACCAATCGTGGTTAGGCTTTCATTTGTTGCGCTCCAATCAATTTGGAGTTTACATGGTAGGCTATTTCTGTAACGTAAATTTTTTTCAAACACGTTAAAAAAAAAAATCTTATGAGCAGAAATGATTTTATGCTGTCAGGCACCCCCAATATTTTATTTTGGGTATAATTTATTAATTCCTGGACTATTTGCGTAACGTTTTACATATTATTTGTCAGCAAGCCCTAAGGAACCCAAAAATACTAATTTAAAGGAGCTACGTGGCTGCGTTCAAAATATGCAATTTCTTCTACCTCCTGTTCCGAAGATGTGCTGTCTGGGTACTGTTATGTTTTCAACCGTAAACCCATCTAATGTTATCTTTTCTAATAAGAGTCTGTTATGATTTATAAACCTAACTCTGGGAAAGGGTAGTGTATTTTATCACTGTCCGTCTGAAAAAAAATTAGTGCATGTAGACTTACACGCGTGATGGCAGCATTTGCGTATCGCGCGAAGCGTGTTTAGTGTTCGGCTTTCTGCCTCTCCCTTCTCGCTATCCT
This sequence comes from Oreohelix idahoensis, assembly GCA_024509875.1. Taxonomy (NCBI): domain Eukaryota; kingdom Metazoa; phylum Mollusca; class Gastropoda; order Stylommatophora; family Oreohelicidae; genus Oreohelix; species Oreohelix idahoensis. Next base: position 20,202 of record JAMPIV010015716.1, on the reverse strand, counting down.
TTTGTCCATCTGTTCGTTCGTTTTGGTAACGTAATATAATTAATGTTAGGATTAATTTAGGTCATTACGCAGGGCCTCTCAATGCTTTTCCAAGAAATACAGCACACGTTTCATTGAAGAAAGCGGGTAATAATACAGTAAGCTTTTATATCAACGTGAAAGCGTTACAATTTGCAGACGAAGCAGAAAACAAGGGGGATTTCGAGTACATTCCTTGTGACAGCACTGTCATTTTACCATTGCTCTTCTCTTTATTAATTTTATTTGTTAGGCTTCATATTTACCTAATAATTTATTTATGTGGATTAGAATATTTCATGACACATGCCAGGAAGTAGAATAACAAATCAACATAAACAAACCGGCCACCATAAGTATGACACAATAACAAATCAACGGAAACAAATAGGCCGACATAAGTATGACGCATTAACAAAACTGAATACATTCGAGAACAAATGTCTTAGAAAACTCATGAACATCAGTTGGAAAGAATTCAAGACTAATCGACAAATAAGAGAAGACTCTAGGCAGAAATATGTCTCCGACTATATAAGGGAAAGACGATGGTCATATATCGGTCATGTCCTACGAATGCAAAACAACAGAATACCACCACAGGCGCTCACTTGGGTTCCTGAGGGTAAGAGGAAAAAAGGAAGACCAAAAGAAACACTCAGAAGAACAATAATAAGAGCAGGAAGAACGTTGGGCCTAAATAATGTGCAAGAACTAAGAGAAGTGGCGTCACAACGAACAACCTGGAGAGCACTGGTTTCTGCCTTATGCGCCGTGTTTGGTGCTTAAAGAATTTATTATTATTTAATTAACAAAACAGCCGGACCTGTTTCGTATCGGTGAAAGTTTCTGTAGGTACTTCCTGTATTTTGTGTTGGGCTACATAAATCTGAACACCTGTTTTATCACGCTTTTATGCCTATTTGTTTTAACAACTCATAGTTCTTGTGCAAGAAGAACTAACGCATGTTTAAAATATATACGGCTCAACGAAATCTACATGACACAGTCATCTAGTGCAGTGGTTCCTAGCCTGTGATCCGCGGACCACTTGTAGTCCGCGGCATATTATCAAGTGGACCGCACTGCGTTATCGATTTGTAATAAGTACTTTGATTTTGCTCTGATCCTCCCTACGTTTTTAGTGCTATAAAAACAAAACACAGAAACCTTTTACAAGTAGAACCAGCTTTGAGACTGTCTTTAACTTCTATGAAGCCTAATATTGACAATCAATCTAGTGAGTGAAATGCAAGCACAAGGCTCCCATTGAATATTTTGTAATTTTAACCATTGAACTGTACGAATATTTAGCATTTAATCAATATGTATGTAACCAGTATGTATGTAACCAATAAAATTGTATGTATAATTTGGTTGTCATTACTATTACAGTACAATTTCCTTGTCATCTAGCAAATAATTAAAAACTTGTGTTATTCAATATAAGCCTATCCGTCTATTGAACAAAAACAGTTAAGAGTTTATGGCATTGCGATATTACTGGTCGTCAGCAACTTATATGTAGTTGAAAAAGTAGTCCTTAGATGTAAAAAGTTGGGAACCACTGGTCTAGTGAATAGACATTATTCATAAATTGTTTGCATCTATACCTCATTGTTTTTGTGTTCTTTGCGTTGTCATTCCTTCTCTGTCAAAGTCACGATAAAGAAAGTAAAACTATCTGGTTTAATCCTTTAGTTTTAGCTATGTATTTTCACTAGAATACAGTAGGACAAAGAAACATTTAAAAAAACTCTCATTTCCTCTAATTCTGGAACAGCAATATCGGCTGTTGACCGCGTTTTCCCCATCTTTTTATGTTACTTTAAAAAAAACATGAAATAAAATTTCGCATTTAGATCTTGGACTTTGATCTTGTTTGATAATTATATGACCTTATTTTTTGAACAAAGGAATAAACAAAACTTGAAAAAGCTGGCATTTACTTAGAAAAAATATGGAAGAAAACAACATGTGTGTATAGTGAGAAAGTAAATCAAGGTCGTATACTTTTTTCTTTAAGAAAAAAATAAAGAGCAAAACAAAATTTGGGATATTACCAAAAACCTCTCAAACAACGAGGATTCAAGAACGTCAAGCATAAAGCAGGAAGAAAGTGAAAAAAAAAAAAGAAATCTAAGAAGTAACAATACCGTAATTGTATTCACTGAAAAATAGAACACTTTTTAAGCACAGCAATTTGCAAACAATGAGAAAAGACGCGCAATATATATATATATATATATATATATATATATATATATATATATATATATATATTATATATATATACAGTGTTCCTCCCCTTAACGAAAATAACTGGGCTATTCCGTATATGACATTTTCGTTATATGAAACATTATATTATTAGGAAAATTAAAAACACTTCGTTGCAACCCATTAGATACCTGACACTTTTGCTGTGAATAACGTCAGAATATATATATACTTCTGCTCTGATAAAATGTAATGTGAGCATGATGTTTAAACTTAAAACCGTAACAAGACACACACACACACACACACACACACACACACACACACACACACACACACACACACACACACACACACACACACACACACACACACACACACACACACATGAACATTCGCACGCACGCACACTCACACACACTCACTCACTCACACTCACACATACACATGTCGTATTTTAATTCTAAAGAAGGCCTTTCTTGACATACTTAAGTTTACGGGGTTTCTGAGAAGGTCAAGATACAATAGGCCTACTATTCCTACAGACGTGTCGTAAGAGGGACTAGTATGTGTTTGTGCATGGGGCTGGCAACCTCATGACGTAAAACTAATTGTTCTAGAGATCACTGCAAGAGGAGTATGGGGCTTTGGTGAATCACGGAAAACAAATTGTTCTACCGATCATTGCTACAAAAGCATGGGGCTTTGTTGAATCACGTAAGACAAATTGTTCTAGAGATATCTGCTACAAGACCACGGGGCTTTGTTGCATCGCGTAAAACAAATTGTTCTAGAGATCACTGCTACAAGACCACGGGGCTTTGTTGAATCACGTAAAACAAATTGTTCTAGAGATATCTGCTAAAAGAGCACGGGGCTTTGTTGCATCACGTTGCGTCACATAAAACAAATTGTTCTAGAGATATCTGCTACAAGAGCATGAGGAATTTGTTGAATCACGTAAATCAAATTGTTCTAGAGATCATTGCTACAACAACATGGGGCTTTGTTGAATCACGTAAAACAAATTGTTCTAGAGATCATTGCTACAAGAGCACGGGGCTTTGTTGCATCGCGTAAAACAAATTGTTCTATAGATCATTGCTACAATAACATGGGGCTTTGTTGAATCACGTAAAACAAACTGTTCTAGAGATATCTGCTACAAGAGCATGAGGAATTTGTTGAATCACGTAAATCAAATTTTTCTAGAGATCATTGCTGCAATAACATGGGGCTTTGTTGAATCACGTAAAACAAATTGTTCTAGAGATCATTGCTACAAGAGCATGGAGCTTTGTTGAATCACGTAAAACCAATTCTTCTTGAGATATCTGCTTAAGGGAGCATGGGGCTTTGTTGCATCCCGTAAAACAAATTGTTCTACAGATCATTGCTACAAGAGCACGAGGCTTTGTTGCATCACGTAAAACAAATTGTTCTAGAGATCATTGCTACAAGAGCATGGGGCTTTGTTGAATCACGTAAAACAAATTTTTCTACAGATCATTGTGTCGCCGTGGGGTTTGCCCAAGCATTATTCATGCTATTGGCAAGGTCGGATAGACGCTTAAGAGAGTTCATGAGGAAGAAAATAATGTATGAGTAAAACAGACAAGAGTTCAGTAACTCGGCTAGCGTTAAATAAACGTGAGTATTTCTTTTGAGTTGTAAATAAAAGGCTTGACCAATGAAGTTAAATGAAAACAGGTTAGAGCAACGAATCAGAAGTAGGGAGAGAAACATACGACAGAATAATGACCAGAGGTCATTAGGGCAGACCGGTTTGAGTGATTGAAGAAGCAAGGTGTGTTTGCAGTAGTCTCAAAAAGTGCCTTCTGTGGTTGTACAGATATAGCATAGGTACAGAGATATTCAGTAGATTTGCCATTACTAGACAGTGTTTACATGATTAGAGAATAATGACCAGAGGACATTAGGGCAGTCCTGAGTTTGGGATTGAAGAAGCAAGGTGTGTTTTCAGTAGTCGCCAGGTAGACGGATTCTGTGGTTATACGGAAATAGCATAAATATAGAAATGTTCAGAAGATTTGTTATCACTAGACAGTGTTCTAAATGATTAAGAAGTTTCTTATAGACACAATGAGTGTAGAGAGAGTATTTTAGGAGAGATTCAGTGATCTGACTGTAAGTGTAAGTTGAACTTATTATTCATACGAGTTAGATATTTACAGGAGAGGTAACACAGAAGCCCCAAGTTGATGTGTCAAACATACTTTGAGAATTTTATTGATTAGGTAACCAAAGATGGAGATGAATGATACACAGATGGTCAAGTTTGGTACGACTATATTCGAATAAATGAATGGTGATGAATTCCACGAGGAAAACCATATTTATCATCGTGAGTTCACGATAAGTGAAGTATGAGCTATTTCAGAAATAGATACGACAAGTAAGCGACTGGGAGAGTCGACTTCTGTAAGAACTGCCCACATGCTCTCGCATGTAAGTATGTTGTTGGAAGACTTGATACATGTATATGAATTAAATTATGTTTTCGGGATCAGTAATAAAGGCAGATCTGACTAAGTTCGGTCAGAAAGAATAAATTCACAAAGACAGTGAGTTGGAAGTGCTGTTATGGAGTATTGAGGTACTCAGACAAACAGGAGTAGAGTTTGAATAGACTAAACAAGTTAACTGGAGATGATGGAATGACAAAGGGAGAATATGTATATGGGTTATAGAGCTTGTGCGTGAAGCAACTATGATATAATTGTATGTGAGCTCTATGATAAATTACTTGCCTTGGTGAAGAAAATTACCATATGTAAATAAATGTTTTGGTGGATAAAACATATGTTTGAGTCCATCCTTTGAGAGATGCTGTATGTAAGCCATGTCCCTTTTAAGAACAAATTCCACTATACGATCAGTCACTAATAACAACGGAGAAGTAATAGAACGGGTCGTGGGTTGAATAAGAAGGAGAAGAGTCTCATCCAGGAATCAACATCTCTGGCGGAGATGGCCAGTACACAAGTCCACCATTGATAACTTAGAAGATAACCAAAAGAGATTTGTAAACTCGAGTTACATCACTAGGCCTGTCATCTGCCACCTAGTGACTCCACCAAAGTATAACCAGCCTTGTTACATACTTTGAATTGATGCCGTAACCAGTTCTACAACATCCCCATGGTTACAATTGCTACAAGAGCATAAGGCTTTGTTGAATCACGTAAAACTAATTGTTCTAGAGATCATTGCTACAAGAGCATGGAGCTTTGTTGAATCACGTAAAACAAATTCTTCTAGAGATATCTGCTACAAGAGCATGGGGCTTTGTTGAATCACGTAAAACAAATTCTTCTAGAGATCATTGCTACAAGAGCATGGGGCTTTGTTGAATCACGTAAAACTAATTGTTCTAGAGATATCTGCTACAAGAGCATGGGGCTTTGTTGAATCACGTAAAACTAATTGTTCTAGAGATATCTGCTACAAGAGCATGGGGCTTTGTTGCAAGGGGACTAGCTTTAGTGTTCACATTATACTCTGTAAAAAGCGAAATAAGAAGTGACTAAATGACCTTGTTAAACCAAGCGCCTGCTTCTATTTGGGAGTTCATTCATGAAGAATCTATTTCTTCTTCTAAGACCTTTCAACTGCCAAAGAAGCATAACTCTTCAACAAACATATACCAAGTCTTCCTGTCACGTGACATCAGCTCAAGGTCTTTCCATGCCTTCTTCGTCATTTATATCTTGCTCCAGTTCTCTTCTCAATGTCTTCTTTTGTCTTCCTCTACGATCTTAACCTGATAATTCCATCAGGGATTCTCTGGTAATGATATCAACATGTTTTCTCATTGTGTGTCCTATCCATCTCCAGAGCCTTCTCATGTCGTATTCTTGAAGAATGGTGTCTAGTTATCAGCCTCGCATCAAACTTAAAACAAGCAGAGATGGTCGTTATTCTTCTTCTTCTTCCTCGTTCACCTTCAGACTTCCACATTTATGACTCTAATAAAGGCAGAAGTCAACTCAAGGTTCCCGACATCTCGTTCACCTTCAGACCTCCACATTTATGACTCTAATAAAGGCAGTAGTCAACTCATGGTTCCCGACATCTCGTTCACCTTCAGACTTCCACATTTATGACTCTAATAACGGCAGAAGTCAACTCAAGGTTCCCGATATCTCGTTCACCTTCAGACTTCCACATTTATGACTCTAATAAAAGCAGTAGTCAACTCAAGGTTCCCGACATCTCGTTCACCTTCAGACTTCCACATTAATGACTCTAATAAAGGCAGTAGTCAACTCAAGGTTCCCGACATCTCGTTCACCTTCAGACCTCCACATTTATGACTCTAATAACGGCAGAAGTCAACTCAAGGTTCCCGACATCTCCAAACAGTTTTTCGTTGACAGAAGTGGGTGGTTGCCATATGCTACTCCGTTCATTTCTGTAAGTTGGGCAGTACTGCAGCAGGTGTTCGACTGTCATCGGGCTGGTACCGCAGGTGCATAGATCTGTTGCACCAATTTTGTATTTGTGGTATAGATGGATGGACGTTATGAGAGGACTCATCCGGCGTGTATACAACCAGTGCGCAACAGGAACAATTACATTCATGCTCTTCGACATTTGCTGAGGGAGACTGATGTCGCATAGAGATTTATGATCAATAAATTTTCTATATTCTTTTCTTTTCTACCCGTGTCCTCTACTTTATTATCGCTCTTTTATCCTTTTCCTATTTTTTCGCATTCGTTCGTTTGCGACAAAATATATTTTCCCATTCTGAATTTGCCGTTACTTTTCTCATACTGGTAACGCAGTTTATTACATAGATGTCAGTCCCGGGATGTGAGCGAATGGTGTGAGAAATTCGTTTTCGTCATACATGATGGCAGACAAATCGTCTACATTTTCACCTGACACAGCGTTTCTTCGGCTGAGTTCTCGGCGTTAGGTGTGAGTGGGCGCCAATCTGCTGCGCTCAGAAATGAGAGTAATCGGGTGAGGCGTTAAGACGCGTATTGACAGGTGATGGCAGTTAGGGCCTGCGTCTAGTATGTGAAGTGTTAAGAGACGAGAAGGGGAGGCTATTTCGGATTTGCGAAATAACGTGGGATCCTTTGTCTGTTTAAGATATATCTACCCGAGAGAGTTTTAGACTAGTCATTCATACTCCTAAATCTGCAGTAGACAGATCACTCGTGCTAGGAAACATCTTGTGTATTGTAAAGTTCTGAGTTTCTTGGCAACATTTTGCCGAGTTCTAGACTACCATTATATTGAAGGATTCTAGTTCGTGATATTAATCTGTAGTTCTGTGTGGAGATAAATATTTAATATCTATTGTGTTGAGTGATCTAGTGATAAATCGCTTATTTTCATTTTACTAGTTAGATTTCTGTGCAGAAGAAATAAATATTAAGTCTGTTATATTCGCTAGTCGACATGTTACAGTGGAAAGCAGAATATATTATAATTTCTAGCTTAAACTCATGCAGCTGTAAATGAATTAAATTAAACTGCGAATAATCAGTGTCACGTAGGGTTTATATTCATTTAATTTCCTACAACTTCTTCCTATTCTTTCACCCGAAAATTCTCTCTTTTATTATCTCTGTATTTCATTTTTTCCTGTATTTTTTTCACCCATTCGTTTTGCGAATATTATTTTCATATAATTCGCAAACTTTACCTGTTTTCCTTTCTCTTAAACTGAGAATCGCGCTAGGACGATATTACGTAGATGTCAGGGCTGCAGGGCGTCAGAAGGCGTGATAAGTCGGTTCGCTGAACATAAGACGTAGCAAATCGTCTACATTCTCACCGAGCGCGCGAGTTTCTTCTCGACATAAGTCCCGGTGAGGTGTGATACTTTACATCTGCACCGGTCAGTATCCAGACATTTGTCTGGAAAATCCCAAACTGACACGGCGCTCACTTGGGCCATGGTCAGCTGTAGTGTGAAAACTGCCCTGAAATGGAGTCAGGCTGTCTGGGATTTGAAACTGACACGCGTACATCGTGGTCAGTAGGTGACAGTTACGACACGCGTTAAGCGGACGTAAATGTTGGGAGTAGGGGAGATAATTTCGCTTGGCGAAGTAAGTTTGGGCCCTTTGTCTGATTTTAAGATATTGGCCAAGTTTGAAACTTTAATTTCATTCTCGCTCATAGACTCCACAGTAGATAGGTCGCTCGAAAACAGAATAGCTGTTAGCGAAGATCTCAGTTTGTTTCGGCAATTTGTCGAACTTCTAGACTTCCAGAAATATTTTCAGCATTTTTATTCTTAAGTTGTGCGACTACCTGTAATTCTGTGGTTGAGGTAATTAATATGATAGATATATAGATTTTGTGAGTGTTAAAGTGTTAAATCGCTTAATTCATTTTAATCTATTTCTTTAGCGCAGAAGAGAAATAAAGTGGTAGGCTATTATATTTTCTAGGGAAGCATTCAGTGGAAAGCAGAATAAAATTAAAATTTCTAGCTTATAACGGCAATTGTAGCTATTTATAAATTTAATTTAACTGCTAATACTCAGTCGAGTGTATTTTTCTAAACTAACGTATAAACTCTAGAATCCAGCCTCATGAATGGTGACGGAATACGCACGTGTTCTTAATTTATGAGGATTGCTGATTTTTAAATATAACTTACGTCACGGGAAGTTTAAATGATAAGCAAAGCTCTCTGCTTGCAAGTTTAAATGTAAGTTTTAACCAGTACAGATTCTGTTTATTATATTATATGTGTTATTTTTCCTCCACACAGTGAAAGTTTTGGGGTGACCCTAACTTTACCAGCACCTAGTAGTAGTTTCCATACTTGTGAAGAAATAGACAGTCCTTATTTTGAACCACGTGGGTTTTCTCAAGTAACACTGATCTGACGGTGCAAGTTAGACAGAAATACTAATATCCCTATAACGGGTTTTCAAAGACTGTAATGATAAATACTGGACCTTGGAGCCAGCACTTAATTTCTTCTAGAAACTCTATATAATTTGCTGCCTGGTGGCGTGAATATTAACAATCATTTCCCGACTAGATTATATCTTGTGGACAAATCTGTGGTGTGACTAAAGTGAATCCTATACTGAGGGAAGGCACCGACCTGACATTCATCATTTTTTAGAAAACCTACGCTATTGACACTGTGCTCTGCTAACTCCCGCGCCTGGAATAATTGTTAGGTGACTTAATCAGACATTTGAACAAATTTGCATACCCAAGTAGTCGTTCCCGGAGACTCCAAGTTAAATACGTCTTTTGGAACTGGGGACTTCTTGGCAGAAGACTGCATTTTTTGAGTCTGTGTGAAAATCTAAAATCAATGAGTTCCAAGAGGCAGCAAGCAAAGTCGTGAGTACAAGTATGAGAAGCCATGGCGGAATGAATGAGTGTACGCTGGTTTGAGTGATATTTTTCACTATTTTATCTTTGACACCCTGTTGCTGTCCTAATTTTTTTTCAATCTGCATAATTTGTTGCTAAGGCTAGAGTTCTTGTGTTTTGTCTTAGGTTAAATCAGATTTTTTTCAAACTCTGTGCATATAATTACGAGATAAAACAAAGACAACTCTTAGACTCAAACCCTATGTATCTGTGACTCGGGCGCCATCATCTGTTCTCTTAACGGGGCCGGGCTAAACCTAGAGTTAACACTATAACGGGGCTATCATCCTTGCAACATTTCCTTGATTTTTATGACTATGTGTATATGTATTTTCCTTGATGTACTTTCTTTGATGTTGTGAGCCGATTTTCCTGATAATAAAATCGCTCTTGAACTAAATAATCGTGTTTGGTCAGCTCGATCTAGATAATATATATATCATTGTTATAGTTTTCCCACGTCTGTGTGTTTACCTGTCGTCACGTGTATGTGCGTGCCTGTGAGTGATAGAAATATACGTAATATGTATATTGGTGTAGTCTGTCTGACGCTGTAACAACTGTTGTAGAAGATAGGTGAGAGAGAGAAGAATTCTCTTCGCTTTCAGAGACAGCCACTATATCAAATCTATCATCTCACGTGTGTGGAAATTCTATTACCTTTCACTAACTCTCACTGAGTCTATCACCCATTCAAACCTATTCAGAAGGGACCAAACCTAGTCTTAATTCTCCTATCGGAAATCTACGACAATCAGTCGAGAATATTTTAACTAACTTATAACTGCACTGATTCATCATTGAGTATTGACGAAATACGTGTGTATTTCTAATTCATGATGACTGATTTTGTGAATATAACTTATTTCACGGAAGATTTAAATGACAAGACAAGCTCTACGCTTGCAGTTTATAATGTAAGTTATAACCGAGGGAATAGTATGTATAAGTATTTTATATGTTGTTTTCTCTTTATTCAGTGAAACTGGGGTGACCCAACTTTGCCAGCGTTGAGTACTGAGTAGTATCTGTGAAGAACATAAATATTTTATTCTTAAAGACTTGGGTGTATAAAGTAAAACCTGTCTGGCATTGCATTGGCATTTAGAACTACAGAGTACCCATTCCATAAACTTTAAGATTTAAATAAAGTAACGGGCCTATCGCGCCAGATTTAATTCTTCCTGAGAGAAACATCAAGTACATTTCAGCCCTTGTGGCAAGCAAAATATTACAATAAATAAACATTCCGACGGAGTTGTGACTAGTATGTGGTGTGACCAAATAAAATCCTATACTGAGAGTAGGCAGTAACCTGACATTCCTAGTTACTAGAAATCTAAGCTATTGACGCTTTGCTCGCTGTTAACGTTCGTGTCTGGACAATTTTAATGTGACAGAACCAGATATCCCTAAATAAGAAATACCAAGGAAACGTTCCATGAAGAAGCGAATTCAACCTATCTTTTTGGAGCTGGGGTTCCCTTGGCCAATGTCTAACCCTGGAGATTCTGTATGTGCATGTCCTAAAGATTGTTTATCCAGAAGTTGCTACCAAAGCTGTAAGTACGAACGAAAGCTAGTGATCACGGCTGACTGAATAGAGTGAATGCAGGACTGAGCGATTCTTTTATTGTTGTATTTTGGCACCCATTTTTTGCTGTCTTAAATTTCTTATGCAAGTTTTGTTGCTAACAATATTTTTCCTTAGGATAGATCAGAGTATCCAAGTCTGTTCATACCTGTAAAGGGAAATCTTAGATTAAATCATATGTATCCGTGACTCTTTGGGCTATCACTTTTCTTCTAACAGGACTGTGGGCTATACATCGAGGGAAAGGATCATACCAATGGGTCTATCATTCTTGTAGCAATTCATTGACTTTATGACTATTTGTATATGTTCGATGTAATTTTATATGTTGTGATGGAAGTCTATTATGATAATTAAACTTCACAATTAAACTTAATCAGTGTGGCAGTCAGTTCGTTCCCAATTATCTATATTTCCATTGTCATAGTTTCACGTTTGTGCGTCTATTGTCGTCACTTATGTGTGTGGGTATGTGAGGAACATATATATTAATATATATTATATTAGATTTGTCTGACTAATCTAACTCTGTTGTAGATGATAGGCTGACTGAGAGAAGCTTCTCGAGTGTCAGAGACAGAATCTAATATAGTTCCTCCATCTCACCCGTGAAATCTATTTCTATTTTTTCACCTCCCACTGAGCTATCACTTATGTCTATGTCTATTCAGAAGGGACCACACTAAGTCTTAATCACCTATCACAAATCTACGACAGCTGAGCACCTATGGGTTTGCCCGGAGTGCAATGAGGTCGATTCTGATCAACAATAACAATCATATCTGCCTTTTTTTTATAACGGAAATTAGGCACATGACAGATGCTAAAGTTGCGTAAGAATAGTAAGTAACTATATAATAGCATGTAACCTAAGATCGTGGTTTGGCCATTTCATGAGGAGCCCGATCAATTACTAATACGCGCCTGCGATAGTAGACGATCTGGTTTTGTGGCATAGACCAAGGGAATCATCATTATCATTATCATTATCATCATTATCATCAATTTCCTTTACGTTGCTTACAGAGCACGGAACCACAACTGCAGCTGTCAGCCTACAAAACGCAGTTACGTGCTCTTGTAGTGGAGGTTTCTGTGACAATTAGTTTAACAAGGTCAAGGTTGTTAGCCCTATGTAAAAACCTCATATTAGTCGCCTTGTACGACATGACTAAGGATCAATCAATCAATCAATCAATCAATCAATCAATACCCTTTAGCTCCCCGAGGAGCACAAGCCTTCAACAAACACATGCCAAGTCTTCCTGTCCCGTGCCGTCCGCTCAAGCTCTTTCCATGTTTTCCTCATCATTTTCACCTCTGTGTCCAGTTCTCTTCTCCGTGTGTTTTTTGGTCTACCTCTGCCTCTCTTTCCCTGTGGATTCCAGAACAAGGACTGCCTTGTAATGCTATCAACAAGTTTCCTCAATGTGTGTCCTATCCATCGCCAGCGTCTTTTTCTCAACTCTTGTTCCACTGGCACTTGTCTGGTTCTTGTCATCAATTCCACATTTGTGACTTTGTCATACCATTTCAGTCCTTCTATTCTACGCAAGCACCCGTTTATAAAAGTCTGTAGCTTTTTGGTTGGTGTTTATGTTGTTCTCCATGTTTCAGAGCCATACAATAGGACTGACTTCACATTTGAGTTGAAGATTCTTATTTTTGTGTTGGACTTGATTTCTCTTGTTCTCCATATGTTTCCCGATGCAATGAAAGCTTCTCTTGCTTTTTGTATTCAACAAGTGAGCCTGAAAATACACAGGGAAAAGACAAAGATTATGAGAATAAATGTTGAAGAAACACCACTAAAAGATGTAGAATCGAACACATAACATAGAAGTAATATAGACAAAGTTGGAGGGACAGACAGTGATCTCAATATAAGAACAAAAATGACTAAGTAGGCCGCAGTCCTATTTTTTTATTGGTCTCGTTAGAGACCCCTAGGATCTGTCCGTGGTAAGAGCCAGGTGGATAGACAATGTTACAGAAATCATGTCCGTGGTAAGAGCCAGGTGGATAGACAATGTTACAGAAATCCTGTCCGTGGTAAGAGCCAGGTGGATAGACAATGTTACAGAAATCCTGCAACAGCACGAGCTCACATCAGCCAATACGACACACTTGGCTCAAGAACAAATATGTCAGCTTCCCTCGACCTTTAACGGCAAGAGTGGACCGAAAAAGTATAGAACAGTTCTAAAGAAAACGTACAGAAAAAGTATAGAACAGTTCTAAAGAAAACGTAAAGAAAAAGTATAGAGCAGTTCTAAAGAAAACGTAAAGAAAAAGTATAGAACAGTTCTAAAGAAAACGTAAAGAAAAAGTATAGAACAGTTCTAAAGAAAACGTAAAGAAAAAGTAAAATAATAAAAATAAAAATAAAAGAAAGTAAATAAGTAAGATAAGAACTTAACAAATAATATCACTTAACAAACGTACGAACCAACGTCAGAAATGTGAAAAGAAAAAGTGGATACATTGAAGCTGAGTTTGCCACAATGGAAGCAGACAAACTGTGACACGATTATATTACTGATGTAGAGCATCAAAATTACTAGAAAAAAATGTGATCGTTGCAGTGCTTGAACTGTGAAAGTGACGTTCCTTGTATATCAGTCCACTCAAGTCTAGAACCGGCATGCAATTTTCTAATTGCATATCAACCTACTGAAATAGGCTTGAACCGGCATGCAATATTATAATTACATATCAACCTACTAAAAGAGGCTAGAAGCGGCATGCAATCTTCTAACAATCCTTTAAGATCACAAAGAAGGAAAAAAGTAGAAATTGTTCATTATAACAATAGAACTAATTCTGGAATATAGATGTAAATCGTGGACATTTGACACAAAAATCACTCGATGCAACGGGAAAAAATTGTATAAAAGAAGAAAATCAAAAGTGATGTGAAAATCGTTACACATATATGAAAAGTTCATCCCACTTCCATACGCATCTTTAAAAAAAAAAAAAAAAAAAAAAAAAAAAAAAACAGGCAAACATAGAGGAAAGCTCACATTAACCCGTTGTAGAAACTGGCAAAATTAATGATAACATACATACAGAACTATATTAGCATCACGGAAAGGAGAAACGGAAGCTGCAGAGAACATATGGGGTTGAGAGTTGTGGAGAAGCATCATTGCCAACCCTAGTAGGCACGACACAGTTTTGGCTTTAATTGAAAATAACACAATCTAAATGGTCAATAAACAAAAGCTGATTGACAATATTCTCACAGAAAACGAACATGATATTAAAAACAAAATAAAAACGAAACACAAGTGCAGAGAGCTCACGTCAACAATTTGCTTACGTCTTTTCACAAGCCTGGCCACCTACTGGGAGCAACACAGCAAACAGCTGATATCTGTTATGGTGTCTTACTTTGCCTGTCTGTACAGAGCTCTCTCACTCACCCTCTCTATCTCTATTTGTATCTCTTTCTCTCTCTCTATCTTTATCTCTCTCTCACTCTATCTTTATCTTTCTCTCTCTCTCTCTCTTCATTTCTCTCTCTCCGAGCTGTTGCTTCTCCTGGGAGATACGTTATCGATTATAACTTCATATAGCATGTGATGTTTTTGGATCGCCCTTCTTTCTATCAGACTCTTACTTTGTTCGACGTTCTTTATATTTTTAAATATCTTTTCGCCGTGGTTTTGCATCGTTTCTCTTTCCTAAATTGTCTCTGTTAATTATTATGATATCCATTAAAAAAATCCAGCTGTACAAGTTGTGAGGAGAAGGCGCTGGCGTTTATATAGGTTACGTGGTGAGAAAATCAGATGATAGCATTGCAAGGCAGCTCTTGGTTAGGAATCTTCATAGTAAGAAAAATAGAGAAAACCAGAAGGGAATCAGACATAGACAGGACAGGAATAAAAAAAAGACACGTAAAGAGCATTAGATTGAAGGAATAAGAGATAGGGGAAGACAAAGAGAGAAAATACTGGACAGTTGAGATCGTGGTATGGAAAAAAATGTCAACAACAGAATTGGTAAATTATACTGGAGACAGGAAGTTGTGGAGAGACGTGATCTCCTATGCCACTAGGCATGGTAAGTGAAGAAAGATCATTAACAGGTAGCATAGTGCATGAACTGACATCAATAGTTCTATACCTTATAGCGGTATGGCGGCTTGTGTATGTGGCAGTGAAACTCTGCCACCTATTTAAGATTGGCCGCCACTATGACGTCTTAGCGTAATCATTATGTGATAGCCTCGAAGCTAGTACACCGGAAGGGCATACGTTTTAATTAGTAACGATCGATTGCTACAAGACGCGGCTGAGAAACAATACTGCGTAGTTCTGACGCCTTTTGCGTTGCCCTGGGACTGAAACTTGTAGCGATAGTCGCTTCACGCCATTTTTTCCAACGGAGAGTATGGATAACGAAATTTGAGCATCTGGCCATGACGATCCTAACCAAGATCTGCTTACTCGTAGCAAGCAAGAGGACATGCACACCATCATAGCTGGCAGACGCTGGAGCTGGGTTGGTCATGTCCTCAGAAGAGACCCCGATGCCATCACAAGAACAGCTATGCTTTGGACCCCTGAAGGAAAACGAAAGAGAGGCCGACCAAAAACAACCTGGCGGAGGACTGTGGAGGCTGAGATGCAGGGAATGAACCAGAGTTGGGGCACTGTACGAAGGATGGCCACCGACCGAGCAAAGTGGAATCAATTTGTTGTTGCCCTACAAGACGCCACTAGGCGTGATGGCCACTGACTGCTTTGACGGTCGGCGGCTAAGGATCAAAGAAGAAGAAGAAGAACAGCCAAAGATATGTGGAGAAATCCTCTTCTTCCTCGTTCGCCTTCAGACTTCCACATTAATGACTCTAATAAAGGCAGTAGTCAACTCAAGGTTCCTGACATCTCGTTCGCCTTCAGACTTCCACATTAAAGACTCTAATAAAGGCAGTAGTCAACTCAAGGTTCCTGACATCTCGTTCGCCTTCAGACTTCCACATTAATGACTCTAATAAAAGCAGTAGTCAACTCAAGGTTCCTGAGATCTCGTTCACCTTCAGACTTTCACATTAATGACTCTAATAAAGGCAGTAGTCAACTCAAGGTTTCTGACATCTCGTTCGCCTTCAGACTTCCACATTAATGACTCTAATAAAGGCAGTAGTCAACTCAAGGTTCCCGACATCTCCAAACAGTTTTTCATTGACAGAAGTGGGTTGTTGCCATTTGCTACTCCGTTCATTGCTGTAGGTTGGGCAGGACTGCAGCAGGTGTTCGACTGTCATCGTGTTGGTACCGCAGGTGCAGAGATCTGTTGCACCAATTCTGTACTTGTGGTATAGGTGGTATCTCAATCTGTTGTATCCAGTGCGTGGCCGACAAAATGGTGACTTGTTCTCTCCTAGATAATGATGATATGCATCATTTTTTAAATATTCTGGGTGCTAACTTTCTCATTTGGACTTGAATGTAGCTTTTATAGTAGTTTTTGCCATTTCGTAAGTTGTATCTATATCATTTTGTTTTAAGGCTACTCCTTCCTTAGCAAGTTTGTCTGCCTCCTCATGTCCTGGTATGTTGCAATGGGCTGGTATCCAGTGGATTGTGCAATTGTTGAAGCATTTGGCCAGTCTTTCAAAAGAGAGTATCAGATGTTTCAATCCTTTAGTATGGTGGCTCTTCAGAGCTGTTATTACTGAGAGAGCATCTGCGAAGAATACTATTTTTTTTTCTGCATGTGCTTTGCATTCAATAAGAGTTTCTGCTGCCTGTTTCAGGGCTTCTGCTTCAGCAGTGAAGTTATTGCAGTATTTGCTAGTGGCTATTGCCACAGAGTGGATTCTATGCTTTAATTTGATGAGGATGTTCACCCCTATTTTCAACTGCGTTTTTGCTGAACTATCATTATACGAAATTTGAGCATGGCGATGGTCAGTATTTTTATTATTACAGTGAACAGCCTAAGATATTATGAAGAAATCACATAAACTAACTGCAACAACAACAATTTAAATAAATTATGATGCTGATAAGCATTGGCCAAGGAACGTGGTGAAAACATTACACACGTGAGTAGAGAGGAAACCTCTCAGGTCTGCTAGTTACAGCCATGATATAAATATCAGTGGAGTAGAAAATGTTACGACGCTACTTATAGCCAGTTTTATAGGTTATGATCTCTCGAATTGACTTTACCGACTGTGGTGAAGTGGGATGTCATAAATATTTATAGGGGACTTAGTGTACTGACTGAGATCAGCTGTGAAGGTATCTATATCTATTAAGAGTAGTGTATTATAGATAACCTTACTTGCTACCACATATCTATATATCTCAGTCAGAATTATTCTGGAATAGTGTGATGACTACGTTAGGTGTCTAGGGTATGTGTATGATGAAGTGTAAGTCACAACAACAGACAGATAAACAATTTAATTTAATCCACTACTCTTGACAACACTGTGACACTCACATACATATAACACTCTATGAGAATATCTTAAGGAGTCACTGATAACTTTTCAAATAACAATATGTATTCATGGTTATCATAAAGGTATATGTGTCCTGATTCAAATACAAAGGAACCAGGAATCACAATCAATTTTAATTACAAGTATATGTACAGACTTTATCAATATGAATATTGTAGTGACATATATTATTAAAATATCCTATGTGTGTCAGTTGTGTAGTGGTAATATGAGGTAATACTGGTTTTGTTTTGTTCAAGCTCTGTTGGTATTTGTCATCATGACTTCAATAGTTTGTCTTTTGGGACTAGTATTGGAGATGTTCTCAGTTCCTGATATTAAGGCAATTAAATTCCCCTCTGAATGTTATTTTTACAAAGTCATTTCAAGAGGAGGGGACATAATGTTGAGCTCAGCTGGCCAAATCAGCTTATCTTGCGTGATGGCGGCAGGAAAGGACTCCTCTGCTCGAATTCTCCCCTGGGCTCTGGAGACACCTCACTGATAGCTAAAAAGACCAAGGAGTATGCTGTCCGACTCTGGATTCAGCAAAGCTCTGACCAGGTGCTGCTCAGTACCATCAAGACCACGGTCCCACAATTTCATGGAAATAAACACAGATACGTTGATTAGCAGTGAATTCTGGCACAATTACTGGCACAAATTCCCATCTGCTTATGTTCCAGGCTTTTATTTAACACAAATATGAGCTGGCTTCAACGCACTGTTGCTTTATCAAGATTATTTGCACTAGTGGTCTCGAACTAACGCTCCTAAGTGAGTATATCAGCGAGTCTAGCCAATGAGGCCACGTTTCGACAAGTGTTTGAAAAAATGTTACCTTTTCACGTCTCCCCTAACAACGAAAGATAGTATTTATAGCCCGACCAATCGTGGTTAGTCTTTCATTTGTTGCGCTCCAATCAATTTGGAGTTTACATGGTAGGCTAATTCTGTAACGTAAGATTTTTTTTCAAACACGTTATAAAAAAATTTTATGAGCAGAAATGATTCCATGCTGTCAGGCATCCCCACTATTTTATTTTGGGTATAATTTATTAATTCCTGGACTATTTGCGTAACGTTTTACATATTCTTTGTCAGCAAGCCCCAAGGAACCCAAATATCCAAATTTAAAAGAGCTACGTGGCTGCGTTCAAAATATGTATTTTCTACCTCCTGTTTCGAAGATGTGCTGTCTGGGTACTGTTATGTTTTCAACCGTAAACCCATCTATTGTTATCTTTCCTAATAAGCGTTTTTTGTGATTTTAAAACCTAACTCTGGGAAGGGTAATGTATTTTATCACTGTCCGTCTGAAAAAAAGTTAGTGCATGTAGTCTTACACGCGTGATGGCAGCATTTGTGTATCGCGCGACGCGTGTTGCATGCATTCCTGATTTTCAGCCCTCCCTCTCTCTTTATCCTTTAGTCCATCTGTTCGTTCGTTTTGGTAACGCAGTATAATTAATGTTAGGATTAATTTAGGTCATTACGCAGTCTGCCTCTCAATGTTTTTCCAAGAAATACAGCACACGTTTCATTGAAGAAAGCGGGTATAATACAGTAAGCTTTTACTATCAACGTGAAAGCGTTACAATTTGCAGACGAAGCAGAAAACAAGGGGGATTTCGAGTACAGTCATTGTGACAGCACTGTTCTTTACCATTCTTCTTCCTTTATTTATTATATGTATTTATTAGGCTTTATATTTACTTGATAATTTATATATGTGGATTAGAATATTCCACGACACCTCCCCTCTTAAAACAGACATTATATGTCAGTCCTTTATTCTATATTCACATAGAGAAATTTATTATTATTTCTGGGGTTTAAGGTGATTCTCATCGCACGGATGGCGGCTTAAAAAATCCGCTCCCAAATTGGTTTTTCCAGATATATACTCAATGCTAAAATTATATGGAGCCAAAAGTAAAGACCATCGGAGTAACCTGGAGTTCTCATGCTTAGCCTGTGCTAGAAACGATAACGGTTTGTGGTCTGTTTGCAACTTAAATGCCTTCCCATATAGATAAATATTGAATTTCTTTATCGCCCATATTACTGCAAGACATTCTTTTTCGCTAGTTGAGTAATTGATTTCAGCTTTATTCAATTTTCTGCTAGCATATGCCACTGGGCTTAATTCCCCATCCAATGCATCTGATTTCTGTAGTAGAGTTGCTCCTAGCCCAATATTACTGGCATCCGTCCTTACAATGAATTCTTGACTTAAGTCAGGTAATTTCAAAATGGGTTTACCTGTGAGCTTTTCCTTCAATTCTTGGTAAGTCATTTCACATTGTGGTGTCCATGTAATGCGATCTGGATGTCCTTTACGTGTCAATTCAGTTAACGGTGCACATATGGAATTAAAGTTTTTGATATACTTCTGGTAGAAACCACATAATGAGACAAAGGATCTCACGTCTTTCTTGGTTTGTGGTCTCGGGGCTTTCTGTAGTTTCTCTAAATTCTTTGGGTCAGGGGTCATTTTTCCCTGATAAACTGTGTG
>JAMPIV010015715.1:127500-129900 GCA_024509875.1 Oreohelix idahoensis | reverse complement strand
GAGGAGTTTTTCATATAATGTAGCATGCTGTCACGGGTTGCTTCCCCTTTTCTCTGCAGTAGTGGTTCAACAGTGGCCAAAACCTAGAGTATCTTATGTGGGTCTTCAAAGGTGTCTACCTTCGCACAAGATTACTCTTGGCAGAGTTGTAGATAGAAGGATAATGATGCTTCTACCTCGAGGGTGTTTCACAAGATATTTCAGAACTCAAGAGCACGTTAACATTTTATCTTACCCACCGCCTTTTCTGAAGATGTATATTGTATGATTGAGCTCGTTCAAGCGCAGCTGATTTAATTCAGCAAAATTCCTCTAATTATTAGCTCGATATATATATATATATATATATATATATATATATATATATATATATATATATATATATATATATATATATATATATATATATATATATATATATATATATATATATATATATATATAAAAGCGCCTAAGCGCTTATCATATATCCATAAATGCGTAAAGAAGTATAAAGCATAAGTTAATTTCATGTAGAATCAGCGCACCAGGCTTTTTGTCAATTTGATGTTACATTTTTTGACTGGAAGCTATAAACTCCTTGAAAAATTATTTGTGGCTTTTTAGTGCATTAAAAGCATGTGTTTTAAAATATTTTTAAAAAATATTTTTTTTATATTTAGTGTGAAGAATTTCATTGGTATGTGTGTAGTTGACAGTGAGGACTGGCTGAAGATAAAAATATCATGATTCAAATAATAAAACTATTGCTTGAAATAATCATTTTCTTTTAGCATTACACTTGATTTTATTTAGTGCTTTAAAACCTTGCAATAACCATCATCATTATGAACATCTTCACCACCATCATCATTATGATCATCCCCATCATCATCGTTGTCGTTGTTGTCGTCGTTATCGTCATTATCGTCATCATTATTATGATAACCATCATCATCATTATCATCATTATCTTCATTATCCCCATCATCATCACAACCCATGGGCTCCCCAAGGAGCATAGAACTTCAACAAACTTATCCCAAGTTTTCCTGTCACGTGCCATCAGCTCAAGCTCTTTACACATCATCCTCATTTTTTGTTGTATTCAGTTCTTGTCTGCATGTGTTCTGTGGTGCCCCCCTCTACCTCTCTTACATTGGAGATCACAGAACACGTACCGTACTTCTGCTACATTAAATTCTTTGAAATAGAAACTGGTATTACATGTGAAATCATCATTTAAGGTGGACAGATACGTTTACAAGGATCTGAAAAAGTAGTCGAAAGCCTTAAACAGCAGCAATCCGCTGCTTCCTGCTGTCTCTCTTTCGTTGTCCTGCTAATTATGCTTAGGTGATCATAATCATGGGGTGATGCTCCCTATCATGAATTACTAAATATATGCACAGGCATGTGAGACGGTTACTAAGACATCCTAGGGACGGTACGGTGTTAATTGACTTGCAAATTAATATCTCAGTATATTTTTGGTTCAGTTTTAAATTTTGCACCGGTGCCATTCACTAACGTGTTGAGTTCCTGTGGCATTCTTGTAAGTTTCGTATGGATGCATGAATGTATATTTTTATAAGAAGCGGTAGCCATTCCTGCGATCATCATTTTTATTGGTCTGTCTTGTGTCCTATATTTATGATTATCTAACACGTGGTGTGTGCATGACGCTGGTATTTCAGTCTTTATTCTAACGTCGAATAGACCACACAGAAAAAAAATAAGTTTAATAGCATCACAGGGCAGTTCTTTTTCTAACATTCCCAGAGTAAGACAAATAAAAGTGGAGCAAAACGCACTAAGAAGGCAATTTGACATAGATAACAAGGGATGGATAAGAGATGGCACAGGACAGGTTAGCTTAGAACAGGAGTCGACAACCCAGAAGCTTTTGGAATCTACTTGAGTAACACTGAGCTCTATAAAGATCTACCATATATATATATATATATATATATATATATATATATATATATATATATATATATATATATATATATATATATATATATATGTGTGTGAGTGTGTGTCTCCACCTATGTTCCAGTCTTGACATAAGGATGCAAGTCGTGAGCAATGCCTGCAACCCACATAAGCCAGCTCCAAGCCTCAGAAATGAGGTATCGGAGGAAGGTGGTTGAAGTAACGAGAAGAGACATGATCCGCAACCGGACTATAAGTCAAGGCCTGAAAAACTCAGCCCCTGCATATCCAAGTTGAACAGTCTCAAATACGATGGTTTGGTCATGTATGCAGAATGGAAGAAGATTGGCAACCACGACAAATATGGAAAACCAAGAGCCAGGGATCCAGACTTCCAGAACGACACAGACTTCGCTGGGAGGACAACATTAGACAATCCCTGAAGGACCGAGGACTAGATTGGTAACCAGGCCAGGAGAAAGA
>JAMPIV010015715.1:22500-122500 GCA_024509875.1 Oreohelix idahoensis | reverse complement strand
CCCATAGAGAGCAAACCAAACCCCCAACCCCCCCCCCCACAGCACCCTACCCCAAACCAAAACAAACCCCAAAACAAACCCTCCCCATGCCTGTCCAATAGGCAAAAAACCCCAAAAACCCCTCCCCCCCCCACCAACCCACAACTACCCCCCCCCCTTCCCCCAATATAAAAGGTTGTAAAACAAACTCACCCAACGTAACAAAAACCACCCCCCCCACCCCCCCCCCCCCCCCCCACCCAACCCCCCAACACCCCAACCCCCCCCCCAACCCCCCCCAAACCCCCCCCCCCCCCCCCCATCCCCCCCCCCACCCCCCCCCCCCCACAGCCCCCAAACCCCACCCCAAACAACCACCCCCCCCCCACAAATCCCCAACCCCACAAAT
This sequence comes from Oreohelix idahoensis, assembly GCA_024509875.1. Lineage (NCBI taxonomy): Eukaryota > Metazoa > Mollusca > Gastropoda > Stylommatophora > Oreohelicidae > Oreohelix > Oreohelix idahoensis. Next base: position 122,112 of record JAMPIV010015715.1, on the reverse strand, counting down.
ACCCAACCCTCCCACAACACCCCCCCCCATCCCCCCCCCCAAACACCACCACCCCCCCCCCCCCCCCCCCCCCCCCCCCCCCCCCCCCCCCCCCCCCCCCCCCCCCCCCCCCCCCCCCACCCCCCCCCCCCCCAGTTGGACCCCACATGCACAACACCCCCCCCCAGTTGCCAAAGAGAACGGCTACTGAGCCTCGATGCCGACCACTATTGTAAAGCCGCCCAGCTATGGTCCTCAGAGATACTTGTTGTGAGACCGCAGCGCATGCCCCACCTACTTTTCGATGAACTCGCAATTATGCTTGATTTGGGTGGTCGCGTCGTAGATGATAGCATTGACTTTTCGACACTGCAATGTGACGATCGGCTGAGCTGCGATCACTCTGTTCAAGGCTATGACAACTGGATCATACACTTCACCGGCTCTATTAATGTGCCAGTGGCCTGCGCTCTTCCTGTCTCGTCTAATAGCCTTACACCTACTTCGTCACGAATCTTTTGAGGTATAGTAATGCTCTCTATGAATAATCACGCACCGCTGCCAATTTGTTCACTTTTCTGCTTGTCTCTCCGCATTTCTACCCGCCCAGATATTTGACTATCCGATCAAAGGATCGCAATCCTCTGACGGCATCTAATCGATCTTTCGCTGTCATTTGATTGCCAGTCGTCGCATCAGTCTGGTCCATTGCAAATATGATATCGACTAGATCCATGTGCCCCCTATCATCCCCCCAGTGCGTGAACGCTGGCTTGATTCACTCTAGTCAGGTAAAGCTCAGTTATGCATAGGCACTGAACGTCTCATGTAGTGCATAGAGTGCTATTCAACAGCACGTGGAATAAATGATGTTTGTGACCCTTTTGTCTCAACAGTTGTCTTTGTAAATCGCCCGCCGAAAGCCCTCTCGTGATCAAGGACAGAGAGAACGGCGACGCAGACCATCTCGACTACTTTGATGTCTTTGATATGAAGGTACCTATTGTGTCCCTTTTTTTTTCCCACTACTGTTGTACCCAAGTTGTATTCTTTTGACCGGTCTTCCCCCTTACGATGTTGTATTTATGTAATTAATTCTGTTTAATTTGCGCAAGTCTCGCGGGCACTCGATGAAACATTGTCCAGCACTTTGTGGTTGTCCATCGCCGCTATAGTTGTGTGTTTACATGTCCGAAGAGTGCCAGGGGCACTACGGAGCGCTTTTGCCCATGCTCTTCTTCTCGGCTCGTTCATTTATAGAAGTGTATGGTGAAAGGAAGTTAATGAAGCCATTACATGTGGTGTGCTGTCGTTCCGTATAGGTATCTTGCTCAGTGTTCATCTGTAGATAATGTGACTACTAGCGATGTAGATGCGGTGTGCCTAAGCGTAGGCTTTCGGTCAGCACTGTCTATATCGGAATTCCATTGGATGTTCACTGTACTGCTCTTGAGACTCCAAGAATTAGAGTTAATTAGTAGAATCACCCGAATTCTCCGCCCGCGTTTGTGTGTGATTCTGTTTGGGCCTAGCATTAAATCCTCATCTCCTTTGGTTCAATGTCAGGGCTGATCTCATTTTAGCTGTATGTGCTAGCAGTAGGTGTCGATGCCTGTTATGTATTGCCCGGATTTGTAAACGTTGTCGGCTTAAGTGACCACTCTCTAAGTAATACTGATAATTGGCAGTTATGTGAAAGTGGCAAACATGCGCACCATACTTAGGTCACGCTATGTTTAAACGCGTCTGAGATACATGTTAGTAGTTGTGTTAAGTTCTACGGAGTGTTATGATAGCCCTCAAGAGTCACAGTGAGAATACGCGACATATCCTGTTTGGGCTCAAGACATAATGTTTAATAGCGGAACGCGCATCAAGTCTATTGCCTATGTGATTTATGATAGTCGCGCTCGTCTGAAAGTACGTAACGAAGATGCTTGCATGCCTTGGGTGTGTATCAGCCGATTCATGCTCAAGATTATTGCAATAGAATACTAGAGTATGTAATCTTACTAGTTGAGCTCACTGACGATATTAAGACAGTTTAGTGTCCGATATCTTGAGATGCCTGTGCAATTAAACAAATGTGCTTTTTGCAGAGTGGTATAGTTAATGCACGCCCCCTCTCGGCCACTCCAATCTTGACGATCCTTTCTACCATGAGTGACCCTGACAATTCCTAGAACGGTTTTTGCCTCTGTATCAAGCTGCACGATCTATCCGCCCGTTGCCAATCAGTGCATATCGCTATCCACTGAGTATGACGAGCCAGAATGAGCAAGGAACCAAAGCAGTTCGAACATGCTCAGTTCGTGAAGCCCCAACGGATCCCTCGCGTGTTGGTGATGCTGTTCGCGCAGTATATATGTACGCAAATTGGCACTTGCCGGAAGCCTGTTTCCGACCCTCTATGTCTTGACGTTGGAAAGACACGTGGTGAGCACTATATCTCCAGATATCCCTGCCATCATAATATGTTGAGATATTTATCTTTCTAGCATTTTGCGTACTGTAACCAATGTCCATTATATTCATATATCAAGTGTATAGTCCGCCTATTTATAAGCACATCGAATGCAAGACTAGCAGAGAGCTACAAAACAAATAGTAGTACTCTCTATAGTATGCCATCCTATGAAAAATAGCATTGATGTCAGCCAGCTAACGCCAGCCCTAGCATACGCGTACAAGCTCCAGATCAGTCCCCAAGAAACGCGTGCACTCGATCCTCATCGTTCCTGTGTACAGTCTCGCTCAATGCCATGTTGCAGAGGCTCATGATTCTAATAACAGTCAGAAATAATGTAAGATACAATACAATCAGATACCTCGTACTATATAAGATAATCCTAGAACAAATTGAACCATCTTGCCAACATTACGACCCTCTCGAATTTACAGCTATGATATAGTACGTCACACACAACAAAAAGAAGAACATGACACGCACGTGCATGATACTAGAAGATAAAGTAAAAACATCGCACCCCAACAGCCATGTCATCACTATAGATACATGTCCTAAATAAGCAGTCAAAATAGTCGAGGTAGCAAACAAGATATGCCCTCTTATGGACAATAGCAGTCTAGAAACACCTTCGTACAGAAGTAAGTAGATAAATTTAGAAGATAACTAAGATATGGATAGAAAGCCACATCCAGTGACCACATGGGGTAGGACGTTGAAAAGGTGACAGAGTGAGATGAGGCAAAATAATGAACGCCCCACAAGCTCGATACCTCTCCCTTGTACGTATGAAGATGACACTGTAATTTAATACCGGACTCGACTTATGTGACTCGCAAAGTATATTGTGATGATCACTTCTTCCTTATGAAGTACGTATAAAAAGAAATAAAAATGACCTCATTCATAAATGATCTGCAGAATGATCTAAAATGTGGATCAGCATAATAGTAAGGCAGAGGTGTGTAAAGATGTCATAAATTAGGAGTGACGTAAATAGTGCGAGGTTAGTAATATGTAAGGAATTTATTATGATTGGTCCGTTCTAGATGATGATGATGGGTCAGGTGTACGATGAAGGTTCAGATCATTGATATACTACGTGAGAAAGATTATATGAGCACAAAAAGCGTGTATATAGGAATTAGTGTGTTTGACACAGTGGAGGATGGGTCAGATTCGAGATACGTGGAGAAACCAAAGAAAAGAAAAAGATATGTCCTCTGGATGAATGTTATAGTAGGGTTAGTGTGATCAGTTCCTCCACATAGGCTGGTGGATGTCCGCAGGTATTCGAGGGACATAGTACATTTGAATGTCTATCCTGCTCGAGACGCTAGATCTAAGGTGTTATACGAGCCCCCCGCTCTATCTGTGTCTATCAGTACGAACTTATAGTTGTCTCTACACTTCACGTATCCTAGACTATTGGCCTTGCGACAGACCCAATGACACACCAAAACATCAAGAAGTTAGTAAAGTGTAAAAATATCAAGTGGCTTTACACTTACAAATCGACAACAGTATCAATTAGTTTATGGGTTGTGACACATCAAGACCAACACATCATAAGGTAACGAGGGTGAGAAAAATGTCTACTGTGGCTTAAATGTGTATTATGATATTAGAGAGATTTAAACTCCTAGACCAAACACGACCAGAAAAAATATCGTAAGTGAGAAGTTTTCATGTGTATGTAGAGAATAGATATTTTCAGTTTGCAAGTTAGAACCTCAGGCACCATAATTGATAAATATAGGCTCGTGATACCAAAAATAGTAATCTTCAAGTCCGCGAAACCAGTGATCAAATAGACGTCATAATGTTGACAGAATGCATATATAAGATAAAACCGCTAAGCTGAGATTAAATAAATGAGAACACGCCAAATCCAGCGTCTTAACCGGGTGTAGATGACTATGTTACAGAGAAAGAAAAAACACAAAGAGTGAATCGCAGTTATAATTGGCCATATCATGCTTCATGATGGTATCCCAAGGTCTAAACTGAATGAAGCCAGAACATGAGGAGAACTAGGTACGTTAACTCAGATATTGGTATAGATCTCTAGTGAGAGACACTCTCGAGAGTGTTCGAGCTAGTAACAGAAAGCAGAGATGTAGACCCAAAAATAAATACACGATGCACGTAATATGTCATGGGATACTCGCTCGCTAGACACACTAGGTGGCACCAACCTCTCGCACTTCTTACCTCATGCATGGGTAAACACCCTCAGGAGTGACCCTCACTCTCCTCCGAGTACACCCTCTAGTCGCTCTCTGGCTCCCACTAGAGGTGTTGAGCAACTCCGACTACTCTCAGCAACCCCCATCTGCGGATATATGTTCCCTATTATCACTAGTGTATTATTCATTGCATCAAGATAACATTTTACCCACACACTATACGTATACCTCTGTCCCTCACACATAATACTACCACTTACCACCCCCTATATGTACAGATACCCCTGTAGTATTATGCTGCAGATAATGTCCGATCTTGAATGAAAGTCTCTGTTCTCTGTCACCACCCTTAGTTGTCGTACAGTGTGACATCCAATAGACAATATGCGTCTCTCCCGACTAAGCCATCTCACCCCCATAGTTCTATCCCCACGTCCCGTATAACTACTACCAGACCCGAATATGTAACATCTAACAATCTTAACCCCCCCCATATCCTTCGTGTCGTTTTCCTCACCACCCTTCCCGGACGTCCGAACTACTGAAGTCTTCTCCTGTAAATAAGTGTTATACAAATAGAAAACTAACTACTAGCAGACTCTATCGTATACAAGTAAATATAATAGCTTGAGCCTACACCTCCGATGTGTCCCTAGTTGACCATGCGCAGTCACTACTACACATAACCGCTCGTGCCCACATCTGTTTAACAACCTGTTCTGATGCTACAAACATGTACACATATGACTCTTCCCCCATAAATACCACCCATGCCCCTTAATCTATCATAAAATTGTGACACCAAACTCCCATGATCCCTCTTGACCAAAAGTAAATACCCTCCCCATAACTTCGACTCTTCTCTCGTCAAAACCATACCCTCAATAACCTAGATTAATTTAAACCATAGTTTTCAACCCAATAACTCCTCACCTATTTGCCTGACACCATGGAAAACAAACTCACATCATCCTTCCTTGATAAGTCTACACTTTTCAAATTATTGTGTCTCACTCACCCATAAGGTACCACTGAAAACAAATGTAACACTATAAACCTACCCCACTTAGTTAGACACCCGCCAATTTGTAATAATCAAACAACTGTGTGAATTTATTACCTTAGTGTACTTACACACCCCATTTCCCAACTTCTACATCAATTGATACTTGACGATTTAACACAATTCCATTTGTGCCACTTAACTTCCTCCAACACCCCCCCCCCCCCCTTCCTCACCCCCCCCACCCTACGAATATGCACACCCTGCAATACAAGTGTAGAACTGACCCAGATTGTTTAAAATTGCCTACCACGTCCCCACTAAAATATCTTTACATACCACCCCCTACAGACCACTAAACCTTGCAGATTCTCCCAAACTGATATATTCTAGACCGCACTGGCACCTCCTTAGAATGATCATAAGTCCGTTAACAGAGAACTATCTTTCTTGATCACCTCTCCCCACTGAACTGACTACACTATCAACTAGCGTCACTCACCTCTTCAATTACATTCCAATTTCTCTAGTGTAACAACCGTTCCCTACCCCTCATACCCATCCCTATCCCGTAATACTCGTTCCTTTACCTGCTCACCCACGTCAACTCCCTCACACTACTACATGTCCCCTCATCCCACCCTTCATTCCCTAACCCTTGTGAACCCTCAGGTCTCTTACACGTTAAGATAGTAACCTCGGTGCGGTTTCCATCCCCCTTAAGTGCCACTCTGTTATCACCTATCCCCTCATCACATCCGCCTATTCCTAATACCCTGCGCGACCTCTAGTTTTCTCTATCTATCCACCTATAAGAGTACCGTCTGCATCAACAAACCTTTGCAGTATTCATGTTACCCAAACTTCTCACCCCCACAAACTGCACCGCCCGACACCTAACTGCACTCGCCTATATTGCTCCCGTGTACAGCTACTGTGCTCTTTAACATCCCATACAAAAATAGTCTTCTAATCATTAATAAAACCAATACAACCCACACTGGCTCGTCTAATACCCTCTCACAACAAAGATTCATTATACTCCCTTCTTGAACCCATCGTTATTAAAGCACAAAAGACATAATACAACCCGCGACACCGCTACATTCAGTCATACATCCCGAGCTAAATGTATTGTACCCCCGCCAAATAATAACTACTCGAACTTTTACCCCCACACAACAAAAATAAAAAAAAAAAAAAAAACAAGACACAAAAAAAAAAAAAAAAAAAAAAAAAAAAACAAAAAAAAAAAAAAAAAAAAAAAAAATTACCTACAACCCCCCACACAACTAAACCCGTCACAATCTTTTTATAACACCAACATACTAACTCCCCACAAAACTGTTGAAGATAGTCCCGTCACTACAACAAACCGTCTCGGACATCAACTGTGAACATCCTTACTGCATTAAAATACCCCATGACAATGTCAAAAACCCCACACAACACAACCCACACCACAAAACAAAACCCACCACCAAACCCCCCCCCACTACACCCCCCCCATTCCACCACCCCCCACACCCCCCCCCCATTACCCCCCCCCCACCATCCCCCCCACCCCTAAACTACCCCCCCCCCCCCCCCCCCCCCCCCCCCCCCCCCCCACCCCCCCCCCCCACCCCCCCCCACCCCCCCCACACCCCCCCCCCCCACCCCCCCCCCCACCCCCCCCCCCCCCACCCACCCCCCCCCCCCCCCCCCACCCCCCCCCCCCCCCCCCCCCCCCCCCCCCCCCCCCCCCCCCCCCCCCCCCCCACCCCCCCCCCACCCCCCCCCCCCCCCCCCCCCCCCCCACCCACACCCCCCCCCCACACACCCCCACTCACTGCACCTACCCACCACCACCCAAGACACTGACCACCCCCCCCACCCCCAAAAACACCATAACCCACATGTCCCCCCCAACCCCAAGCTTATCTTCCATCATGACCCATAACCCCATTACCCCACAAACTCTACCTCCACCTTCTCCCTTTACCTCATCACTTTCCACTCCATACTTTCACTTATCTAGATAGAACCATACTGACCCCCTTACATACCCCAACCTGCACCTCCCCAGGATAATATCCCCACCCAATCCTCATCCCACACTGTACCCCCCATTCCATTTCCACACCCCCCCCAAAAAACGTTAGACACCAACATAACTATCCACTACCCCCAAATCAACCCAATCAAATGTGATCCCCCCCCTACAGATCCCTCCTCAATCTACCACCCCTCTCTCTTCTATCTCTCTCATCTCTCTCTCTCATCCTATCTTGCTCTCTCTCTCTCATATCTCTGACACTATCCCTCTTACTATACATTCTACCCTATCTATCTCAGGATAAACAACCCTCACATCCCTAGTCCTCCAAAGTCACAAATGCACTCCAGATATCAAGATCCCCCTACATCACCTCTTTTCCCTACAAAGTCAAACATCCAAACCCCCAAACACCAACAAAAACAGGCTCCCATTTGCTCCACGTGCAACAACAACTAAACCCTACTGTCCCTACAATACCATAACCTGACAATAAACCCATCATTGATTCTCCCAGTTCAACCCCCTCCTTCGTCTAATACGCAAATTATTATCACCCGCTCTCAAAACACCGAATCTCTATATATCCAATTCTCATGCCTTGGGACACCCAACACCTGCATGCAATGTAGTATACGGATGGTAGTCCCTGTTATCCGTGGATGAGAACCCTCAGGTAGGGGCTTCTCAAGCCTTGGGTAAATTCAGCACGTTGCGTCGCCAGATCACTACCGCTCCGATTTATTAAGAACATAGAGCTCACTCTCGCTCTGACACACAACTTCATAGCATGAGAACTCTCCCCCCCTAGGGGGCAGCTCTCTGCAGCCTTATCAAGGTCACCCGCTATCTTGTGACCAAAGAATCATTAATCAATAGGCAGTCATTGTCGTCAGACTTCTCAACTTATGCCTTCGAAAAGGTATCCTCAAATCCAGTTGGCTACAGCATGAATGTTGAAATCCATTCACAAAGCTTCGAATCTGCAAAGCAGGGGGTAGTGTGGATCTACTGTTCACTAAGTCATGAGGGGTACGTCAATAATGAGAGATTCTGACAGACTAGCATATCAAGAGTACCCACATGCGGGACAGCTAGACTATGGATAACTCTATGCAGTCACTCTTGTGAAACAATGTACACAGTAGAATTCGCCTGTGTAGAGATGACCTGCCCTGCGATGAATCATCACGGTTAAAACCCCCATCCCAAAAGATGTGAAATCAACGTATTACAGCTAGAGACATGGACGTTATGAGAGGATGCATCCGTCGTGTACCTACAACCCAGCGGCTACAGGAAACAGTGTTGCATTCACGCTCATTCAAAAACCCCAATATACAGAGAGCAGGACTGAGTACCTCATGGGTTTGCCTCTCTAGTACAATGACAGTTGCGAGGTAAATCCGTCTCCCACAATAATGCAATATTTATATGCTACAGCTCACGGTACGTCCCGCGTGATCAACTCCACAGTTGGAAACTGTAATAACCCAATAACCATGAATCAATGGCTCATAATTAGTCAGAGAATTATTTTTTAATGTGATGGATCTGTTTATTTTGAGGTGCCAACTGATAAGCCTACTCTTTTTAATTGAATTTCCCCTCCCCATCAACCCAACGTGGGATTTAAGTACCCATGACTTCATACAGTACGCAAGTGCAGTAGTTGTATGCTGAGAAACTTAAGTTTTTCACTTTAAAAATGCAAAAATCCTACTTGATTTGTGTCGTGTGCAAACTTTTTTAAAGTGTTCTGTGTTGACGCCTTATGCCCCGCCAGACATTAAAGTCCCGTTATCACAAATCTGCATCTCTCACCAGGATAGCTAATAAATATGACTTATGTTGTCAGGAGTGAACACTGTCCTAATGTGCGTACACTAAGATCTCCATTAGGCAAAATCGTCACTGCCCACCACGGCGGAGTGTTTAATTATTTTTTTTATTAACCCGTGGTACTTGGGATTTCAGCCCTTAGGCCCAATGACAATGTCATTGCACTAGCGCCTGGGAAAGCCCATGGCACTGGATGTTCCTAATCCCGTTCCACAGAGGTTTATCTCAAGGAGCCGTTCAGGTATATTCTTACTTGTCAACTATCCCGGTCTTATGATTACTTCATATAAACTGCCCACGCCCAGGGCTTGAACCTTGAACACCTGATCGGCAGGCGCACGTGGTACCCATTACACCAGCGAAACTTCAACATCACTGCGAGTGCTAACATTTGCCTGGCAGCGCAAATTCCAAAATACGACGTTATATTCAACGTTTTTTTTTTTTTCGATCACGATCGTCTCGAGGCTCCTAGGGATTGTCTTGTAAATTCGGGTGAAACCTCACCCTGCTTACCTATGCTGTAATAACGTCGCCCGATAGCGAGTTCACTGGACATTTCCCACCTCTCACGCGCCGCACCCGTCTAACACATCAAGTTTCGTCGCCCCAGTGGTTATCACATCCGCCTAACACGCGGAAGGTACCCCGTTCAAGCCCCCCCCCCCCCTGCCAGAAAAGACTCAGACTTTTAAATTTTTAAAAATTCTTTCACGTTTTCTTCAGTGTTCTTTTTCAGAGTTGTTCATGTCTCTGACGACAAAGGTGCTGGTTATGGATTTCACGGCACTCGACACGTTCCAGTCTTCCCAGCTCGCGCACCAACCTTTCACCCACCCCTGACATCCCTGATCTCTGAGTTAGGGAAGGGACAGGGCACGCGAGGAAGGAAATACAGCTGGCTCGCCCCTCTAGTACAGTGAAGTCTTTAACCCCTTACATTCCCCCCTCACGGCAGTTTATGCTATGGGACTACCGTTACCTGTCTACCTCTATCGAATCACGACACAGTCGCTAAAGTGTAATTGATGTCACTGGATTGAGAAGATACTCTAGTCCAGCCTATCTTTACGACTGTAATTTGTTATCAGACAATCCTACTCTCCGTACATAAAACATATACGTTTAACCACTCACCCACACACACAGTTAAGTGACGACAAGACATACAAACGTGAAAACTATAGTAAATGGAGTATGGATATGGGCTGAGCTAACACAAGTAATTAAGTTTTGTTAAGTTTATTATCATACAAACTACTCACAACATCAAACGTATATATGTCCATAACATCATAGGTTACAGAATTTGGAAAATAACCCCATAAATGTCATCCCCTCTGTTGAGAAAGTTCCCGCAAGAAGTTAATAACCCCAAAAGTTCAAAAGATTAACGCTAAGGTATAGGAATAGACGATAAAGTAAAGAACAGAGAATCTAGTTAATCTATCCTGAAAGAAATACCAGTATTAGCGAACAAAAAAAGAAGTGGGTACAATGATTATACAAATAGAAATATTCACGTTTGGACTCTCTCTGTGGATGAAATAAGAGGACCGCACAGGTCAACCTCGAAGACCCGATAAAGACTAAGAATTGTTACTGGTTGTATTTAGACTTAGACTGCTGGCAGGCTGGTTTGTGATCAGTACTAAATTTAGGAGAAAACAAAACATTTAATCACAATATCAATATCCTATCATGTCACGAGTAAGGTTAAGATCTCTTATCCACTCCGTCATTTAATTAAATTAAAAGCACACATGTCTTAGCCTATCTTATCACGCTTCGCTCAGCTGTTTCGGGTTGGGTTTTAAGGTATGCGCCTTTTCCCCTTCCCGTCCCGGTAAACTCTCAGTGCACAATATCAGTTATAACTTAGTTATGACTACTTTACAAATATCGCTTATCATTACTAGCTATTTGTTTCGCCACATGATATTACACTAGTCACTTACACAATTACACGTAATGAATTAGAAGTAAATTTATATTCCGTCAATAGTCAGTCGCCTAATGTATTTATCAGTCAATTAAAACATCTCTTTCTGGGTGATAGCGATTGATTAAATTTTACATTACAGCTGGAAAAGTTAGCTATGTGTCATTTAATACGCCAGTCTTAGCACTTAGAAAAATCCCATTGAATTATAATGATAACCTTTAACACATTAAATCACCTAAATGCTAATATATATTACAGCAAACAGAAATTGAACAATCTCCACGGAATGCTATGACACACTTTCACAATGGCTAGAATCACGAGCTAGATTTCCAAAATGTCCTGAGCGAACTGATAACTGACTTCGGAGTGTAGGCAGAATATATGCAGAAAGGGTGTAATTATTTCTAAGGGATGCGAATTTAAGCCCCTTTGTCCTGGCCAGGGAAATCAAGAAGCTTCGTTCCCGAGATAAAGAATTCTACGGTCCCTCTGTTCGCCGTTGCCAATCGACAACAAAGGCTTCTGATATCAGCGGTTGTCTCCCTGTATGTACGACATCACAGGATTTGCTCCCCCCGCTAAGCCGAACGGCATCAGAGAACCGTCTCTTGCGAGCGGACCGTCTTGATTATCTCCGCTTTATTTTAGATCAAATGCTTAATTCTCCTGAAAATGTCGGACACCAAAGTTGACCGGGAAATATTTTAATCGCCTTTGAAGTTGCTGCTTAGTCTGATCAGTTTTCTCACGTGCTTTCTGTCACTTCCCGATGATTGACATGTCAGCTCGCGTGAGTATTCTGTTAAACAGACCGGTTTGCCCCCCTATCATCAGGCATGATGCGAATAATAGGTAAACAAACCGTTAGCGCAAGAAGAACGGGAAAAATAGGCGTGGCTAAAATTTCAGTCCACAGACAGCGAATTGTATGTTTTTGCGTAGCAAAAATTATAAACCTAAGATGGGGAAGCAAGGTGGACGGGTCACTGCTGCACTATTTACATATATTTGTGACACCATATCCACAAGAAATGGGTTCTAGGACTGCGCTAGACTATTCAAATTCTGACTGACTTCTGATAGTTGATTAAGAAAACAGCAGTATATATATCATTAGATTGCTCTAATCTCTAATGTTGTTAATTTTACGCTACTGTGTGGAACGAAGAATTCAGAAACTAGCGCTCAAGATGAAAGCTTACGATTCGGCTACCAGAATCTCTCTACTGGCGCTGTTGACGGACATCATATGCTTTCGCTACGGCTAACGAGTTTCTCTTTAAAATGCCCGTGTCTCGAGATCAAAGAGCACAGGGGATTCTAAACTTTCCCTGAGTAAAAACTTCAAAAGGGTCTGTGTTTTGTCTCTCTCACGTGCTGTCTGTCTGTGAGGTATTATGATTGACAGATGAGCTCGCGTGGGTGGACGAGGTAAACAAAGCCTGATTTGTTTTCCTGTTATGACTGACATGTCACGAAGTTTGTAAACACTATGTTAGCTCGTGTTAAAAGAAAAAAGGCGGGGACGAAAGAGTAAGCTGTGTAAGTAAAGACAGATAGTATAATGCATGTTTTTAGCTAGCAAATCATAGAGCAGCTATGAGGTTACAATAGGCTGTGAGATTACTGTAGACTCTTTTCCATTACACGTCACACTATGTTCGACTGTAAAATTGTTTGTGGCAATAATTTAGAAGATTTTGGAAAAAAAATGGTGCAGTGGAAGTAAAGTGTGGAATTGATGGATATTTTACTCTGCTTCTTTTCGATCTCGTACAATCACATCTATAACTCTCATTAAACTGGGCGGTCAGTCTCAGGCTTCTGTTGTCGCAGTACAGTTTATTTAGTAAGGGGTTTTCAATGGGCAGTCTACTTTCTCTGGTGGAGTTGCCGTTTTGTTGTTGTCCTGTTTACGTTTGTTTCACACCTGGACTGCATTTATCTGTGTATCTAATTCAACTTATTGAACATTTGCTATTTAAGCCTGCAGTAGTTGGGTCTTAGTTTGAAAATTATCATCGGGTTCTTCTTGGGAAGGAATAATTTGTTTCAGTTACACCTGACTTTGGTGCTCTCTACGCCACGTGCCTATGAAACTACTTTTTGATTATTGTTTAAGCAGCTTAATCTCTTTTGGTCTCTCTGTAGTTTACCGTTTGTTTCCTTCTTCTTTGATGGTATATCTGCTCTCTCGTCTCCATTTATCTTGAAGTGAGCAGGTGTCAACTGTACTTTCATCTTGTAGAATTTATAGCCTGTTTTACTTAATGCGTATGGCAGTCTGTCTAGTTTTTATCCTTGTTGCGGTTCCTCATATGTCTGATAAGGAGTCTGTTAAGATACTATCTGGAACTCTGCACTATCCTAGTTGTTCATGATAATTTTAACTCAGACAAAACAGCGCGAGGATCTAGGTTTTGCAGATGACCTTATGCTTCTATTCCATAACCGAATCTAGATGCAAAAGAAAATTGTGATACTAATTGAGAGGTCACAGCAACAAGGTCTGAAAATCCCCAGGGGAGGAAAGAAAACAAACAAAGACTAAGAATAAATGGGGCACGTTATAGCCACATGGTAAAAGAGGAAGGTCACTGCAGGATGTGAACTAATAAATACATATTGGTAGCCACATAGACAAATGTTGAGGAACAGACAGAATATCAAAGTAAGAAAACTGAAGATAAGACATGCTTTTATTGCACTGGGAAATATACAAAAATCAAAAGAGGTCAAGTTAAAAAAAAATAAAAATAAAAATAGTAACTTTCAAGTTAGTTGTTAAGTCATTGCCTGTTGTATTGCGTCTATGTATGGAGAACAACAAAAGCCACAACTAAGAAAACAGACTTTTAAAAATAGGCGCTTGCGCAAAAAAGATTTTGAAATGGTGCCAAGAGATAACAAATGTGCAACTGATAGAAAGAACCAGATACATGCCAGTGGCACATAGGGTGAGGAAAATATTTTGGCAATGGAGAAAACACACATTTGGGAACCAGCTGACAGCATTACAATCGGTCTTTTTTGGAATCCATAGGGTAAAATACTTGAGGAAGACACACAAAACATGGAAAAGAGAAGTGGAGACAGGAGTAAACAGGATACAGAAGACATGGATAAATTTGAGCAGATGGCACAAGATGTGATAACCTAACGAGATCTAATTGGCGGCTGATGCTCTCCAGAGAGCTAGTTCATAGTGTTCATGATGATGATGATGGCAGAGCTTTGAATTTCCTGTTCCCTATCGTAGTTTCTAGTATGCGCTTCCCTTTTCGCTTTGTGTAGCTCTGGTTGCCGAGCCATGGAAATATATAAATGGGATCAGTCTGCAACTTGGTACATCTTTTTATGACTTTTTGTTTACTAAACGCTTCCATCTGCATCTGTTTGACTGCCCTTTTTTATTACCTCAGGTATGCTGCCTGTCATTTCTGGAAGTTTTGTCCTTCTCTGGTGGAAATGTGCTGCGTATTTTGAGTAGCTCAATCTGTGTTTGTGTAACAAGTGACACACTAGTTCTTGTGTGCTCTCTGTAACAAAGTTCCTTATGTGTAGTCAACCTTGGTTATATCCTTTTAGTGAGTATGGTTTATTGTTTAATGGATGCGTCTAATGGAAACGATTAAAGAACTCAACAATGAGAATGAGCTGGATCACACGACAAAATCAAATGTAATGTCTATTGAAAACTAAATCCAAACAACATCGAGGAAAGTCCTAACAGCAAGATGAAAGGTTAAAAAAAGAATAATTAAAACAAAATAGAAATATGCAATTGGCTGTATCCAGGAAGAAAAACAGGCATTAAAAATAGAATGTGACATTAAATAAGATCTCTGAACAGATGCAATGGCTGAAGAGACGAAAACAAAACTAGCAAAAAAGCTGCTTTTTCCAATGGATCAGTCTCCAAGAACGATCAAAACGCAAGTATAGAGTATCAGTGTGGATACCAGAATTGATCATTTATTCATCTGCATCTATTGTGAACTTTATTCAATGTTCAAATGATGTATTAAACATATCGGACCGACTCAGCAGTCATTGATTGTCAATGTGTTGTGAGGCTGAGAGTGGATTGCTCTCTCACTACCAATCATCTAGACACATTTGGCCTGTACAATCAGCAAACACACACACGAACTCGACAGTTTGTATGGCATTGCTTTAAAAATGTTTTTAAATTTTCGTTTTCTTTATACTTAAGGAACAGCGGGCAAGATATTATGATTTTCAGCACGAAATGTCATCTCACGATCTATCACACGACTTCTTCACTCCAACTTCATTTATCTGTCCACCCCGATCTGCTCCTTTATCCTGGTTGTGTCTATCATACCCTATGTTGTATACGTATACTATGTACTAGATTTAATTATCCCTTTATCATGCATTTATCTTCCTTTCTTAATACCCTAAATTTATACAAAGGGAAAGAAGCATAACATGTTTTATACTTGAACATCAATCTGCTCTTGCCTCCCTTGCTGATATCTGCTCCATGATAAGCGGTACAAGATTATTATTTGTGATTATTGTATTTAAATCTAATGTCAAGAAAGTGTGTTATTGAGAACGGAATTAATGAGTATACTGTCCCAACAGAAATATTAACAAATTAGGATGGATATTGCGTTCGAATTTGAACCAAAGTCCATATGGTCACACATATGTATTGTAATATGAAATGTATTTTCAGCCATTTTATCCTTATGAGAAAACTACCGATGTATGCAGCAGTCGGTTTGGTAGTTTTTTTTTTTTTTTTAGACAGCTGGAAGTGATTTAGACCCAAGGTTTGTATATATTTGTTTCCGAGAAGTGAGGACACCAAATTACACGGCCTCTTATGTGATAATTTTTGTATAATATTGCGTCAACGTACATTTCACAATCCCAGTGAAGATATAAAAATATAATGAAAAAAATAATAAATGTGATGAATTATAGCCATTCATAGACTATATCCAGAAGCAAAGCCATAGAGAATATACATAGACAAATAAAGTAGTACAGACAGTAAATAGTGAAATAAAGCAGTGCTGAGAGTATATAGTGAAAGAAAGCAGCATAGGCATTCGAGAATTATATACACAAGGACACAGAATACATACAGAAGCATTACCCAAGCAACACATGGACCCATGCCTACATAGATGGGTCAGCAACAGAAGATGGAGGCGGAGGAGTGTTGCTGAACTTAAGCACTGATACAGAAAAAAAGGCTGCCTGTGGCAACAGGTAAATTCTCAAGCAACTTCAGAGCAGAGGCAGAGGCCTTGAAAACTGCAGCAGAGGTCCTAATTACAGCGAAAAGCCCCGAGAGACAAGTTTCTGTCTTTACAGATGCGCTGTCATTAATTGTAACACTGAAGAGCCAGAACAATATAGGTCTGGATGACCTAAGAGTAGTACTCCACAAACTGAGCCACCAGTTCAAACCAGTTGTAGAACAATGGATCCGATCTCATTGCAAAATCTCCAGCAATGAAGAAGCTGACAGACTGGCAAAAGAAGGTGGAAAGCTACCTCAGCGTGCTACAAGTATAACTTTTGAAGAGGGAAAGAATTTTATCAGAAGCAGATACAGGAACACATGGGAAACAGAACATCCAGGCCACACAAAAAATGATGCATTTTACCTGTTCAACAGAAGAGAACACGTGATAATCTTCAGACTCTGTATGGGCCACAACAGATTGAGATACCACCCATTCAATAAGCTAAAGATAGGAACTACAGATGAGTGTGACTGTGGCACCGATAAAATGACCGCTGAACATCTGCTTCAAAGATGCCCAACATATGAGGAACAGAGAAAGCACATGTGGCCATCACCAGTACCATTCCTGGAAAAGCTCTATGGAGATAGAAATAGTCTCAAGCTGACCACTGCTTTCTTTGAACATATTCAAGTTGACGTCTGAGAGTGTACGAAGAAGAAGAAGAAGATGTATGTAGAGAAGTAAAGTCAGAAACAGTGTACGGAGAAGTAAAAGTAAAGAGGAAGTGTATGAAACGTTACACAGTGTAGAGAATTTACAGCCAAGCTGTGCCACAGTAGAGTATGTAGAGAAGCACAACAGTATAGGGAGCATATAGAGAAACACAGCTGTTCACAGAGTATATAGAGAAACACAGCTGTTCACAGAGTATATAGAGAAACACAGCTGTTCACAGAGTATATAGAGAAAAACAGCTGTTCACAGAGTATATAGAGAAACACAGCTGTTCACAGAGTATATAGAGAAACACAGCTGTTCACAGAGTATATAGAGAAACACAGCTGTTCACAGAGTATATAGAGAAACAACGTAATACTGAGAGTATATGTAGAAACACATCAGTACAGAGAGTATAGGGAGACTAGGGACTGAAAGAAACAAAGTCATACAGAAAATCAAAGAGAGTATGTAGTTTGTTTAAAATCTTGAAGTGTGAGCTTCCTTTCTATCACACTTTCCTGACACATATTGTATAGAATGTGGGAATTGACCTGTGTTACTTCAATCATCCAGTGGTAAATCTTCTTCCACCACTTTCTGGTTTTACGGTTGTGCATACTGAAGTAACCAACCATTTGATCCATCCGGTCACATCCATTCATGCTCATATTGTAGTCATCAACTACCTTTGGCTTCGTAACTTTGTTTAGCCCCGTGCACTTCTCAACCGTTGCAACAGCCTATTTAGTTGAAACAAGTATGCAGGGCTTTTTTATCTTTACAGGTAACACGTATGTTGTATTTTCCGAACCTAAAAGCCACTTCATCTCTTGATGGCCAAGCTTCAGATTTTTTTTATTTCAGGAGGGAAGCCAACGCGGTTGACATTCAAGGTTCCTGTATAATTATAATTATGCGCAAGCAGATTTTCAATCAGAGCCCTGGATGAATAACATCTGTCACGAAAAATATGATGTCGTGCCCGTAATGGCTTCAAAAGAGTGCCGAACACCTTCACGGCATGAGCAGAACTGGGATCCAGACTAGAATCAAAGGCCGTATTCTTTCCAAAATAAATTTTCAAATTGAAAACATAGCCTCTTGCCGAATCACACAGTCCAAATGTTTTGATATGATACTTGTGGGGCTTGCTTGAATAGAACTGTTTATGCCTAAACCTACCTTTCCATCCTATAACCATCTCATCAGTACAAACCTCTTCAAATGGATAGAAAGCATTCTGAAATTTTGTCAACAGCATCTCAACAAATGGCTCAATTTTAACTGCGTCCTGATCTTCTGGTTCACAAACATGCAGCATGCTGTGGTAAATAGTTTGAAAAAGATTTCTTGAAAACATCTCATGGTACCAAGGTGTTAAAAATTTCCTGCGGTGTGCCGATAATTCCTTGATTTTTGGTCTTTGATCCAGTCCCATCGCAATCATTACAGCTGTAAACTTGAGCCATTCATAATTAGTGAGTGGTGTCCATGAAGCAAATACAAAATACTTTCTAGGTGGGTTGTTTGTTTCAACAACTTTTGCTGCATAGGCATTAATGCTGGTTATTAACGTGTTAACAAAGCATCATCCATCTAACCTTTTAAAAATCAAGATGTGTTTGCAAACTATACAGAGCTGGATTTATGTTCTGTCTAGTCTGGCGGAAAGTAAAATTTTCTTTAGTTTCTCCAGTCTCTACTGAATACCAAACTGAAGTGTTGGTGTTGTTTACAAAATCAACATTACCATCCCTCGCGATTCTTTTTCTTTTAAGCTCAGACATATTACTTGAATCTATTCCAGTCTGATTACATGGTCCTGTCTCCATAACTTCATTATTGATATAAGACTTCCATTGCGATCCGCGGTGTCAGATGAATGTCAGGCTCCTGCTGAAAATCTGAATCGGTTCCGCTACTATCTGAATAACTACTACAATCTGAATTATTATCACTATCTAGAATTTCTTCAAATAACTTCCTAGCTTTATCTGAAGTTAATCTGTGAGGTCGGACAGAAGTAGTGGCCATTTGATCAAATGCAATATGCGTTTAAAAAAAAATCAGAAATTGATAACCAAGCACAACAACACGTTGAATCTCTCTTGCACGAGGCAAGAAAACGACTTTTTGGGTTGTTAAAATTGGAAAACGGCCTTAGAAACGAAACAAAACCTACAATCCAGTATACTGACGATCGAGTCAAAATGGGTCATCCCTAGCCCCAGTTTACTACGGCTTGGGACTTAAAGAGTTAACGAGCGCAACCTGCACACGGGACATCCTGTTTCGTTTGCACTTATCCGGAGAAGGCTAGGCACCCGATCTCACTGCTTATGAGACGGGCGGAAGGGGGGGGGGGGGGGAAGGGGGGGGGAGTATTACATCATTAGGACCATTTGTTCTGAAAAAAAACCATTCCATAAATTATATTAACTCTACTAGGAATCGAATCCGGTACCTTTAGATTTCGAGGCGGACGGCATACCTCTTATCCACTCAGACCTGGGTTTGTTGCCCCTTACAAGCCGGGGCAAAGAAAATATCTATCTATAATCCGTCTAGTGTTGCCGATTAATCAACCAAGTCAAGGGGTCAGGTAAACGTAAGTGGCAAGATAGAACAAGATAACATCAAACGATGAAAGCGTACACAAAAAAAAGAAAGAAAGAGAGGATAGACGGAAGAAAAAGAGGACGAAAGAATTCAGGCGATAATTTCGTTACAGTTTACACTGTCAAAAGCCTTTTCATAGTCTACAAATCCAATGTAAAGAGGCTAGTTGCATTCTAGAACTTGTCCCACTGTTATTTTCAATGTGGCTGTCTGATCTGTAAATGATTTGTTTAGTCGAAAACTTGCTTGTTCGTCTCTCTGTTGTCTGGCTATGGTCCACTTTAATCTCTAAAGAATCATTATGTTTAGTATTTTTCCTGGCACTGATAATAACCATTATTCCTCTATAATTTGCGCACTCTTGTAAATCTCCCTTCTTAACAAGATACGTTCCTTTCATTGTACTAGTATTTCTTCTCTCTCCCTGACTTGACCAAATAATTTGTGTAATATCTCTGTACAGGTGTCAATATCTGCTTTGATGACCTCTGCTAGAATGTCATATTGACCCGCTGCTTTTCAATCTTTTGGAAGCTCTATGACGGGTCACAGTGAACTATTCTTTACTCCCCTTTAGGTCTGTGCCTGTCGGTGTACGTCTGTATATGTCTTTGTTTGTCTTTGAATGTCTGTCACAAGATGGATTTTATGGCGATCTCTTTCCGATCTCTCTTTCACTACTGCAGTATTCAGTTAAATTTGTGTACTGATTTTATTGCGATTTTTTCCGAGTCGTACCCTTTTCTTTCTCTGTCCACTGTAGCAGATATTTTGTATTTTTCTTCTTACACCCCTCTCAGAGATAAGTCAAAACCTACCCGTCCCTTCCCTAAACATTTGCAGGACGGCTGAGATAATATTATCGACAACCTTACTTACTTACTTAGTCGTTCCCCTTCTACCGTGAGGTGTAGAGGTTTGGAAGAGAGAGCGCTAGACTATCCTATCGGCTGTCTTCCTCCTGGCCTGGTTCAATTCTAGTCCTCGGTCCTTCAAAGATTGTTTAATGTTGTCCTCCCAGCGGACTCTGGGTCGTCCTGGGGGTCTGGATCCCTGGCCCTTAGTTTCCCATGCTTGTCGTGGTAGCCGATCTTCTCCTATTCTGCAGACATGGCCAAACCATCTTAGTTGGTACTGTTCTACTTGGGTCTGCAGGGGGTGGGATTTTAGGTCTTGACGTATCGTCTGGTTGCGGATCATGTCTCTTCTTGTTACTTCAACCACCTTCCTCAGATACCTCATTTCTGAGGTTTAGATCTGGCTTTTGTGGGTTGTAGTCATTGCCCATGACTCGCATCCATATGTCAAGACTGGGACATAGGTGGAGCGGTATACAGCCATCTTCGTTTTCTTACCAACCTCTCTCTTGCTGAGGAATCCTCGATTTATGGTCTGAAAAAGTCTCCCAGCTGCTGCTTTTCGAGTGCCCAACTATTCTTTGATGCCTCCCTTTCGGTCTGTAATAGCTCCGAGGTATTTAAAGTGGTCGACCTGCTCCAGGACCTGTTCTCCCAGCTTAATCTGATGTACTCTTTCTTCGCGTGATATCACCATGGATATTGTTTTAGAGCTGCTTATGACCATCCCTCTCTTCTCCAGCTCTTCCTTCCAAACTTGCAGATTCGATTGGAGATGTGCCTCTGATTTAGCAATCAGGACATCATCAGCAAATGCCAGCTCTGAAATACAGATCTGCCTCATCTTCCAGTACCCCACTGAATACTTTCTTGTTCTCTCCTTACATGCCTTGATGACATCATCCATGAGGAGTATGAAAAAATAAGGTGACAGGATATCACCTTGTCTTACACCAGTGGTGGTCCTGAACTCTTCTGACTTATGGTTTGCTTTCCTCACATAATTTTTGCAAGACTTGTAGAAGCTCTGCATAGCATGAATCAGAGGTGCTGGAATGTTCTTCCTTGCCAAACAATCCCAAAGTTTGCTCCAGGGGACCCTGTCAAACGCCTTTTCCAGATCTATGAAACAAAGATGGATCTCACTCTTATACTCAAGGGCCTTTTCACTCAGCTGTCTGAGTGTGAAGATTAGGTCTTGAGTATTTCGGTTTGCTCGGAATCCGCACTGGACCTCATCCAATTGTGTCTCAACTAGGCGTCGGAGTCTCTGCTCTAGGATTCTAGAGTAGATTTTACCAGGGACACTGAGAAGGGATATGCCTCTATGGTTTCAACATTGTCGATTGTCACCCTTTTTGAAAATTGGTGTTATGATGGCAATCTCCCAATCCTTTGGTATGGTCTTGTTGCACCACGCTGCCTGTAGGACCCTTAAGAGTAATAGGTCGCCTGATGCTCCCATGTACTTGACTATTTCTGGTGTTATACCATCATGCCCTGCTGCTTTGCCCATCTTGATTTTCTCCAGAGCTGCCTTCAGTTCTTCCATCTTTATGTCATCTTCACCATCATTGGTTTTCTCTTCTGTGCTAGTGGTTACCATTTCTGATGCTTCACTATGCTCACCATCCAGGAGTTCTGAGAAATATTCTTTCCATCTTTCCATTACTTCCTTCGGGGCAGTAAGCAATTTGCCTTGCTTGTCCTTTATAAATTTGAGAGGGCATTGTTTTTTCCTTCCTCATGTTCTTTAGGGTCTTATAGGACAATTTCTGGTTTTCTTGCGCATCTTTTTCTAGCTTTTCTCCAAATTCTTCCCAGGACTTCTGTTTTGCTGCTAGGACCTTGTTCTTTGCTTCTGTTCTGAGTGTCACATATTCTCTATATTTCTCCATTTGTCCTGTTGTGTTTTTAGCTCCTTAGTATGGTTTCCATGCCATTTTCTTCTCTCTTATTTTCTCTTTGACTTCCTCTGTCCACCAAGGTGTCCTCTTTCTCTTGTTCCCAAGTCAGACTTCACCACATGCTTCTGCAGCAGCTGTCTTTATGATGTCCTTGAATTTAAGCCAGAGGGTTTCCAAGTCATCAGGTTGTTCTTCTGTGTTGCTCATCGCTGCAGCAAGTAGCCCCTGAAATCTGGTCTTAATTTCTGGCTCTCTCAGCTTGTAGGTCTTAATGGTCATTTCTCCCGTTCGTTTACTTAGTTTCTTGCGTGATGTTGGGCAGTTCCTAGGCTGGACAACTTTTTCAGTTGTTCTTTTGATTGTAAGCAGGTAATGATTGTGGTAAAGTGGGATGTTATAAATATTTATAGGGGACTTAGTGTACTGACTGAGATCAGCTGTGAAGGTATCTGTATCTAATAAGTGTGGTGTATTACAGATGACCTTACTTGCTACCACATTTATACCTCAGTCAGAATTATTCTGTAATATTGTGATGACTACGTTGAATGTCTAGGGTTATGAAATGATGAAGTGTAAGTCACAACAACAACAGACAGATAAACAATTTAATTTATTCCACAACACTTTACAACACTGTGACACTCACACACATATAACACTCTATAAGACTATCTTAAATGAGTCAAGTGTTTAAGTTTAAAAATATATATGTAATAATTCTTTTCAATAATGGATATCCTGATTCAACTACACAGTGAACCAGGAATCACAATCAAATGTAATTACAAGTAGTATGTACACCGTTTATAAATATAATCTTTGTATTGACATATTTTATTATTCTTATTCTATGTGTGTAAGTTGTGAAGTAGTAATATGAGGTAATACTGGCTTGTTCAAGCTTGGTTGTTGTTTTTCATCATGACTTCAAGTGTTTGATTATCGTGGAAATAGTATTGGGAAAAGTTCACAGTTCCTGTCATTCGAAACAATTTATTGTCCCTCTGTGTTTAATATAATGTCAATTTTATGGGGGGGGGGGGGGCGCATAATGTTGAGCTACTCTGGCCACAGAAGCTTATCTTTCGTGATGGCGGCAGGAAAAGACTCCTCTGCTCGATTGCTTCCTGTGTTCTGGAGACACCTCACTGGTCGCTATCTGGACCAAGGAGTATGCTGTCAGCCTCTGGATTCAGCAAAACTCAGACCCGGTGCTGCTTCAATAACCTAGGACCACGGTCCCTGAAACAAGAAGGTTGTACCTCCTATTTCAGAACTAATTTATAATCTATTTCCACACTGAACACAATACATAACAAACACTGAGTTCAGAGCGGTAGGCCAACTGCTAGCTTCATCTGAAAAAATTTACACCAGTATACTCCTCCCTAATGGTTACTACGCCTCTGCAATTCCAGCATTAGTTCTTTCTAGTCAATAAGATAGGTGTCAGTGTACTGTTTGGCAATTCCATGCAGTTTTACTTTTCTCCGACACGTCCTGTTCAGGTTGGAGCAGTATCTAGGCTTTGCCTCATGTTTGCTACTAAACCACACACATATACAGACATAAATTATCAATTTACATTCAATTTTCATTAAAAAGATATAAAATATGTCAAGCTTACCACAATTCATGGAAATAATAACAAATACGTTGACTGGCGATGAATAATGGCTCAAATTCCGATCTGCCTCTGTCCCAGACTTTTATTTAGAAAAATATGATCTGGTTCTCAACGCACTGTTTCTTAGTAAGTTTATTTTAAAATGTGGCACTGAACTGACGCTCCTAATTGACTATATTGGCGGGTCTAACCAATCGGGCCATGTTTACACAAGCTTTTCAAAAAATTTTACCCTTCTCACGTTTCCCCTAACAAACAAAATTAGTATTTGTAGTCCGACTAATCGTGTATAGCCTTCCATATCATTCCCGCCAATCAAATTGGATTTAACACGGTGACCTATTTCCCGTAAAATGGTGGTTTCAAAACATGCCACTGTGCGATTATTATTTGGTGTTGTCTGACACCCTCACTATTTTCTTTTGGCTATAATTGGTTAATTCCTAGACTATTTGCGTAACACTTAACATATTCTTTGTCAGCAAGTCCTAAGGAACCCAAATATATAAGTTTTAATGGAGCTAAGTGGCTGCGTTCAAAATATGTATTTTCTTCTAGGATAGTCGTGCTGTTACCACCTCCTCACTTCCAAACTTTAGGGTGTCTGCTGTACTGTCAGACTAATGTCAGGAGTTTAGACATAAAACAGTAGAATGTCATGTTTTCTAATAAGCATTTTACAGGTTTTTAAACCTAACCCTCGTAGTTGTAGTGTTTTTATCACTGTCTGTTTGAAAAAAGTTAGTGCTTCTGGCCTTACGCTTGGGGTGGCATTAATTATATATCGCGAGACGCGTGTTAGTGTTGCATGCGTTCCTGCTTTCAGCCCTCCCTCTCTCTATCCTAAGTTCATCTGTCTTTTCATCACGCAGTGTATAAAATGAAATTAATGCTAGTATTAATTTAGGTCAATAATCAGCTTGCGTATCTCAAGGTTTTCTTAGAAATGCAGTACACGTTTTATTGTTTTGTGGAAACGCGTGTATGCTGCTATAGGCTTTACTATCAACGTGGAAACGTTACAATTTGCAGACGAAGTAGAAAACAAGAGGGATTTTTGTACGCCATTGTGACAGCACTGTACTTTACCATTCTTCTTTCCCTTTTATTGAATTTATGTGTTAGGCTTTACATTTTACTTTTTAATTTATATATGTGTATTTAGAATGTCTCACGACAATGATCACTTCCAATCTCTGGCCCCCTGCAGACTCTAGCATCCCGGACATATTTGAATGAGCTCCTCCTAACAATGGCATAGTCGATCACTGACTTCTCATTCTTTGTTGGTTCACATCTAGTGTATGCATGTATGCGCTTATGGGGGAACTTTGTGTTTATAATGATCAGATTCTGCTCACTTCAGAAAGAAGGCGTCGCTTTCCATTGTCATTGAGAGTATCTTCTCCATATCTTCCGATAACTCCACCCCATCTAGCATGGTCGTTTCCAACTCTGTCATTGAAATCTCCGAGCATGATAATTTCATCTAGGCAGTCATCCACTGTCCTTTGAAGCAGCTCGAAGAGTTCCTCCTTGACCTCTGCTTTCTCATCCTCATTTGGCCCATACACTATGACCAGGTTGACTAAGGTTTCTATTTCTTC
Organism: Oreohelix idahoensis; assembly: GCA_024509875.1. Classification (NCBI taxonomy): domain Eukaryota; kingdom Metazoa; phylum Mollusca; class Gastropoda; order Stylommatophora; family Oreohelicidae; genus Oreohelix; species Oreohelix idahoensis. The sequence continues at coordinate 96,072 of JAMPIV010015715.1, read as the reverse complement.
TAGTTTTACAACCATTATGCGTTCCGAGACAAAGTTCCATCCCTTGATACTGTTACATTGAGGTTTTGAGTCGAATGTGTTGGTGGGATAATGTGTCATGAAGTCGTGCTGATAGTGTGATGAAGGCCGTGGGGGTTTCAAATCAAACATTCAAATGGTGATAAAGTTGACAAGGACTTGCGTGGATGGGTCCACAGATAACGACATCTTTAATGCGACGAAGACAGTATTCATTCTCAGGCAATAAGCATCAAAATATATACATGGCATTGAACGTCTCTGACAGTCAAGTTTCATCCATTCAAGTCTGGCCGCCGTACTAGAGATGCCTAGCAAGGTTATCATCCAAGTAATATGGACCAGAAATGAAGATGCATAAAAATTATTGTAGACTTATTTTCTACTGATCACGGAACTTCTCCATAAGTCCGGAGTCTTCATAAATAAAGTGGCAGCCTCCGAAATATATATATATATATAATATACATACATACATACATACATACATACATACATACATACATACATACATACATACATACATACATACATATATACATATATACATATATACATATACACATATATACATATACATATATACATATATATATGCCACTGGAAAAAGTACTAGATTCCTCCACCTTAACGGGAGCTCATAAAACACGTCTGACTAGGTCGAATAAAAGTGACCAAAGGCATCGAACCAACCGTCTGCATAATTAGTGCAGAACGTATTACGTCATAAACACGTAGTGACGTAGACCATATATTGCGTTCACTTACAATTAAGAATGGTGCAAAATACATCATGTTAGCCACAGATAGAATTATTACCACGTAGATTAACTGCTAATAAAACTAAGTGTGGTCAACATGCAAAATACATAATAATCTTCTTTAACAGATACTATCTTTTTGGTTTTTAGCCACAATGCAACCCACGCCCCCTATGTGGGTACACCACTGAACAGCAGCGTGTTGCCATCGAGATCCGTGACTCTTTGTCCTTTTTTTCTTTGTTTCCGTTATAGCCAGGATTTCTAGTTTTGCTTTCCTCATCTCTTCCACCAGCTCCTCTTCTTTCCCATTTATACTTCTAGTGTTCCAAGTTCCGTAAGTCGTATTCCGTTCCAGTTCGTCGCCTTTAGAATCAGTTCGGTTTACTCTCTTGTAGTTCTCGTAATCAAAAGTTTAAAGCAAACAGGTGATTGGCCTGTTGTGCCTTTGCATGGTGGAGGGGCTGCCTCCTTACGGCCACCATGCAGGCCGCCCTCCTCCTTTTTCAGCCGGGCTTGGGACCGGCCTAGGCGGAGTTTTATCGACAACCATGTTGGTTAATATCGGCAGCTGCCGACATCAGACATCAGCTTAACACTAAATCGCTCAGCGTATTTGCTTAATTGCTGATAAAGCGAGACTGCGCTTGTCGCAAAGCTGGTAATACGGGATGACACATTTTGGACAGACAGGACTGACAAGATTACTTTCGATAAAGTAATAAGATGTTACATCTTACACACATTGCTGATGTTTTTGTGAGTTGGTACACAAGGCATCGGAGGTTTGATTGCCATATACGGAAGACGTGACCTTTCATCACGTGCAAAATTATTCCATGTCGGAATATTTTGAAATTACCCCACCCAACATTTTTATTTGAAATGATAGGAGCTTTTGCTTAGCTTCATAACAAACAGATGCGGGGGAGAACAGGGAATATAACCTGACACGTTTCAGTGTTAAGACGATGTGAGATTCACGCTTGCCAAGATAAAACCAGACCCTGCCAGAGTGAAGCCTAGAATTCAGAATTCCCATTATCAGACCGGACTTTGTGGAACAATCTGAAGGGCTTACATTGCCCAGGAAAACCATTTTAATAAGGAAGGCTGAAGGAACTGAAACACACGGAGTCATAGAGGGAATTATCTTATAAAAGTAACGATCTCCAAGAACACGTGTAAGAGGCCTAATCAAGCGCCTTAACTTCATTCATCTGAGCAAAAAGTATGTGAGCCAGGATTGGCGTAAGTTGTCATTTTACATTCTATATTTTTCATAACTAACATGTGAACCAATATGTATATATCTTACCATGTGAATATTAAAATGTGAATATGCTTGTGGATGTCCAAGTCATTTGAGGCTGGCAACCTCATCATATAGAATGAAGATTTTATGAACCATCACTGCAAGGACTGGTGACTGCTTTATTGCTAGATCCTTACAGAGAACTAAAAGCATCGGTAGTTTCAAGTTCCATATGGACCAATGAAGGAAAGATGAAAGAAATGATGTACATTCTAATTATAATACATACATTTTCAAACCAGTGTAAATGTCTATGTGAACATATTCACTTTAAAGTTAATGAAAGTTTCAAACTTTTCAATCAGTGTAAATTTAAATGAAAACATATTCAATTTATATAGTGAATACCTTTCAGACATCGGTGTATGTCTGTTACCTTATGTGTTTGTGTGTATATGCCTTTGCCTGTCTGTGTATGTCTGCGGCTGTCTGCATATGTATATGCCTGCCGTTGTATGTCTGTTCAAGTCTGTGTATGCCTGTGCCTGTCTGTGTATGTCTGTATATGTCTTTGCCTGTCTGTGTATCTCTGTGCCTGTCTGTTTATGGCTATGCCTGTCGGTGTTTGTCTGTTCCCGTCTGTGTATGTCTGTGTCTGTTTGTACCAGTCTGCATATGTCTGTTTGTGTATGTATGTGCCTGTTTGTATATGCCGTTAAGTGTCTGTGAGTTGATTTAGACAGCGATTGCATATAATAAAGTCACATTATTCAGTCTAGCCTCTCTGCTGTCGTGTAACAGTAACAATCAGTCTTGTAAACAGCATGAAATAAGGCAATAAATTGTGCAAGGTCAGTGTAAATTAGTCGAATATTCGTGTAAATTATATCACACATTCATGTCAACTGCGATGAAATCCATTTACAGAGCATTAAATATTCATATAAACTCAATCGAAGTGTGTAGGAAGTGTCAAATATCAACGTAGACTGTATCAAATCTCCATTTAAACCACAGCGATTGCCTTTGTAAACTGTAACCAATATTCATGTAAATGTGTTAAACATCTGTCTTATTGCTGGCTAGAGATCACAATGACCAATTTTCAGAGCTGCAGTCTTCGAGTGTTTAATTCTAAAATGATAGTCAGCAATGACTTTCGTAATGAGGACAAAAATCTAAACGACGCTGAAACAGTTAATATAGTACAAACACATTGTTGCGTCCTTTTTTACAGTCCTAACAAACTTTAACAATATAGAAAGTCTCATGTCCTTACTTTGTTAAAAGTGTACGCACCAACTGAGATATTAGTAATACGTTTGGTATATTAAATTTATTGTGCACGAGAACGCACATTTTTGGGGATTTGGAAATTAACGCGCTTGTTGTCAAACAAAGGCAGATGACGTATCTGCTTGGAGAATGAAGCAGGATCCCTTCCAGACAGTATGGTCTGTTGATATATTTAAGCCCCTGTGTTCGGGCATATTGATGTTTACTTTGGTGATCGGCTCACTGCATTAAAGACATAGCCCCAGGATCACAGAGTAAGGTATTAATAATTGATTACATATTTTATTGAATTACTGTCGTCATTGACATAACTTCTACCAGTCGACTTCTAGCTGGTACCCTCATGCGTTGGGACCAGAATAGATCAGACTTGATCATTTTATGCATTGAAAGCTTCGAGCATATTGATATTGAAACTCGTTGATTGAAATGTCGGGATCTACGTTAATGAATATTGGAATTGCCGTCATACTATTAACGGCTCTTTTGATGGAAGGTGAACCAAAAATTAGAAGTTCAACCTAGGATATGTATTTCAAATTAATGATTGTATTACGATATACAGAAGTCATAATCTATTGACAATCTAGACAGGAGGGAATAAAATCTATTTGATTGGATCCTATACTATTGGTTGTACGAGGAGAGGTTGTCCTTGAAAGGTCAACCGTCTTAGAGAACATTTGTTAAACCAACTATTCATTATTGTAAGATGAATCTTTAAGATTTATGCTGATATACTTTGTATTGATTAATCATGTACCTGATGGAACATTACCTACCATTTGATCAGGAAGGAAGTTCCCAATATATGCAAGATGTTGTATCGTCTTTTGTTAACGTGATTCGTCAAATAAACCGTGGATTATAACTTTACCCATCATGAGTTCCAGTGTCCTTCCCTCGACACTGTTGGTGTTGGTGTGACCGTGGTGACTTGAACTATTTGTACTTTCATCTTCATTAACATTCGCGTCTGATTTAATCAAGAATAACTAACTGTCATCGATACAATATTCAAGCGCATAACCAACCTTCTAATAAGACAGTTACGAATATGATGGCCAACTACATACAAACGACGGCTACAATTGGCGGCACAGTGTGTTCTGAATTTTAACGGATTCTTGGGAACGAAAGCCCTCAATCGAAAGTATACTTCAAGTCGATATTACCAAACGTGGAGGCCAAGGTCACTCAAAGTTTTCAACCGTTAACACGGAATTTCAATTTTCAAGGACAAAAGCGAAATGGATTCAAGTTCTTCTTTCAGTCAAGATACTAAGGCTCAGTAGCACAGCGCCCGAGTTCCAAATTTGGCAATCCTGCAAGGATCGGGAAACTTTTCGTTATCGGAAATAAGATAAGTTGATAACGCTGTTGTTTATTCCACCGTTTTCGTTGGCTGAGCTCTTCTTTTCAGATGTCCATGCTAATTTTACTTGTATTAAATGTTTTATGTTCAATGTTGATAGCGGGAGGTTGGGTAGGTGAATTATAAAGGGAACATACCAGTTTAGCCACAGGTCCTTCATAATTGTTCTTTAGATTTATTTGCAGACTTCCCTCAGTGGAATCTTCCGACACCTGTGTGTCGAAGGATTCTAGGTCCACTGTGTCTGGTTGTCTGTGACACCTGACTGTTTAGTTGTGACGTCCAGTTTCAATGTAGTTTTCGTAGTAATTTTTATCCGTACTTTAGTTTTATGATGTATTTTGTTTGTATCATCCGTCCTTTCTCACCTTACTATCGTTTAGTTTTTTACAAACCTATGTTTATACACTGTGTTGTTAATTGTCTTGTTTAATTGTTTATCGCAGTGATCGTTGCACTTTCTGCAAAATTATTTCTTATTTTTTCATTCTAACTTTTTTGATTTCTGCGATTGTTTTCGTTTGTCATTAACTATCTTGTCGTGTCACTAGTGTCGTAATTGTCTATTACTTCTGTCTTATCATAACATTTCATTGCATAAATTAATTTTTTTTTATTAATGATATATTAATGATTATATGATATTATATACCGTTCTTGGACATGAACGAGTAACACTTCTTAGAGTGGTAAGAGAGAAAATTATTCGACATTAATTAATATTTACGAAGAAGAAGTATAGTAACTACTTGGTGATCATAATGTATTCACTAGATTACTTTATTAAACAAGCTAAAGCCATTCAGATGACTCCTGAAGAGGTAAAAGCATTCGCACTTGCAGAATATGAAAAGTCTCAGAAGTTAGAATCTCTAAGACTAGAAAGTTTAAAGTTTGAGGCAGAACAGAAGAGAGTAGAGGTAGAACAGAAGAAAATAGAAGTGGAACAGAAGAGACTTCAGCTTGAGGCAGAAGACAAAAGACTTCAAATTGAGGCTGAAGAAAATGATAAAAAAAGGAGATTTGAGGCTGAAGAAAATGATAAAAAACTTAAATTTCAGGCAGAACATAAAAGATTGGAGGCTGAAGAAAAAGAAAGGCAGCTTAAAATTGAAATGGAAGGTAAGCAAAGGGAAATGGAAGTGAGAAGATTATTAGCTCAGGAGAATGCAAGGAAATTTGAGCTTGAGTCTGAAGAAAATGAAAGGAAACGACAGCATGATCTAAAACTTGCCGATTTAGAACATGATAAAATTAGATTAGCTCATGAGGTTAATACTCAAAAGACTCACGAAGGTCAAGCTTCATCTAAACATGATAATTTTAGGGAAGTTAACTTAAAATTACCAAAATTCAATCCACCATCCGACGATGTGATTTTCTTCCTAGACAGGTTTGAAGCTACATGTAGATCCTATAACTTGAATAAAACACAGTATTGTACCCATTTATCTAGGCTACTTACAGGCGAAGCTATGGCGGTCTATCATATGACTAGTACTAATGATAAAAATGATTATGATCCTCTTAGAGCAGCTCTTCTTAAGAAGTATCAAATGTCGGAAGATGAATACAGGGTACGTTTTAAAACTATGCTACCACAATCAGGAAAGAACTTTAATGACTTTCTTTCTCAGATACGTCTCACCTTGGAAAGATGGATCGAATTATCCAAGGTAGAAAAATCTTATGACGGTCTTTTTGATTTATTGCTACGCGATAAAGTTTTATCTTCTGTAAATCCAGCATTTCTTGCTTTTTTACATGAACGTAAACCTACTAATATGAAAGAAATGGATGAAAATTGCAAAAATTTCTGCACCGCACATCCGAACATGGATATTAGCAATACTCAGATTAAGGATGAATTTCCTGTTGCTTTTGCTATGCAAAAGAATAACTTTTCACGACACCGTTCATTAAGTAACGACAGATCCTTTAAAAAGAGAAACAACGAGAATTTCAGTTCTTGTAATTTTTATAAGGGGAAATAATTCCAACAATCTTCTCCATATAATGTTTCTTGGGGTCAATCTCGCAGATCACGAGATTTTGATAGCAATAATTTCAGAAATAATCAAGGAAACAATTATAAACAAAACTGGCGATCCAATTTGCAGTATTCACATAATCGACATGGTTCTCTGAACAGATCATTTGGTCAAAGACATAACAGTAATACCAATAATTGGCGTTCTAACCAAGATTTTAACTCCAACAGTAACAGTAATTATAGCAATTTTAGAGAAAATAGTCAGAATCGATCGCGGCGAAGAGATAGATCTTCGAGCAGACCTCGTCATCAGTCTAATGTTGCTTTACTTGAGGCACAAACTAACAAAGATCAGGACAAAAATGTTAATCAACATAATGCAATGTCTTGTATTGATCTTGAGCAGGTAAAGGCTTGTCACGAATGCTCTACGCTATTCCAGCCCAAGGCGATCACGACGCTGAGATGCGGACACATATTGCCAATTCTCCCAGCAGTCTGTACGGCCACTTCTGCGTCAGTTCACCAGGGAAAAGGATGCCTTAAATTCAATAGAGGATATGTTAACTCTATTCCTTGTTCTATTTTATTTGATTCAGGCTGCAGCACAGTCGGTGTACGGAATTCACTGATCGACCCTTGTTGTGCTACAGGCAATACTGTCAAATGCGTCACCTTCGGCGGCACTGTGGAAACCTTTCCTACAGCTATTATTGATCTTAACACACCTTTTTTCAGGGAAGATCCACGCATGCCTTCTTCAGAATCCAGTTAGTGATGTCATATTGGGTTGCATACACGGTATAAAAGAGTGTACCCCACAGCAAATTGCTGAATGGGAAGAGCGACATATTCAGGCTGCAAATGCAGTAGTTACCAGAGCGCAAGCTACTGATACGTTGCGTAATACACCTTCTGAACCTGCGATCAATGTTAATGATGATGTTGACACTCCTATTTCACGGGAGTCGTTTATAACATTGCAAAAAATGATGCTTCATTGACCAGATTTTTTAAACTAGCTAATAACAAGACTACAAAAACTAATGCAAAATCTAGACATAATTTTGTACTCAAGAATGGGATATTAGTGAGACTAATACAAGACACTGATTCTTCATTACGGTCTCAGATTTTAGTACCTCTTTCTATGAGAGCTCGTATATTACGTCACGCACACGATTCTCAATGCGCAGGCCATATGGGTTTTTCACGAACCAAATCTAGAGTGCTATGTGCATTCTGTTGGCCAGGCGTTCACAGAGATGTGAATATCTACTGCGGTTCGTGTACGACATGTCAGGAAGTCAAAGTTCGGGTTCCATACCACGCAGCTCCAATTCAGGCTGCGGACATTCCGATTCGACCATTTGAGAAAATGGCTATTGATATAATTGGTCCTATGCAACCTTTTGCAAGAGGACATACACATATTCTCACTTGTATTGATATGTGTACTCGTTGGCCTGAGGCCATACCTCTGAAAAATACATCATCTGCTAGTGTTGCAGAGGCATTATGGTTGATCTTTTCGCGCTTAGGTTTTCCGCGTAAGATCTTATCTGACCATGGTGTTCAGTTTGTATCTGAAGCTATGTCACAAGTCATGAAGTTGTTAGGTATTGATAGATCGCTTAGTTCGATCTACCACGCAATGTCCAATGGATTGATTGAGCGTAAGAATATGACACTCAAACAGTTACTGGGTAAGATTACGCAAGATCATCCTCAGGATTGGACAGAGTCCTACCTTCTGCCCTCTTTGCGTATCACGAGGTGCAAAACGAAGCAACCGGTTTCTCTCCGTATCAATTAGTCTTCGGCATTCAACCTCGCGGACCAATGTCGTTACTCCACGACTTACTCATTGAAGAGAATATCGAAGAGGAGACTCAATCCTCTTATGAGTATGTGATCTCTTTGAGAAAAAGGATCATAGATGCATGTAGGTTAGCTACCGCAGCATCTGAACATGCAAAAGAAAAAGCTAGACTTTTTGCAAACAAGTATAGACGTCTTCGTCAGCTTATTCCGGGTGATGAGGCATATGTATTATTGCCTTCTAAAAATAATCGTCCACTCATTACCTGGAGTGGCCCTTTTAGAATAATATCTAAAATTTCGGATGTCGACTACATTGTCGATGTAAAGGGCAAACATAAAACCTTTCACATTAATATGTTAAAGGAATACCATACACGTCCTGACTATCTTCAGTCAGTATTCCAGTCAACTGACGATCCTACACCTCCTATTCATCACTATACCACTTTAGCTGTCATTCAAGAAGAAGAGTCTTCTTTTCAAGACGTACCATTAACTATACCGGTGGTACCACTCCATCCGACTGAAAGTTGGAGTGATGTTACTATTTCTTCTGATCTTTCGGCTGATCAAAACCAGCAAGTTTCCTCACTTCTAAAATCTTATCAGGATGTCCTCACTGACATCCCAGGTCGTACGTCAGTTATTAAACATGACATTCTATTGACTGACTACACACCTATTCGAGTTCGTCCATACCCTATCCCTTTACACTTTCGTGCTCAGGTTGATAAGGAGTTGGATGAAATGCTTCAATTAAAGATAATTGAACCTTCAACGTCACCATATTCTTCATCTATGGTGATCATCAGAAAAAAAAGATAACAATATTCGTCTTTGTGTAGACTATAGAAAATTAAACAAAGCTACACAATTTGACGCGGAACCATTACCTTTGTTAGACGATTTATTAGTTAAACTGTCTGACTCTATTTACTTTTCTAAATTTGACCTGTCAAAAGGATATTGGCAAGTCCCATTGACAGAAAATGCAAAGCCACTTACTGCTTTCTCGACACCTCGGGGCCTATTCCAATGGAATTTTATGCCATTTGGGTTAGTGAACGCTCCTGCCACTTTCGTGCGTATGATGCGCCGCATACTGTCGCATCGTCACGATGTCATTGCATACATCGATGACATTTGTCTCTTTAGCAACTCATGGGATGAACATGTTCAGGGATTGAACACATTACTGTCCACGTTACGGTCATTTAATCTAACAGCTAAGCCATCCAAGGCATTCGTGGGTTTTCACGACATATCATTTTTAGGCCACCGTAGTGGTCATGGCAAATTATATACTGAGGACAGTAACGTCACAAAAATCCTGAACATTACAGCTCCTAAAACAAAGAAACAAGTACGAGCTTTGTTAGGTCTAATACAATTTTACGGTAAATTTATTCCTCATTTATCGACCATTACTGCTCCTTTCTCTTCATTGTTGAGGAAGGGCACGGCTAACGTGATTCGGTGGTCGGATGAACATCAAATCACGTTGGATTCTATCAAGAATTTTTTTTCCAAACCTCCGGTTTTGATGCTACCTAATCCAAACATTCCTTTCATACTTCGCAGTGACGCGTCTAATTACGGAATAGGGAGTGTGCTACTTCAAGAATACTGTGGCACAATGCATCCAGTGATGTATGTTTCAAGAAAGTTAACAGCAACGGAACAGAAATACTCGGTTCTGGATAAGGAACTTCTCGCTTTAGTTTGGTCAATTACCAAACTCGAGCGTTATATGTTGGGATCTCATTTCATTGTTGAGTCTGATCAAAAAGCACTCACTGCTCTCAACACTAAGGACGTCAAGTCAGCGAAATCCACCAGATATGCAATAACTTTGCAACCGTACAGTTTTACCATACGTTCCATACCAGGATCACAAAATGTGTTAGCAGACTGTTTATCTAGGTGTCCAAGCGATCCAAGCGAGCAAATACGCCCTACAGAGATTGGAACCTCTACACAGACAGTCTTTCAATTGTAACGTAATGATCAAATAACTTTGATGATTTATTTAACGTCTACTCAAGTTATATCTTCACTGTATTGCGTATGGAAATGGATTATTCAGACTTTTAGTATTGTAACTCAATAACAGTGTTGTGTCAATAACATTGACGTAAAGAAAATTATCTTTTGTTTTAAATGGACAACATTTCCTTCTGAACGTTACATTGTGAATATATATATAAACATCCTTCTAAGATGATAGATACATACTTTTCCAAGTGGAGTTTGTTAACTTTCAGGATTACTCGGAAAATAACATTTCTATGTCGTTAGATTTTAATAAAACGGAACTTAATGGATTATTGACTGTTTTCGGAAATGATAATGGAACTTCTTAAGGTTATTACATATTTTAATAACTGGAATTGGTAACAATTTTAAGACATGAACAATATTGATTAGATATTATCAATTAAGATCACTTAATTAGTTGTATATTTCACAGTGGTTAACAATAATAGTTTGTATAATAGTTCTTAGAACTAGAAACCACCACTTTTAGTGTATTATTTTGCACTCATAGTTAATTAGTGTCACTAATTAATTTTAGAAACAGCTAAGTGTCTTGTTCACTTCGCGTGGTTTATTAATTGCTTTGATCACTTTGCGTGTTTTATTTGCATTTCTTTTTGGTTGTTTATTAATTCACTTCTCATTTATAATGTAATTTCATCTTCATCATTTATAATTCACTTGTTGATTTTTTAGTTTGATGGTTTCACATCCTCGTTGTTTTAGTTCATCATCCTTCATACTTTAATTTCTTTTCTTGGGGCCACAATTATTCCAAATTGATGGATTGTGGTTGGAAGTTTTGTTTATTACACCTTTTGTTTGTTGATGTTGAATTTAATTCTACATCCCATTTGTCATAGGTATATATAAGGGGGGGGGGGGGGTATTATTAGTACATGAATATGTAAATTTGATTCACCTTTCCGCGTGTATTAACGAAAAAAATAAAAAAATTAATAGAATTAATTTTTTTCAGGAGGGTTTGTAAGGTACTGTTGCGTCCTTTTTTAAAGTCCTATCAGACTTTAACAATATAGACAGTCTCAGGTCCTGTCTTTGTTAAAAGTGTACGCACCAACTGAGATATTAGTAATACGTTTGGTATATTAAATTTATTGTGCACGAGAACGCACATTTTTGGGGATTTGGAAATTAACGCGCTTGTTGTCAAATAAAGGCAGATGACGTATCTGCTTGGAGAATGAAGCAGGATCCCTACCAGACAGTATGGTCTATTGATATATTTAAGCCCCTGTGTTCGGGCATATTGATGTTTACTTTGGTGATCGGCTCACTGCATTAAAGACATAGCCCCAGGATCACAGAGTAAGGTATTAATATAATTGATTACATATTTTATTGAATTACTGTCGTCATTGACATAACTTCTACAAGTCGACCTCTAGCTGGTACCCTCATGCGTTGGGACCAGAATGGATCAGACTTGATCATTTTATGCATTGAAAGCTTCGAGCATATTGATATTGAAACTCGTTGATTGAAATGTCGGGATCTACGTTAATGAATATTGGAATTGCCGTCATACTATTAACGCTCTTTTGATGGAAGGTGAACCAAAAATTAGAAGTTCAACCTAGGATATGTATTTCAAATTAATGATTGTATTACGATATACAGAAGTAATAATCTATTGACAATCTAGACAGGAGGGAATAAAATCTATTTGATTGGATCCTATACTATTGTTTGTACGAGGAGAGGTTGTCCTTGAAAGGTCAACCGTCTTAGAGAACATTTGTTAAACCAACTATTCATTATTGTAAGATGAATCTTCAAGATTTATGCTGATATACTTTGTATTGATTAATCATGCACCTGATGGAACATTACCTACCATTTGATCAGGAAGGAAGTTCCCAATATATGCAAGATGTTGTATCGTCTTTTGTTAACGTGATTCGTCAAATAAACCGTGGATTATAACTTTACCCATCATTAGTTCCAGTGTCCTTCCCTCGACACTGTTGGTGTTGGTGTGACCGTGGTGATTTGAACTATTTGTACTTTCATCTTCATTAACATTCGCGTCTGATTTAATCAAGAATAACTAACTGTCATCGATACAATATTCAAGCGCATAACCAACCTCTAATAAGACAGTTACGAATATGATGGCCAACTGCATACAAACGACGGCTACACATATACCTTTTCTAAGGTGAATTTAAATTAGACTGTTTTATACGGTTTTTCTAAAGAATTAATATTAACAATAACACGCATGTTAAAAAGTTACAATGCTGTAGAAAATAAGTGTTATCTTGAGTGGGTCAGCCTGGAATGTGAACCACATACGTCCAAAACTTGTTGATCGATTTTGAATATGCATTATCTATTGAAGGTCATAAAGCCAAACTGGTAATGGTCAGGATGATCCAGCTTCAGACCTGGTCAATAACTGGCCCGCTCAATGTCTCCGATGGCACACGATCAAAACAGAATGCGAACAAACAAGTTCAAGTATTTTCGCGGCGGTAATCTGGGTTATCATGACCGCAAGAGCTTGATGATCTAAGTTCATTGCATATTCTTTTCCTTCATGCTTGTGCTTTAGAATCTGTTTATTGCGTGAAATAGTGGACATACGACTGTTTAATACCAAGCTGGAAACCTCTTTTTTTTTTGCAAACAGGAATGTAAAGCAACCTGACCAACACAGCAATCCACAATCCTTCTGTGCAAAGGCAAAACAAGTGACGTGACAAAGTGCGCTAATCCGGGTACACGATTTTGAATTAATTTTGCTTGAACATCCTGATGATAGGGCGGTAGACAGTCTCGCACTTGTTCAGCAATATCTTACCAAATGACATTTGTTACGAATAAAGAGAAAGCAGAATTGGAAATTAGTCAACTGATAAACAATGCATATGACAAAAAAAAATGGTTAAAATCAAATAAAAAAAAAAAAAGAAAAGAAGAATAGCTGAGAAATACGAGGTGCCAAATTTACACTGCAAGAACTAGAATATGCGCTGGGCTATTGAAAAAAAAATCCCCAAGAAAGGATGTAATCACAAACGAAATAAAAAACACACTGGAACGCAAAGTAGAAACAAACTACTGTAAATCATAAATGTAAACTGGCAGTGTTTGGTAGCGGAATAAATTCTTAAAACAGCAAACAGCAAGATGCATGAAGCCTAACAAAAACTAGACAAAGGGGTGCACGAATGCCTCCTAAACGTAAGTGAGAAGAGAAAAACAACGTACACAATGTTATACTCTCAAACACGGAGCAAACAATCATATTGAAACTAAATGGACATGAGAGGCCAGAAGAAAAGTCCCATATACCTTGGGATCACAATGAACAGCAGACTACCTTGAATAAATCATATTGATAAGTGCCAGGTAAAAGCTAGACAAAGAAAGGCCTTGATGAATAAAAAACTAACAGAAACTGCTTGGGGTAACGACCATCAAATACAGAAAATGTCTGGGCAGCGCTTGAATGTGGAATGCCAGCCTAGCCATTTGCCAGAAAATCCATCATCAATAGAATAGCCAAAGTACAAATCCAGGCTGGAAGAATTATTGCTGGAGCAATGAAATCGACATCAATAAATGAAATAAACAAGACAGCAAAGCTGAAACCAATGGTTGACAAAAGAGATTACAGAGAATGTTGCGCATCAAAGAGCGCTGAGTTGAGTTTGGGGAAAATATTTGAAGATATGTGAATAGTACACTTAGGTGCATTATTCATGCGCGCAGTTAAAAAAAAAAAATGACGTAGGAGTTTTTTGGGTGTTGAAACAATGACGTGGAGAACAAAAATGGACCCAAGAAATAAACAAGACGCGAACAGCCTTGTGTGTGCTGGTTTGCTTGAAAACCCGTAGAAAAGGGTTATATTGATTCGTGCCATGAATGGGAATGTATACCAGGATGAGTACTATTAATACTGTACAATGTGATGCTTATACATTTTTTAGACTGGCAGGTCTATACACCGTAAAAATCGGAGTCTTAAAGATCCTGCCTGCTTTGTCGCTAATGTGTACTGACTTTTGGGGAACTTCATGTTAATGAAGTTAAATGAGTTTGAACAGAAGGTACGGGAGAAGGGCACGGATATAATCAATACATAGAGATGTATAGAAGTATTGGGACTAATAAGCAACAATGTATTACCGTCAAGGAGTATAACACTATGTTACGAATAGACAGAATGACATTAACTAGGACGGTTCATCATGTCTCATGGATCATGAGTTTTCATTAAACTGTGTTGTTAATTTACCGGAACAGCATTGACTTCTTACCTGGTTATGGTTGAGCTGTTGGGCATATCTGAGACATTACTAATTCGTGATCCCTTGTGAGAGAACACTGCATAAATAATACAGGGACGATACAGTGCAGTTTTTGGCACACCCACGAACAAAACATTCGCGTGACACTTTTGTTGTATACCAATGTTCTAACATTCATATAGACACATATGGGAATAATGATGGTATACATATATCAAATGCAGACAAACTCTTTTAATACACGGGAATAAACGAACGGGCGGACAGTACTTTAACAGTACCCCATTGTACCGGACCTTGAACAAAGACAAAGCCCATATTGACTAGCAGCTCATTCCCACAACGGAAGAGAACGAGGTTCCCAGAGATGGTTGATAGCATATCAGAAGTGATGAAAAAGGCAGCCAAATAGATGCATAAATGAAACATATAGCTCTTGTCGAAGTCAAAAATAAGTATGAACAGTTAGTGACAGAAAGCATGGAACAATGCAGAAATATATATATATATATATATATATATATATATATATATATATATATATATATATATATATATATATATATATATATATATATATATATATATATCTTCTGCTTGCCGTAAGAGCTTCTTTTCGCCCAATCTATGGTGGCGCCGTAGAGCACATGGCCACTTGGTGCGATCGGCACCTTTCATCCTCCCAGGTTGCTAAATTTACGTCCAGTGACCTCATGCCTCTTGCACACATCTTTGAACCACAGCTGCCGTCTCCCAACTGTTCTTTTGCCGAAAGCTAGTTATCCGTTTAAGATATCTTTCGGGATGTGACCATCTTCCATGCGGCAGACTTGGCCAAGCCAACATATTCTGCGCTGTCTGAGCAGTGTATTCATGCTTTGAAGTTCAGCACAAGACAACACCTCGACGTTTGTAGGCAGCGGTGGTTTGAATTCAGAGTTTTACCTTCTCCTAAATAGGTTAACAACTACGAATCACGGGCTCTATTTGCCCTAAGCTGCTGGGCTTAACAAAACCACACTGAACTTGGTGGGTGTTACGCACAGATCATTTTTTCTGAAGTCATTATATGATCATTTTTCCTAAAGTCATTGTATGATCATTTTTTGCTAAAGACATTGTATTATTAGATTGACTGAAATGTACACTTTAATTTTTTTCGGTCAAAGCTACATAACTCTGGATAATTGAGATTATCATTTAATATGATGTTACCTCCTCTTGTGACGAGACACGTTCGGTCCATATTTTTTGAACGAAGTGTGATCATTCTCCTTATTTGGTAGTATCGGTCAACTGTTGTTGGAATGTCTGAAACCAGTGTTGAGGTCTCTGTTCATGTCCATATAAGGCTTGATCTAGTATAAATCTTTATCTGGAATGTTCCTAGATCGTCTTGTTTGATTGCTATTCAAGTAGATGCGTTCTGCGCATGTCCGGACGCGGGGCGTCTGGGAAGTTTCTTTTATATGGGAGAGGATGAAAAGCTGTGAAGCAGAGAAGACGCGTTTTGGCGTCTCTGTGATTTTGTTAGGGAATTAGGAGCCTTATTGTGAGTTAGTTAGCTTGCTAGGTCCTTCCCTTGAGTATTCAAAAACGCCTGGAGGCGTATGTTTTCTGTGGTGTGGATTTTCGAACGAAGGTAATGCCTCATTTACATCCAATCTGTAACTTTACTTTATGTTTGACAATGGTCGATCTCTGCTCACGTATGCATTACAGAAAGGGAGGTTCCTCTAATAGACGTCACGCCCCAGGTATCTTCATACCTGAGATCTATATGTACACGGGTCATACTCAGCCCGAAGGACAGTTCTTTGTTCTATGAACGTCGCTGTGTGTCAGCGATTATACCTACGTCAAGGTTAGACTTAGGAATGCCTGTAAAGGTCAGTTTGACCTGCACTCCTGGAATGCCATCCTCGTGCGACTTATGATTTGACTCATTTAGCACATCTGAACAGTAAGAGGATTTTTTGTTGATGTACTTTTGTATTTGGAGCCAACCATATTATCCCTTGGCGCCACATCATCTTTCTTGAGAATATGCCAAATGCATTGATGAACTATGTATGCTGATATTCGTGAATGTCATGACTTTGCTCTATTGTGAACTGGATGTAACGTACCTGTGCTTGTGGCGTCGAAAATAAAGGATGAAAACGTCAAGAGCAGTTTGCTCATTTATGACTTCACATGTCGTACCCTATGTGCTGTAATTCTGTGAACTACATCACTACTATACACAGCAACAACAACAACAACACAAAACCAGATAAGACACCCAACATCTTGAACTATAATACCTGGTGTCGATAGGGGTGGTATTGTGACGGGGCTAAAGATTTTCAACGAAATTGGACCTATACCTACAACGTCCATGGTGGTCAGTTCTGCCATTATCATTTATGAAAGCATCACGATAGCGGCCTTATCACCAAAGAGGAGCAAGCCCTGAATCCACCCTTATCAGTGGGGTCTCGGATTTCGAGCCTCCACTCCAACTAGCTATTCTAAATTATAATTCTAATTTCACTGTCAGCTGGAAATCCTACGAACTGTCTATGCAATCTCTGCAAAGACTTCGTTTCTACACAGCCTATTCTGAAAAAAAAACTCCCGAACACTCCTCCACAACTAACTTCCTCACTAAAACTTCAGCAGCTGTCCTCTGCTATAATCTACGACAAAACTCGTTATCAGTTCTGTCTTTCTGCTTGAACATCTGTAGAGGGTATTTGTTAAATGTAGATGTTGGGACTGGTGTAGTAAAGTGTAACGATTGTCAACTCATTAAACCCAGCACAGTTTTGGTCATACAGGTCATCTTGTCCTGGAACGTGATGAGGCTCCGACAAGAATGTGAGTGTAGACAATGAGTGTGTATATGAATGTCAGAACGCGAATGGTAGAATGATTCGATAGAGTTGACAGGTTGGTAGTACATCACTCATACTCACACTGTTCGAATTCAAGAAGTACTGGAACTACGGTGGTCTTTTTATAACATTTAATGAGACGCACACTTGGACAGTACGTGTATGGTTACAGGAACAAATGTCGACATAGACAGCATAATGTTGGTCACGGGTACATCATCTTAAGTTAGCATTCATGCTTGGCAAATATCATAATGGAGCATTCGTAAATAAGCATTCAGAGTTCCATCATGTAAATCATCTGGCTTTACTGACTGGGCACGTCAGTCCATAACCAATATATAGGAAGGCTCCTAGACTTAACCTCGTCTAGTGAATATCCCTTCACGTAAAGTTCTCTTCTTATTAGCAAATTGTCTTGCCTTCTGCTTAGCAAATTCAGAAGAGAACTTTACGACAACTTTGTCCTGGTGACAAAGCATTTGTTTTGCTACCTTGTCGTGAAAATAGACTCCTTATTAGTTGGAAAGGTCCGTACGATATAATATCGAAAATTTCAGATGTTGACTACATCGTCGATATTAACGGGAAGCATAAAACCTTCCACATCAATATGCTTACGGAGTTCCATGAACGTCCTGACTATCTACAGCCTATTTTCCAGGCAACGGACGATTCTCATGTCAAACATGGTCATTACTCATCACTGTCTGTAATACAGGATGAGGAAACAAGTTTTTCGGATGTTAATCTTCCGCTTCCAATGATCCCACTTCATTCTAGTGAATCATGGAAAGACGTTACTGTTTCTCCTGATTTGTCTCTAGGAGAACGGCGACAAGTTTCGTCTATGTTACAAACATTTCAGGATGTCCTCACTGACATCCCTGGACAAACTCATGTCATTGAGCATGACATTGTTCTAACTGAACATACTCCAATTAGGGTTAGACCTTATCCTATCCCTATACATTTCCAAACACAGGTTGAAAAGGAGTTGGATGAAATGATAGATTTACAAATAATCGAACCATCCACTTCTGCATATTCTTCGCCGATGGTTATTGTTCGAAAAAAAGACAATAACATACGTCTTTGCGTTGACTATCGCAAATTGAATCAAGTTACGAAGTTCGATGCTGAACCTATGCCTTTACTAGAAGAGCTACTTACTCGTCTTTCTAAATCGCATTTTTTCACTAAACTTGATTTGTCTAAAGGATATTGGCAAGTTCCATTATCCGAACGCGCCAAACCTCTTACCGCTTTCTCTACTCCCAGAGGCCTTTTCCAATGGAATTTTATGCCTTTCGGCCTTATGAACGCACCAGCTACATTTGTACGCATGATGCGTCGAATCCTATCGTATCGGTCAGATGTCATTGCTTATCTAGACGACATCTGTCTTTTCAGCGATACTTGGGAAGATCACTATTCAGGGTTAGTTGAATTATTATCAACTCTGCGTGAGTATAACCTGACAGCAAAACCATCTAAAGCTTGCATTGGCTTTAGCGAAATTGCTTTCTTAGGCCATCGAGTAGGTCACGGTTTCTTGAAGACAGAAGACCATAATATCACTAAGATACTTAACATCTCTATCCCTAGGACTAAAAAGCAAGTGCGAAGTCTTTTAGGTCTCATACAATTTTATGGACGTTTCATTCCGAATCTGTCCTCTATCATGGCACCTCTCTCTACACTATTAAAGAAAGGGTCGCCTAACATGGTTCACTGGTCTCATGAATGCCAATCTTCACTAGAGAAGATCAAAACTATGTTTTCATCACCACCTATTTTAGTGTTACCTACAACAGATAAGACATTTGTTCTTCGTAGTGACGCTTCATCCACTGGGATTGGAGCGGCACTAATGCAAGAGTACTCTGGAACTCTGCATCCTGTAATGTATATATCCAGAAAACTTAATGCTGCAGAAAGGAATTACTCGGTTTTAGACCGTGAATTATTGGCAATGGTTTGGTCAATTCTCAAACTCCAAAGATTCCTTCTGGGCGCGCATTTCGTAGTGGAAACTGACCAAAAAGCTCTTACGGCTATCCAAAGTAAGAACTTGAAGAGCTCGAGATCAACTCGATACGCAATCGCTCTTCAACCTTTTCATTTCTCGGTACGAGCTATCCGTGGTTCAGAAAATGTGATGGCGGACATTCTGTCCAGATGCCCACATGATGCCACTTAACTGTTAAATATTGGATCTTTCTAATATGTATAACTTTACAACAGTTATTTTTTGTTCCTATACCAAGATACACATTTGTAATTTAATAGTAGAATGATGGTATCTCTACTTAGCGGGTTATTGATGTTTATTCACCGCTGTTCTTTGATGATTGTTTCTTCATAAATCATAAATTTAAGATTATAGTGTGAATTTTTGGTATGCATTGTATAATTACCAGAATTGTATTATACGTAGATCACACCTTCCTGGAAACATTTATTCGTAGACAAACAATTTCTCTCAGATTTTGAGATATATTCTCACCGGTCATATTAGGAATTATAGTTATTCCTGATATTTTCATCTGCGCAGTATTCTTGCGTTGTGAGCCTATTCTACGTTGCTCCTAGATGTATTTAAAAAAAAAAAAAAAATTTTTTTTCCCGGGAGGTGTGGTAAGACTGTAAAGTGCAATCTTTACTATCTTTCAGGGAGCCGCGCTAGCGTAGTGGTTACAACACCGCTCTGGCGACCGGGTGATACAGGATCAAACCCGGGCGACGGCATTTGAGGATTTTTCGTCGACCGGGATTTGGACTGGATTAACTCGAGACCTGGCGAGAACATTTGAAGGAGTGTCGTCGACCAGGGACTGGCGGCTCCTGAGCCGACCCAGCTGCAATGGGTACCTCCGAAATCGGCGAGTATTTGCCTGAATGGCGAGGGACACCTGTCTCTGTACAAGAAATAAAGGGATACTCACGTAAAATCAATGTCAGGTTAGACATAAAATAATAACCTGAGATTTCGCCTCGAGTATTAGCGGGCGTACGCAAAAAAAAAAAAAAACTATCTTGCAATATAATACATTTATATACTTATTATGTTCGCAAATATTTTGTAAACAAAGTATTTCCTTTTTAAGTGCTTAAGGAGAAGTCATTTTTGAGTTACTTCCCTTGAAAGGAGTTCCGTCATCTTCGATCGGACTCCGCGGACGGATCTAGGCCTACTGCGATTTATTCTTTGCCTGGGTAGGAATAGATTGTTCTTGCTTCAGTATATCTATGGCCTGAATTTATACGTAGTGTTTGTATGAGTAGGACGAGTCTGTCTTATATATGTATATCTTTACCTTTCTAAGTCGAACTATGTTGGTTGTCGCTAGAAAAGGTCAAAGGCTATGCAGCGGAAGTATCGCTAGCAGGGGGTGTGATTCATGGCTGTCATCCTGTCGGGATGTAGAATTTTGTTGTAGCCGGCTTATCGCCGAAAAAGTGATCTATAAGTAGATGGGGGGAAAGTGATAGTCATTTAGACATGTTGTATGTACTTTACCCCAGTGTTTATTCTCTTTTGCCAAGGAATGGCAAAGTTATATTTCGCATAGAAAGGTAAAACCACAATCTATTATGAACTTGGGCTTCGCCATCGTTGTCGATAAGCAGATGCACAGTGGTACTTTTGAAAAGAATATTTATTCAAAGGAAGATGACATTCCTATGTATCAGCACTAGATTATATGATATTATTCAATTACCTCTATGATAGAAGCTATGAAGAAATGAGGACATTTGACGAATGACCAATTTTGGTCTGTATCCTATAGTGAGTGAAGCTCACGAGAGAAGCACCGCCATGTTGAAATCCATATACTTTGTATTTATCGAGTGAGAAAAAGGGATGCCTGTACTATCGCTCGATGAACCAAGAGATCACTGCTACATGTGAGAACCCATGTCTGGGATTCCTATATCTTTATGAAAAATATATATATTGAACTTTACGTGAAGGGATATTCACTAGACGAGGTTAAGTCTAGGAGCCTTCCTATATATTGGTTATGGACTGACGTGCCCAGTCAGTAAAGCCAGATGATTTACATGATGGAACTCTGAATGCTTATTTACGAATGCTCCATTATGATATTTGCCAAGCATGAATGCTAACTTAAGATGATGTACCCGTGACCAACATTATGCTGTCTATGTCGACATTTGTTCCTGTAACCATACACGTACTGTCCAAGTGTGCGTCTCATTAAATGTTATAAAAAGACCACCGTAGTTCCAGTACTTCTTGAATTCGAACAGTGTGAGTATGAGTGATGTACTACCAACCTGTCAACTCTATCGAATCATTCTACCATTCGCGTTCTGACATTCATATACACACTCATTGTCTACACTCACATTCTTGTCGGAGCCTCATCACGTTCCAGGACAAGATGACCTGTATGACCAAAACTGTGCTGGGTTTAATGAGTTGACAATCGTTACACTTTACTACACCAGTCCCAACATCTACATTTATCAACTGGTGGACATTCACGTCATTTAACAAATAAAGCGTGAGTTAACAGTATTGTAACCCTTTTTCCCTCCACAAAGTCTGTAGCGGTCGACTAGGGTTTAAAGACTGGATACTAGACTTGAAATGTAGCTGTTTCACTACTGGCAAATCTGGATTCACCTGCCCGGTTACCCATCTCTGGGTTGAGGGCCTTCGGCTTTATTATGGCCGGTAAGAAGCGAAATTACGACAACGCAGGCAGCATGCCAATTTGCGTGCGTAACTATACCGAGCTCAGAGCTCAGGATGTTTCCGACAAATCCCTTTCAACTGGAGAATGTCTTCCCTGCCTGGGAAAACGTATTTCTCTTCCTCTTCCACCTCTGGCAATATCTCAAGCTCTGCCTTTCTGAGATGCCAGAACTTTGCCGTGGGAAATTTGTAGTGCCAAATTACGCTCTCTCCCACTGTGCTGTGCCCTGCTGTTAGACAAAAAAAATGCAACAGCTGAACAACATATCAATAATATACTCCTATTAAACAAATATCTCCCTTACTTCCTAACACCTCTGTCTATTCCCGCTCCAGCAACTACATAATATTTATGCCCCAAAAAGTCAGCTCCTCCAGACAACTCCCTTCCTTTTCTCTACCCGATTCCAAAGTAAACATCTTCCAGGTAATACCCTCTCTGGTAATCAATGGTTTTGCATGACTAGCCACGAGTCAAAACAATTTTTCACTGCAGACCTACCTGTCCGAAAATACTTTGGACTACTATTTCTAAAATGATCATTGATCAACACCAAATAAAATTAGACCTCTCTAGGAATCATTAAATTCCCATTCCGTAAAATTAATCACATCCCAAAGTGTAATAAACAATTATTCCTTTACCAGAAATAAAATTACATCTATCGTCTTCTGATTACACAGTACAACAATGCACATTAATTAACGTATACCATTTACGCTAGTATATACATACTGCCAAAAGTTATACACAAAACCAGGTTATAAATTAAAACCCCGTAGTTACAAACACGAGCTCCCGCATTCTCACAAAGTTTCTCAAAAGTTACTTCACTCCTCCTCATCCCTCTGAATATCGTCCCGAATTAATATTCATTAAATAACAGCACCCACGTGCTTACAATTTCACACTCTGAATATCGTCCCAAATTAATATTCATTAAATAACAGCACCCACGTGCTTACAATTTCACTCTCCTCCCGTAACTTATCAGAATTAAACTCTCAATGAAATACAATACACGCGCTCCCGAATATTCTGTAAATTTACATAAATCAAAGCTGCGGGTTTCTCACACATCTTCTTTGAAATAACACCAAGCACGCCCTTAATATCTCAACTCTTAATCCTTCCTAGATACTGTTATTCCTTCTAGAAAGAATTATATGGACCTCTTACATTCAATACTATCTCTAAGAACATAATTGATGGCCTGTTGCGGTCGGTAAATTAGCCCAACGGATTGTTGAAAGCTTGATAGTCAATCGTGGTGACTTGTTTTACAGTTCATCATTTTTGCATCGTGCCTTCGATGTTAGTTACGCGAATGTGGGTTTAAATACTTTTAAAACCATGATAGTAATAATTGAATCTCCCAAATGTTCATAGACGGGATAAGTCATGTCTAGAGTCCAAACAAACAATTTATTATACATTCTGTAGACATCGTACGTTGATCATGAATTACATCACAAATATAATTTAGAATCCTATGTTGAGTCAGCTATCTTGCATATCAGTCCTTTGTCTCATACATCTGAATTACTGTAGGCAGAACGACATAACTATATGCACGCGTGGTTGGTAATCCCAACGACCGACAGTGAGATTATGCGTCTGGCACTAGTATAACTAAAACGGACTGTTAATTCATCTCGACAAGGTTTAGTCAATTACTAACCTGTAACTTCATCTTTCTTCATCATAACAGCGGACTGACCCATGTCCATAACAAAATACAATATAACTGTGTGGCATTCCATGCCCGACACTATAAGAATATAAAGACACGTCTTCTCCGTTCGACGGTCATTCAAGAAAGGGTCCCGTCTCTTGGTCACGGTGCGTGACTACCAACGCTGAAACGTCACAGCGTTCACTAGGCTAATAATACTTTTACATTACATTAAACGTTGTAACCCCTAAAATCGCATGCTGCTAACCTCTAGCAGACAATGCCAATTAATCTACCGTAACAATTCCCTGTCCACCGGGGGGAAAAAAAATCTATTAGATAGATTTTTTTTTTTCAAAAACCTATCTGAATGAATATCAAAAAGTTTAACAATATCAAAAAATGTAACAAAAATGCGGCATATGGCCTACGATGTTCTGTCTAGAACAGTGTCGTGGTCATGTCGACTTACTAACAGTCATCTAATATATTAATGATCATATTATACATAAATGTTATACATAAATTTTATATGAACTAAAAGAGAATGGCTAATGTTGATATCTAATTAAATAATTAATTAACTTAAAATATGTTGCAATGAAATGTCACGTCAGACTAATCTAAAGAGTTAAAATTAAACTAATTAATTATATTGAGTGTGTAATGAGAATAAAGTTGTTGAAAATCTACTGTAAGAAAAATAAAAGGATATGTTAAAGAGAGAAATAAATAAATGAAGAATAAAGTAGAGAAAGAAAGTAATGTATAAATTTAACTTAGTTATGTGTGTTTGACATTAATTAAGTTTAGTATTAAGTTGTTAATACCTATCTAAATTAACCAATTAAACAATAATGTAGTATGTAATGTATCAACATAATTATTAACTATATAATATAATAGTTACATACAATAACATTATCTAAGAATCATGTGAGTTCTTATTTTTTTCTTCTTTCATTTTTTTTTCTTCAAATTTCATTTCATTTTTTTTTTCATATTTATCTCACCTTTCATTTTAATTCCCATTATTTTAACGACTTAATTAAAATTAATTAAAGTTGGATATGATGATCCATCCGTAGGCTTGATCCTTGTGAATTCCGATTAGAGAAAAAACGGTTTATGTGTTTCAGTTCATAAGTATCGACGTTTTGACAATAGTTCATGTCGCATACTGAGTTACTTTGATAGTATTTTCTATTATTTTCACTTGATGCACGAAAATGTTTCCAATAGTTTTATCATGACTGGATATCAAGCAAAGTCCTGGCGTAAATACGAACATAGAGTCAATTGATTTCGTTCATTTCGTATATAATATGTCTTTAGTAAGCAGATACGTGTATTATAGGCAATTGTTTCTGTCTATGTAGAACAGCAATGATAGTGCTATGTCTCTTGAGTAAGTATCTGCGACGTTACTATAGTTCAGGACTCGACATCAGTAGGATTTCGAGACAGAGTATCTGCCAAGACGTTATCTGATCCTGTGATGTACTCGATTGAGAAGTCAAAAGGTTGAAGTAGAATGGCGTATCTTGTCAGCTTCGGGCTCTTGTGATTAGCACGACGTAGTGATGCCACCGCTTTTTGGTCCGTCTGTACCACAAAGGGTGCGCCTAATAGGAATTTTTCGAGCTTTGTGATCGCCCAAATGACGGATAGTAATTCTCTATCAACTGTTGAGTACTTGATTTCTGGTGGCTTCAGTTTCCGTGAGACGTACAGTGTGGGATGGAGGACGTCGTCATGATATTGGAGCAAACATGCGCCAATTCCGTAATTACTCGCATCTGTGCGGAGAATAAACATTTTGGAAGCATCAGGTAGTCTCAAAATAGGTGGGTTTGAAAAAATGTCAATAATATTAAGGAATATATTATTACACTCACTAGTCCATGTCACCTTCACTGGCATGTCCTTTTTTAACAGTGATGATAAGACAGCCGTGATAGATGACAGGTTAGGTACAAATCTACTGTAATATTGGACTAGTCCTAACAAGCTTCTAACCTGTTTCTTCGTTTGAGGAACGGAAATGTTTAAAATTTTAGAAACCGTACTGGGTAGTGTTTGGATATATCCTGCTCCAATAATGTGTCCCAAAAAAGTTATTTCGTGAAACGCTACTTGTAATTTTGTGGGTTTAGCAGTTAAATTGTTCCTTCTTAATGTGTCCAAAACGTATTCAAGACACAAAAAATGTTCCTCAAAAGATGAACTAAATAAGCATATGTCGTCTATGTATGTAATAATGTCTGGTCTACCTGAAAAAATGTGTCGCATCATGCGAACAAAGGTAGCTGGAGCGTTAACAAGCCCAAAAGGCATAACATTCCACTGGTATAGACCTTGCGGAGTGGAAAACGCTGTGTAGTATTTAGCTTTTTCGGTTAGTGGTATCTGCCAATAACCTTTAGTTAAGTCTATCTTAGTGAATATAGTTGCGGTAGATAGACGTGGCAGTAAGTCGTCGAGAAGTGGGTGTGGTTCGCTATCAACTATAGTTTGTGCATTTAATTTTCTATAGTCGACGCATAGTCTAATATTATTGTCCTTCTTTCGGACAATAACTAATGGAGAAGAAAATGGGGAATTACTAGTTTCAATAATTCCTAAAGATAACATCTGTTCAAGTTCCTTAGTAGTTTTAGTAAGAAAGTGTAGAGGAACAGAATATGGATGTACCCGAATTGGAGTATCATCGTTAAGAGTGATGTCATGACTAATGACTGATGTGTGACCTGGAACGTCGGTCAACACATCTGGATAAGATTGTAGAAGTTCAGCAATCTGTTGATGCTGTTGCGGTGTAACCGACGAAGAGATGGTTACGTCCCGCCAAGATTCAGTAGGCTGTACTACAGGTACAGGTAACGCTAACTGTACCTCAGGAAAAGAAGATTCTTCTTCCTGGATAACAGACAAATTAGAATAGTGACATGTAGGTACGAAAGTGTCATCTAGTTCATGAAAAATAGCTTGTAGATGTTCAGGTCGAGTATGAAATTGTTTGAGCATATTAATGTGAAATATTTTGTGATGTCCCTTAATGTCCAGGACATAATCAACATCAGAAATCTTATTGATAACCTGGTATGGACCGTTCCACGAGATGAGTAGTTTATTATCGTTATGTGGCAATAACACATAAGCTTGATCTCCTGGAAATAATTGACGTAATCATCTACCACTGTTTTGGAAAGTTCTAGCTTTCGCTTTAGCAGCCTCAGATGAAGCTGTTGCCATTTTGCAGGCATCAATAATGTTATTCCGGAGATTAATTACATACTCATAGGATGACTGGGTATCCTGAGTCATCTCGGAGTCAATCAATAAGTCTTTTATTAGTCCCATAGGACCTCTTGGTGGAGCACCAAAGACTAATTGAAATGGAGAGAAGCCAGTTTGTTCATGTGGCACCTCTCGATAAGCGAATAACACGGCTGGGAGTACTCTGTCCCAGTCCTGTGGATGGTTAACTGTAACTTTATGTAGCATTTGTTTGAGTGTGCGGCTAAGTCTTTCTACTGCACCATTACTCATTGGGTGATAAATGCTGCTGAGATTTCTATCTATATTCCAAGTCTTCATTACTTCTGTCGTAGTCTCAGATATAAATTGAGATCCATGATCTGACAAAAGTTTCCTAGGAAAACCTACTCTAGAGAAGATCAGGTGTAGTGCATCAGCTACATCTGTGGTGGTGGTTGTTTTCAATGGGATGGCTTCTGGCCATCGTGTGCATAAATCGATGCACGTGAAAATAAATCTATGTCCTCTGGCTGATGGTAAAAGTGGGCCAATAATATCAATGGCCATCTTGTCAAAGGGTCTCACAGATATGTCACAAGCCTGAATAGGCGCCGTGTGAAAGGCTCCTCGTGCTTTCACTTCTTGGCATATCGTACAGGAGCGTACGTACTGTGAAATATCTCGTGACACTCCCGGCCAAAAAAAAGAAGATAATACTCGAGAACGTGTCCGAGTATATCCCATGTGACCTGCGCACTTAGAATCATGTGCGTGTTGAAGTATGTACCGTCTAAAAGCAAAAGGTACCATGACCTGTTGTCTTACATGAGTTTTATCCATAAAACATCTTAATAAAATGTCATTTTTAATAATAAACCAATGACTATTATTATTGTTCATAGCAAGATTGTCAACTTTGTTGACCAGTGCAAAAAATTTTGTTAATGATCTGTCTTCCTTCTGTTTTGCAGCAAAGGATACTCGGTCAATAGTAGAATGAACCTCGATATTTTCATGTTTGTCTGTTTCCTTGTTTTCAGTGTCCATAGTCTCTAATTGTTTCGTATGTGCTCTGGTTATTACTGCATTTCCGATGCATAGATTATTTTTTTCCCATTCAATAATCTCTTCTGGTGTGCAATCTTTACTTCCGTGTATGCATCCCACCATAAGGTCGGCAATTGGGTTTCTTAACATGCATGCTTTAACGTTGCCTGTGAAAAAAGGTGTATTAATATGTATAATAGCAGTTGGATAACATTCTATGGTTCCTCCAAAGGTCATGCACCTGACATGTTCTCCAGTTGCACAATTTGGATGAACAAGTGACTGACGGATTCCGATCGTTGTCGATCCCGAATCTCTTAAAACTGAGACGACGGATCCATTAACTTTTCCCCTGTTGAAGATCAGCGAGCCTGTTCCGTCATTGACTGCTAGACTGACTTCTGGTAGAATGTGTCCGCAGTTCAGAACTGTCTCTTTTGCCTTCTGAAATATAAGATTACATTCTGGGCAACTATTTGCCACGTTATAATTCATTGCATAACATGTAGATGAAGACTGTATTTTGTTATTAGTAGGTGAACTCTGAACTCCAGGGGTTGTAGCAGTAGTAACGGCTGCCCCTGTATTATGATTATAATTTGTCGATCTACGAGAATGAGAACGATGACGAGAATAATCAGTTGAATTATCCCGTTGTCCTCTATTGTAACTGTTATCTCGATGTCTCGAGTTATAATTATCGCTGTTGTTCCAATTGTTACCATTATTATAATTATATGACCGATTATAACTTGAGTTACGTGGATTATTGTTGTATCTGGACTGAGGTGAATAATTTCTATTTTGTGTTCTTCCTCTATTAAAGTTATTGTTAAAACTATTACGTCCCTTATGAAAATTAATGTCATAGTTTCCTTTGAACCTACCTCTGTGTACACTGTGTGTTCTTGGTTTGTTATTATTATGATATGCCATATTGGAGGCTACAGGAAGAGGTTCTCTTATCAACGAGCCAGAAATGTTAGCATTCAGATGAGCGGTGCAGAAATTTAATGAAATTTTTTCTAACTCATCAATAGTTTCTGGTTTACGTTCTTGCAGATAAGCAAAGAACGGTGGGCTGACAGAAGATAATACTTTATCCCTCAATAACAAATCGACTAACTTGTCGTAAGATTTGTTGACACCTGCCAGTTCAACCCATCTGTTAAAAGTATTGCGTATGTTAGCAATAAACCCTGTAAAGTCTTTATTATTATCTGGCAACAAACTTTTGAAACGTAATCTACATGCCTCTTCGTTCAAGTGGAACCGACGCAATAACAAAGTCTTAATGGCCTCATAGTCTGTGGCTAATGTCGGATCAATATTTTGTGCTGCACTTGCAGGTTCGCCATCCAGAAATTCCTTGAGTTTAAGTGCCCATGCAGTTTTGTCAAGGTTATTGACCTTGCATATATCCTCAAAGCGCGCCAGCCATGATGACAAATCGTCAACATGTAACTTGAACGGCGGTAGCTTAAAGTAATAATTGCCCTTAAGTCGGTTGGATGAAGATCCAGATTGAGTATTATCATTTTGGCTTGCTGCAGCACCCTGCGAATGAAGTTTTGCTGTTTCCAATTTAAGCCGTTGCAATTCCATTTCTTGCTGCAGTATGATTTCCTGTCGTTTCAATTTATTCTCTTCTTCAATCCGTAGGATTTCATCTCTTGCCACCTTTCTTTCTTCTTCTTGTCTTAATTCTTCTTTCTCTGCCTTAGCAATCGCTTTCCCTTCCGCCTCTTTTCTTTCAAGTTCTTCCATCTCTGCCTTAGCAATAGCTTTCCTTTCCGCCTCTTCTGCTTTATATTTTGTAAATTCAGCCAATGCATAAGCCTCGAGAACTTCTATTTTTTTTCCAAAATCTTTACCATTTTTAATAAAATAGTCTAAGTTAAGCATCTTGACGTTAATTTATTTAAGTATTCAATCACTAATGAATAGTAATCACCAATAGAATCTATGTAGATACAGTAGAACTCCATTTATCCGAACCCCAATTATCCGAACATCCAATTATCCGAACACTTTTTCCAGAAAAAAAAAAAATCAGGCGCCACCAGTCACGTTAGACTACATTTCTGAATCTTTTGATGCGGTAAGCTTCAAATGTATGCGAACAATTTGTAGAGAATGGGATGGGCTAATGGTCGGTCACTTACGTACAGGAAGTCAGTTAGATCATAAAGTCAGTTAATATCTGGTTTACCAATCCAATGTACGTGTGCGTTCTAGGCAGAACACTGGCTAAACAGACAGTTCAACTTAAAATAATTGTGTCTGCTACTACAGCAGAATAATTTTGGTGTACAAGTATTTCTCTGTGCGATATGGCATCTTCCAGTAGGCCTAAAGCATATAAAAGGAACCGCAATCTTTTGTCAATTGAAACGAAAACAGAAATTATCAAGAGACTAGGAAAAGGTGAAACTGTGTCTTCACTTGCGAGGATTTTCAATGTTGGGAAAGTTACCGTCTCTGACATCAAAAGTAACAAGGATAAAATTAAGAGTTTTGCATCGACATTGGATAGTGAAAATGGGTCGAAGAAACGTAAAACCATGAGAAATGCGAAAGATTTGAAATTGGGAGAGGCTTTGTGTATATGGTTTGTGCAAAGAAGAAGCAAAGGAACCTATCTCTGGCTCTCTATTGTGTGAAAAGGCACTTCAGTTCAACAATCAACTTGACGGTCCTCCTGACTTTAAGGCTAGCCAGGGATGGTTAAGAAACTTTAAATCTCGTCATGGCATACGAGAATTGGAGATTCAAGGGGAATCTTTATCTAGCGATGCAACTGCCGCTGAAAATTTTAAAGAAACATTCTTGGCTTTTTTTGGAATAAGGCGGCTATTCACTCGATGATGTGTATAATGCCGATGAGACTGGCTTATACTGGAAATCATTGCCTCAAAAATCACTTGCATCTCAGCGCGAAGCAGCTGCCCCTGGATTTAGAAAGTGCAAAGAGAGAGTAACAATTTTGGTAGCCGCGAATGCCAGTGGAAGTCATCGTTTACCGGTGCTAATGATCGGCAAAGCCAAAAAACCACGTTGTTTAAAGAATGTGACATGTCTCCCATTGTGCTACAAAGCACAGAAGAGTGCTTGGATGAATAGTGAAATATTTCTTGATTGATATACAAATCAGTTCATCCCAAATGTGAAGAGGTTGAGAGAACAAGAAAAGAAAACTGGAAAAGTAATTCTTCTACTGGACAATGCATCATCTCATCCAGAGACGGATACATTGAATGCAGTTGATGCAAATTTTAAAGTAATTTTTCTGCCTCCCAATGTAACAGCACTGATTCAATCAATGGATCAGGGTGTTATAGCAAAGCTTAAAAAGATGTACAAGAAGAAAGTCCTGCGTCGTTTATTGTTGGCTGAAGATGAAGAAAGTGTGGTGGCGTTTTCCAAAAAGCTTAATCTCAAAGACTGCTGCTATATGTTAGCTGATGCTTGGACCACCCTGTCACAAAATAATCTCAACAAGGCTTGGAATAGATTGCTTGGGAAAGAAGGAGGAAATGAAACTACTGCAGTGGACACAAATGATGATTGCATAAATGAAGTTGTGGAACTGTTTCAAGCAATGCCCGGATTTTTGGACTGTAACAAAGATGATGCACACATGTGGCTAGAAGATGATAATGATTCTTGTTTTCAGTTTTTGAATGACGAAGAAATTTTGTCTTTTGTGCAAGAAGAAAAACAAATACATGTAGTGACCGATGATGAAGACTCCTCAGAAGTACATGATGTACTTGTAGATTATGAAGAAAACCCAAAACGTCGACCAAGTCCTGAAGAGGCCTTTATAGCACTAGAAACAGCGATGGCTTGGTACGAGCAAGAAGATGACAGCTGTCCTACACAGCTTCTGCTGTTGAAGAGAATGTGGGACATAGCAGCCAAAAGGAGACTATCCAGTTTGGTGCAAAAGAGGATTCCTCATTATTTTAAATAGTGGGCTACATCTGTGCAAGTACATGTATAAGTAAGTTGCGTCTGGTTTTGAATCGTTTGTAATGTTATTTTGAAAACATTTCTCTTTCTTAAAAAAAATAATTAATACAAGTAGTACATGCACTGCAGTGTAATGAAAAATTTTGGTGATACAGTGATCTAATACAGTGTGGGTATTATTATTACAGTACAGGTAAATATGTTTTATAGTGTATTTTTCTTGTGATGGTTAATTATTGTTAGACATATGTGTACATGTACTCGATACATTATGTAATCCAATTATCCGAACATTTGATTATCCGAACGATGCTCGGTCCCATGGGGTTCGGATAAATGGAGTTCTACTGTACTTGTAATTACTCAACGAATGAATAATCACTACAAAAAATTGCAATATTCCTGTACTGTTATTTATAAGTTCCACAAATCTATAATATTTTGTAAAAATATTATATATAACCACTAATATCTATCATAAATAGTTATGATAGTTAGTTATCTAAGGTGCTGAAATTATATCATGCACTTAATATTAGTATTCAATAATTATGGGTATTATACCTAAATAATTAGGTTATTTAATCTTAATAGTTACTAAGTTCACACTGTAGTACTGAGAAAGTGTACTAATTAACATTTAATATGTCTTAATATGTTATAAATTTATAATAATTAATCATAGTATATTATGTCATAATCATGAGCTATAAAGTGCATTGCCCATTTCTTGGACCACCACTGCAAATTGGTGCAAAGTCCCTAATTCCTCCTTAAAACTCATAAAAATTTAATCATATTAATCTACACTCTTATGAATGAATAAATTATAGTATTAATATTATCTTATAAATGGATGAAATGAAGACAAACAACACAATTTGTTAACCAAGGATTACAGAACAGTATTACCATACGACAAAGACATTTTCACAATAAAAATGCATTTATAACTAAGTTGACTAGACCGGAAGTGAGAGATCAAAGAATGAACTGAATAGAAAATTAACCTGCGTACACAAAAATTAGTGACGTATACATGGACTCATTAACAGTTGTACAAAAAATATAAACTGAATGATAGTAAGGTCAGAAAAACACGATAGATTACAAACATTGTTACAGAACTGAATAAAAATTAGAACTAAATACACTAGAATACCCCAGTTATAACACGACTAGACACCTAACATGCAAGGTCAATTAATTGCAAATACGAACGAATAAAAGTCATCGGAAAGCCATCGATGGGTTCTTCGTAAAAATGCAATTAACTAACGGCCTTAAGAAATCAGTTCGTGGCATCCAAGGAGCCATAGAATTGATTTCAATCCGCCGCCCATCCATACCCACGAATAAGGGACAACATCAACGACAAAAAAAAAAAAACCCAGATATAACATAGATATATAACAAATAGAGTGGACATGCCTGCACAGAGAAATGGACTTAGTATTGTGCTATATGAATGACAATCGTCCTAAGTCTAGACTTATCTTTAAAGGGCACCGGCGATGTCAAGTTCATCAACGGACTAGATTCATGCCTAGTACTGTTTGCTCCTTGTTGGCTGATAACCGTATTCCATCGTCTGGCCTTCTTGATCATGTAAATCTTCATCAAACCTGTAATGCGTTGAAGGTTGTACTTTCGAAGCGCGGCATCTACGCATGATGTAGTGACGTCAGATTGGCATTTCGTAGTCATGCGTTTAACGTCATATTTATGCAAATCATGTGACTTTCTTGTAATCGAAAACAGTTTGTGAAAGTATGTAAACAAGAAAAATTGTCCTTTTTCTTTCGATCCCCAGCGATGGCCAACCAGTTGTTGCGGTCGGTAAATTAGTCCAACGGATTGTTGAAAGCTTGATAGTCAATCGTGGTGACTTGTTTTACAGTTCATCATTTTTGCATCGTGCCTTCGATGTTAGTTACGCGAATGTGGGTTTAAATACTTTTAAAACCATGATAGTAATAATTGAATCTCCCAAATGTTCATAGACGGGATAAGTCATGTCTAGAGTCCAAACAAACAATTTATTATACATTCTGTAGACATCGTACGTTGATCATGAATTACATCACAAATATAATTTAGAATCCTATGTTGAGTCAGCTATCTTGCATATCAGTCCTTTGTCTCATACATCTGAATTACTGTAGGCAGAACGACATAACTATATGCACGCGTGGTTGGTAATCCCAACGACCGACAGTGAGATTATGCGTCTGGCACTAGTATAACTAAAACGGACTGTTAATTCATCTCGACAAGGTTTAGTCAATTACTAACCTGTAACTTCATCTTTCTTCATCATAACAGCGGACTGACCCATGTCCATAACAAAATACAATATAACTGTGTGGCATTCCATGCCCGACACTATAAGAATATAAAGACACGTCTTCTCCGTTCGACGGTCATTCAAGAAAGGGTCCCGTCTCTTGGTCACGGTGCGTGACTACCAACGCTGAAACGTCACAGCGTTCACTAGGCTAATAATACTTTTACATTACATTAAACGTTGTAACCCCTAAAATCGCATGCTGCTAACCTCTAGCAGACAATGCCAATTAATCTACCGTAACATGGCCCTACACGTTAATTTTAGCTTTTAAAATTAACTTCCCAAAGAAAAATACTGATCGGCTAGGACTGTATTAAAATCAAATAAAAGTACCACGCTAATAACTTATGGCTTGCCCAATTCGAATTTCCCACTTAACGAGCAAATCGAAAATTGACTATGGTTACACAGCTGGCAATATTTCATCAGAGAGAACGCGATTATGAATCTACGTGAGTATATATTACGAAAACCCCCACACTGACCTCGCTGACGTCATTTGCGTGGCTTTGGTCTAAGACCCAATGATCGCGCTGCATTTCAATAAAGTTTGACCCCGGCCAATCAGATTAGTAAACAACTCTGTCTCATACTGTTACTGCTCGCCAGTATTACGTACACGGTAAAAGGTTACTACCCCCATCCCCCGTTTAAACAAAGAATGTACTGGAGTATCGAATGATCTCCTAACCGTCGGGAAATAATGCTCAGCCCTCTACTGCTTAATAAACAAAAATGACCGCAATTATTTAAATCCCGAAAATACGTCTATTTGCACGCAATCGCTTTAAAGAGAAGAACCCTGGTGCAAATCTGCACTAAACCTTACCGTCATCTCTATATAAAACTGCAATCAATTCCCTACCAAACAAGACTAAACTCCGCTACTATTCATAGAGAAGAAACATAGTGCAGATTAGATAAAACTCTACCGTAATCCCTCCTTCTGAAAAAACGAAAATAATAAAAGGAGAAGATACATGGGGCCTGTTGAAGCCTAAATCACAGTAACTCCTCACAGCTTCCAAGGTATCTACCTGAGTGCAAGATTACTCTTGGCATCCACCAGATGTAGATAGAAGGTTAATGTCACTTCTACCTTAAGGGAGCTTCAATATATATTACCAGAAGTCAAGAACAAAAGCTGCTTAGGGCTGAGCAATTAGTAAACTTATTATCTGGTCCGTCGCCTTTTGTGAAGGGTTTAAGCAATGGTTTATCCCGTTCAAGCCCCCAGTTCGTGTAATCCAACGAAATCCCTCTTATAAGGTATAGCTCTGTTTAGTGTAAATAAATGTAAGTATTTATAAATAGATTAACTATTCTGGCTCATACGTTTGCTTTCATACATATAACCGAATCAACTATTATTGTTTAGTTTTAAAACAACAGGCAACAAATTTAATAGTGAAATTGTCTTTAACAGGTTAAAATAAATATGGAAAGATTAGTGGAATTTTGATAATTATAAATTTCTCGTCATTGAGACGTAGGTAGAAATTAAACTTTATACTTAAAGTTTAACTGAAATGTCCTTTTTGCAGGTGCCTTTTAGTTAGCATTTAGCTTGTATGAGTGATTCCTGCAGCTGTGGTTCATCAATTATGTGATGAAGAAAGCCTTCTCCACACTCTCTTCCACTTCAGGCAGTTATGGTGGATGCTTTTCTCGCACACAAGCGGCGTTAGTACCACAAATCGTCTGATGGCTTGTAACCACGAACTCCTGACAAACAAAGAAACAAATGCTTGCTTAGTACATTTGTTCACCGCAAACTAACAGGCCCATTGTCATGCGCTCCACCCACCAATGTTAACCTTATAGAAGAATTAAATTCCCGAGCACACGGTGTAACTCAGGGAATATGATGAAAATTCACCCATATTCTTCTGGGTGTTAACTAGGAAATTGCGTCTGGAGTGCGTGAATAATGATTTGCATGAATTACAATTAAAAAAGGAACATACATCTCACAAGATAATATGTTATACCGGAAGCACATATGATGTAGTCATCACTCATCACTGCTCCAGTCGGAGTCTGGGGTCGCTCTGCTGTCGGGTTTCCCACACGACTAGTCAGAAACAATCCCCAGCTCTTGATGTAGTGGTTCATAAATATACTATTTTTATATGTTGAGGTTGCCAGCCTCATATATATCCACTAGCAAGAAAACTTGTTAAATTCACGTTTGTAATAGAAATGTTCACAACTTACCCCAAATTTTTGGGAATACACAATCTCCTTGCGCAGATTTTCAGATGGACTCGAGCAATTTCCGTTCTTATGCTCTCGAATCAATTTCGTTTGAGAAATTCCTCTTATGACGGTGTTCTATGAATCACTTGGCCTGGGAAACCAGTAATTCCTCTTCGACGGGTGTTCTGCGATACTCTTGGTCTGGGATATTATTTCTCTTATGACTGATGATCCAATTCCTAGGTTTTCCAGTCTTGTATTTATAAAGTTCTGGTCCTGAAGTTTTACAGTTTGTGTATTTAAATATGCGGGTTTACTCTTAGGGTTTCAGAGTTGCCCAAATACTGTCGATCTGTCACTTTTGATATAGGAATTTTAGGTCCGATACTTCTTTTCCTGATTGTTGGGACTTGCTCAGTTGAAGTTGCGAAGCTGTCTTTTCTGTGTTTCTGAGTTCACTAGATTATATCTCTCATTCTCAGTTCAATTCACAGATGGTGTTTCCGCCGAATGTTCCAGTAGAATACATTGTTTATTCCGGCATCTCAAATCAAACCAATCAAATCTCTCTAGCACTGTTTGGGTGGGGAGGTTTTTTAAGTTCAAAATATCCCCTCACGTGTTTTAATATTAAATGTAAAACTCCACGCGTGATCTCTTTATTATAAGACGTAATATTGTTCCGGCTGCACCTATCTGCCTCCCACAATATTGTGACCATGTTTTCCTGGCATAATGTCTTCCGCCAAGATGTCTACACCAACAGATTATCTTATTATCGCCTTTATCTACGTGCCTCCGCCAGACAGATGTCTGGTCAGACAATGTTGTCTACTTTCATCGTACGCACAATACAAGCTTGTATCAACACGGTCAGCAGTTTTTCACTGGGGTCAAATGTTGGACTGTCGCGTTTCAAAGGGTGGTCAACCTGAGCGAATAGATAAGCGTATGACCGGTATAATTACCTGGTATTATCGCATGTACCTTGCGGAGTGTAAACAATTTTGAGTGTAAAGCAGATACGTCCGTAGGGGAGTAGAGTTTTTTAGACTTCACCCTACTAGATTCAGCATGGAGAAAAAAAAGGTGCATAAAATATGCCACATAATAATGAATGAAAGGGCAAATATTATGCCAAATAAATGCGATGAGTGAGAGGAAGAGAAAAATGAATAAAAAAGTGATACTGAATGAGTGGACGTGAGATCGCACAACCGTATTGTCACACTCTTACTCCGTCTGGAGCTGGCGATAAGCGAAAAGTCAATGTGGCAAGCTCACTCTTTCGCAGCGCGTCGCCTATAACAAAGGAGAAAATAACCACGAGATGGGGGTGGGTGAGAGGTTTGACAAGATGTGATAAGATAACCTTGGTCGATAGGAACCAAAAAATGCGATAAGGAGAGAGTGAAAAAAAAGGAAGGGGACAGGGGAAAGTTAAAGGAGGTCACAGAAAAATGTAATGGTCGAAGATTTGATTTGCCACAATTCCATACACAACCAGCGTGCTACAGGAACAATCAGCATTCAAACACATTGACAAATGTCTTTATGGATTTACTCGGAGTGCAATGCTGTCGATTCTGACCAACAATACTCTACGTACACTTTAAATCTCTGTAAGTAGGGTATTTCATTAACCGGAGTTGGGGCACAGCACGAAGAGTGGCCACCGCCAGATCAAAGTGGAGACAATTTGTTGCTGTACTACCCTACACGACTCCACTACACGTGATAGCTACTGACTGCTTTGTCAGCCAGAGGCTAGGGATCCAAGAAGAAGAATAGGTTATATGTATTGAGTGGTGTAAAAAAGTAAATAATGTCACGTGCGACAAATGTTAAGTTAATCTTTTAAACTGGAGTTTTGGTTCACATCGTAACGGGTTTTCTAAAATGGCGCCAACTCGTGCAATGTTCGCGGCGAAGTCTTTTTCCTTTATATTTCATCGGTTTTGTATGTTTTAGTAGTTCTGTAAATCTGTGTGCTTCTTGACCTTTTAGTCATACTACTTTTTTGCCCGCTGAAGTTTACGTTTTTATTTTCATTTGCATTGTCGGTGTGACTATTTCATGATGTTGAGCAGTATTAAAATCACAGCCTTTGCGTTAAACGGTTTCTTTAAAATGATCATCTAATATCAGTGACTAGTGTACGACAAGTACAACCTACTTCTCATAAAAGGTCACTTGATTTTAGATACAGACCAGTTACTATTGAATCTTAACGAGTCTATCTGAAGAATGTAGCTTTGACTTTACACTTCCAGGTTCCTTTCCACCATGTATTATAAGGAATTAAGGAATTATATTTGATGCCCTTAATCGTATCACACGCGTCACTCGTCAGATGGCACTCACTACTAAACCTTCTGTTCAATCTGACAGACTCAAACTGGTTCTAACTTTCCATCCTCACTGCCTGGCGGTAAAGAGAATTCGGTTTCGACATCTGCCTATTCTCAACTCTGATCCTGATACCAAAGAGTTATTTCGTGATACACCTTTGGTAGCTTGTCGTAGGGATAGGAATTTTAGGGATATTCTTGTACACAGTCGCTTGCGACATTCTAGCCCATCTTACTAAACCGTGCCAACGCCGGATATGCAAGACCTGTCCGTTTGTACTCCAAACTCAGACAGTCACTTTTCCTAAAGGAAAATTTATCATTAGAGAGTCTTTTACGTGCGAATCCAGAAACCTGATTTATGCTATCATCTGCAAGAGATGTGGCATGACCTATATTGGTGAAACTAGTAGGCGTTTGGCAGACAGGTTTCGTGAGCACTTGAATGACATCTATCAGGACAAACATTTACCGGTGGCCCTTCATTTCAATAGACCTGACCATTCAGGTAATTCCGATATACATGTCACTGCCCTGCGTTCATGTGCCGGTAATGACAAGACTCGCTTTTCGTTGGAGAATCGACTTATTTTTAAAATGGGCGTTCTAGCTCCCGGCGGTTTAAATATACAACATCATTTTGCATAAATTCTGGTAGCTTTTCTCTTTTTCATTCTTTATTCGTTGTCTTTATGATCCATCTTCTTATGTTTTTGCTTTGGTTCGTTTCGTATCTTTTTATATCTCTTGTTTTGTCGCTATCGCGCGTCACTTCCTTGCGAATTCTGTGACAAGAGACTACCGCTTTCTTCCACGGATTTTTTGCATCGAGCTAAGCTAACTTTAACTAGTTCCACAGTTTTGTTTATTCTTCTTTTTTCGTTTCGTTGGATTATTTACTTTCTTGTTTCAGTATTTCTTTTAGATTTTACGGTTTTCTTGTATTGTTATTTACTTTTTCCATCTGCTTGTATCGCCCATTTTTTGTATGTTTCTCATCATCGTATAGTTTTGTAGTACCTATATGTAATTTTGGTCTTTGTCACCTGTTTGTGGCTGACGAAGGGTAAAACCCGAAACGTCCCTTGTCTCATGTGAACTGTTATTAGTAAAACTGATTCAATACCGTTTTATTAGTTTATAAAATTATAAGGAATTATAAACATAGAGCAACAAATAATTCTCATTTTCTAGAGCACATTCCGTGCAGCACTTCAGGATATTTCTGCTCCCATGAGATGTTAAAGGCTGATTCGGCAGACATTGTTAAGATCTCTGCACGCGCTGGTTGGGTCGATTCAACCTTCTAACCAAAATAACACCCTCCAGATAATTGTGGTATTGTGTGACATACTTCAATGCGCTGTGCCAAAAAAGCTATACCAGCTCAATCAATGCTTCATGGAAATATCATAGCTCATTTATAAAACAGAAACGAAGCTGAACAGCTTGTTTTTTTTTTTTTTACATTGCCATTGGCGAGATCAGGGGCACTGAGTAAGGAATTACCCTGGATACAGCCATGCTTGCCAAAATAATATCAGGTACAGTATATTCAGTAGCTTAAAAAAACTGAACTGATCCCATCATAGCCGTTTTGATAATAGGACTGTCCTCCTTTAGTTATTGGTGAAATGAGGTCCGGGGCCTTCCTGCAGCGACTTATCTATTCCACCTTATAACCTCATGATTAATATTAATCACTTCCCACCGTTAATGTAGTTAGTTCTTCCACTGCAACTTGTCCGACAAGACGGCTGTTTGTTTTTCTTGTGAACTGGTAAAAACTAGTGCCCTTTATATATAGAGTGACGACAACTAAAATTTGGCCGCCATTTTCGGTCGTACCCATATTGCAGGAAAGTGGACCCGATCATGAGTTTCGGACCCAATTTGCATTATAATTTGAAATAAAATTAGATGGAAATACAGTAGCACATATTTGTACTATTATTTGTATTTCAAGTAACAAAACAAAAAGAAGAAAACTAGTTTACTTACCGGTTTATTGAAAAGAATCAGTAGCGTGGATTTTTAACACATACTCCGTTGAATTTTATATTCCGTTAGAATTCCACTATTTAGCAACAAAGATTTTATTATAGTTTTATTATATAATTATATAATATAATTTTATTATTATTATTATAATATATATATATATATATATATATATATATATATATATATATATATATATATATATATATATATATATATATATAGATATATATATATATATATATATATATATATATATATATATATATATATATATATATATATATATATATATATATATTTATATATATATATATATATATATATATATATATATATATATATATAATTTTTATTATTATATAATAATAATATTATATAATTTATTATATAATTTTGTTATCATGTTATTATAATTAATAAATATTAATAAAATATAACAAATATAAAATTTTATTATATTATATAATTTTTATTATATAATTTTGATATTTTATATATTATAATTATACAATTATATAATTTATATTATATAATTTAAAATTATATAAATTATATAAAATATATAAATAATATAAAAATTTACAATTATATGTTATATTTATAATATATATAATTATATATATTATAATTTGTATTATTATATAATAATAATAATATATAATTTATTATATAATGTTATATAATTTTATTATATATATATTTTATTATATTATACATATGTCGACGAAGATAACCTATGCTCTCCCAGCTGTTGTCGACATATCTCGACTGCAGCGTGCAACGTTTTTTAGCATTAGAATGTGTGTACACGTGACTTCACCCCCGGATGTTAAGTTTTAAACTTATCTGAGAGAGAGTTAGCTTCCGTTTCCGATCTCCTTTAGTAATGGGTGCATCCGCGTATATTTTCTGTGAATTTTTTCAATCGAAATGAATCGGCATCGAACACGCTGCCATTTTCGCTCTAATTTTATTGAATTTTGACGCCATGCGGTGGGGATGAGATTTTTGTCTTTATAAGCGCTGATATCGGTTCTCAGAATATGTTTGATGGCCGAGATGGAAACGAAAGTAGAATGGCATTGCTAGTATGTATAATTTTAGGGGTTAGGATTAGGAATATCAGAAAGTTTTAGGATTACGGCCGAATGTCACTGCTGACGAGGGAGTTTGTTGCTTTGCTACTGATGATGGGTGTAACGAAAAGATCGTCATTTGATTTGTATTAGTCTATTGGTCAAATGACTTTCATTGAGATGCAAGGGATATGGACCCTTCGTTTGCTGGTTATTTTTTTAAAATTTTTTTTTAATTTTAAAATTAAAAAAAAAATTTTTTTATTATTTTAAATTTCTTTTCCCTTTCTAGGGAACTGCATAATATAGTCAAACAATATTTATCACGAACAAATGTTAATATTAGTGTCTGGGAATGTGAAGGTCTGATGCTGTTCTTACAATGCATATGACTTTTAACAGATGAAAGTCAATTAAATATCTGTTAAAGTCAGTTATATAACTGGAACCACCAGGCCTTTACACCCCTTCATTTTAATATAATTCTTGTTCAGTTTCTTCTTGATTTTGTTTGTTTTTTGTTTTTTTGTTTATTTATTTAACGTATTAGCATAATTGTTCTTCTTCTTCTTTGATCCTTAGCCGCCGACCGTCAAAGCAGTCAGTGGCCATCACGCCTAGTAGCGTCTTGTAGGGCAACAACAAATTGATTCCACTTTGCTCGGTCGGTGGCCATCCTTCTTACAGTGCCCCAACTCTGGTTCATTCTTTGCATCTCAGCCTCCACAGTATTGTCCTGACATTCCAAAATCATGTCAGTGGCTTCCTTTCGGCTGTCACCACTGACAGTCATACGAGCCACAGACTCCGAATGTCCATCCCGCAGCAAAGTTTGTTCATTTATTGTTGTTTCCGTAACTTCAATGTTTTTTTTACATAGACAGGGGTGTCAGCCCTATGCTAAAACCCCCAACCTGGAGGACCAGGGTACCAGCTTTTGTCTGACCCCTACCCACACAGACCAGTCCAGCTTGGTTGAACCTAC
The DNA here is from genome assembly GCA_024509875.1 of Oreohelix idahoensis. Lineage (NCBI taxonomy): Eukaryota > Metazoa > Mollusca > Gastropoda > Stylommatophora > Oreohelicidae > Oreohelix > Oreohelix idahoensis. The sequence continues at coordinate 52,698 of JAMPIV010015715.1, read as the reverse complement.
CAGGAGTAAAACTCCCACTGGCATAGCTCTGGGGATTGTCAGGGTACACAAGCTGCCATACCGCTGCAAGGTATAGGTACCATTGATGGCAGTAGCATAATTGTGATTGTCAATATTTACAATGATTTGACAAATGTGATGCCACTTTCTCATCGGCAGTTGTTCATATTATTTGGAATTGAAAACAATATATATCCTAATTATAACCCATCAGAGGTTGAACGGGATATTTTTCTGCATTAATTTAAAAAAAAAAAAAATCTTACTCGACGCTTATTCCCGCTACTAACCCAGGTATTGTCGACAAAAAATGGCGTCCACGTCGTTCAGCCTCGTTTTCGATTCTGACTCAGTTGACGTCACTCTATATAGAAATAAGGGCACTAGTAAAAACCACCTCGTGGACCAGTTCATTATTCCTTCTTAATTCCAATTTAAAGGTTAAATAATCATTTTCTGTATGAGGTTGCGCTTCTCTCTCTCTCTCTCTCTCTCTCTCTCTCTCTCTCTCTCTCTCTCTCTCTCTCTCTCTCTCTCTCTCTCTCTCTCTCTCTCTCTCTCTCTCTCTCTCTCTCTCTCTCTCTCTCTGTCTCTCTCTCTGTCTGTCTGTCTGTCTGTCTGTCTGTCTGTCTCTCTCTCTCTCTGTCTCTCTCTCTCTCCCTCCTTCATTCTGTGAACATGGCCACATCATCTCAGGCTGTAGCTTTTGCAGCATTAGTAGTTAGTGGAGAGTTTTAACGTATCTCAGTTTCTTTGTATACATGTTTTTCTACGTACGGTGAAACTATCATTCAGTAATATATTCATAAGAGTATTCTGTTCACAAAATACTGTAACTGAGTTTCATCTGGTCTTCCGCTTTCTGTTTTGTATTTTGTTATGCAGGTGTCTGAGTTGTTTGTTACTACTTAGGTCTTAAAGTTATCTATTACTGTAAGTATGATACTATGTACGTATTTGTAAAATATTGAAACATTTTTTGTAACTTTTGGTGACGTTAAAGTTATTTATTATTTTGTGTTGAAGCTGTCTATTTATTGATGACAATTGTTTCATGTTAAGTAGAAATTGAAATACTCGGATATGTTATTTGGTGATTAAAAAATAAAGTTAAAAATTAATGCCACATAATAATGAATGAAAGGGCAAATATTATGTCAAATAAATGCGACGAGTGAGAGGAAGAGAAAAATGAAGAAAAAAGTGATACTGACTGAGTGGACGTGAGATCGAACAACCGTATTGTCACACTCTTACTCCGTCTGGATGTATAGATGCTAAAGTTGTTTATTGTTCTTTGAATGTTAAAGTCTTATGAACTTTATGAACACTATATACCCTAATTATAACACATATGGGGTTGAACCGGGTATCCCTTGCACACGACAAACACCAGTTTTCAAGTGCAGGGTTCAAAAACCAAACCAACATTATGACTGTTGCTTAGATGCTGAATTGTGTTGATACGTAATGTTCCCGCAGTGAAACAGGTTTAGTTCTAATTTTTCTATTTTGCACGTGTACGAGTATATTTAATTCATCGACGAATGGTGGTGTCTTGTTTAGTCCTTTTATATTTTTATAATATACTTTTTAAAATAATATAAAATAATATACTTTACCTCTACTCTAGCCCAGAAGACGATCATCATTATCATCTCGGTATTAGAAGATGGAACGAATGCTATTGGAAATATCTGCGGTCTATGCTATGTGGACCGTTAATTTTGTCAACTGACAAGTTTATTACGTGAGCCTTAAGCAAAAACAAAGCAGCCAATTATCCACGCAGCTTTACATTAGTTTATCTCGTTTCTCTGCCTCTTTTCGGCTTCTATCAAGTGTGTCTTCATATGTGCCACAGGTGTTGGACGGGAAACTATGAGACAAAATATTTGAGTTGTATTCTAGATGTGACAAGGTAAGTGTCTCACAACAAACCATCCCAGCTTTCGTGGGGTAGAACATAAACCTGAAACCAGGTTTAATTTCAACAGGGCCATCAATTATATCAGAACAGATGAATACACAACCGGTAGATCGTGCAGAACCAATAATAAACACATTAGACACGCTGGCTGGAGCATGAGAAGTAGCAGCATAAATGAGCTCTCTCTTCCACTCAGTCTTCTGACTGACTTGTTTAAGGTGACACACAGTCAAGTCATTAGAAAATTGCACGTTGCTGTGACACTTCAGCACTTGACAAAGGATACTGACGTGTCTGATCTGATGTTAATAGAATCTTTAGGTGGCGCTAGTTATCTTTTCATCTTCCTGGCTTTTCTCGAGTCTTAAAACATCATTAGCATGGCAATGTTAAAGCTTTCTTTTTTTAATGAGAGAGGTACTGGTGTACAGGAAGAGGAAACAAAATAATAAGAAACGGTTGGTCAACCAAATAAATATGTTAAAAAAAACATTTCCTTTACAGGTGTGCTAGTTGTCATATCTTGCATTTTGCACTGTGTCACATAATTTTGGTCGATCTCGTCCGTTTCGGCAGTATTTAGCTACCTTTATGGGGCGTGCGAATTTCATGCACGGTTCATTGGTCGGCACCTTTTCTTTCTTTACTTTCCAACAGGTAATTGGTATTTTCGAGTCATTGTTTGCACTTCTTCCTGTAATAAATGTCTGTTTACCTGTTCATCCCTGGTGAAAGAGTAGACGGATGATACAATCTTGACCGACTGTCATGTTGGTAAAATTCTCGTGTACCAGAAATTGAGCGCCGGATTCACACGGACATGGCCAAGCGAGCTTGCTTATCGCTGATATGGCTAGGGTGAACTTCTAATTATTGTCGTGAAGAGTCACAGCCCAGATGGTCAAACGAGGGTCGGTATTTGCACAAGTACAGGGCGATAGATTATTGTTACGTAGACATTATTTGTGATAATGTAGGGAGTTGTAGTTGCAATCATTAACGCGAATCGACGGATATAACAATTCCATATTTGGAAAGTGACCTTTTAAATAACACGCAGAATTTTCCTATAACACCATTTCTGATTGGAGCCTGGTCTAATAGTAAACAACAACGTGCGTGGGACGAAAGTTGCAATATAACCTGACACTTCAGTCGGTTGAAAGCACTGTTGTGGTGGGTTTAGATGTTAAGAAGAATGGTGTGCATATAGTTGTACTTGAGTGAGATCAACTGTGAAGGTCTCTGAGGTAAACAATGGACAGCTGTGTTACAGAGTACCTTTTTTGTTACCACCCTACAATCTCAGTCTAAGTTATATTTTTATTGACTAGCGTGACTGAAAGCTACATAAAGTGTCTAAGGTATTGTAAGAGTGTTGTTAAAGAATCTCAATACAAAAACATATACAAACATATATTAAATACTATGAGAAACTCAACTAACTCCAGCTGTTAAATTTTATATTGAAAATTTCTTTTGTAAACTTTATTGGTCCTGAGCCTAAAGTTGTTTTGGTCAGGACTCCAGTTCAATGAGAATCAATTTAAATGGATAAATATATTTACAAATATATATAAAGATATTTACATACAACAGACAATATGTCCATAGGACATTGTTACAAATTCTCAAGTTGATATTAATTACTCTAATTAACTACTGGTAAGGGGAAGCAGGTTGGGGATTATCATCATCCCAACATTCTTTTGTTTCACTAGTATTGTTTATGTTAGTCTTTTAGAGGACCGTTTTAGTCTATACAGGAGATTTTTCTTTAGTCGTGATAAGTTGTCCCAGGCCAGATATTTCACTTATCTGGGTCCTGGAATCACAGCAGTTGCAGTCAGTTTGGCCAAACACTTCAGTCTCCTCTGGTCTTTAACTTCTTAATACCAGCAGGTGCCAGAGACTCTTAGAAATAGTGCTGAATTTCTCTATCGTCGAGTACCAGCACCAGACAAGTGCCAGCAGGAACCCCTGTCAATGCAAGTTATGGTTCTGTCTTAATATCAAACTAATTTCTCCTAATTTACATGTAAACATACATTCAATACAAAAGAACATGGTCAGCTCTCTCTGACAACCCTGCTTCTACACTTTAGTTTGATGGAACAAATGGTACCAGTTTTCTTTCTTCTTCCCTAATAGATGCTACGCCTCTGTCATTCCTGCAGTACTTTTCCATGTAATAAGATAGGTGTAATGTCCCTGTATGACCATCATACATATAGTCCTGTAGTTCTAATACTTCTTGGATGGTCCATTATATGATGGATCAACATCTAGGCCATGCCTAAGTCTGCTATGGAACCATTTAATTACAATCTTTTTTCATGGCCTTTTCTTACACACAACCCTTTTTAAATTAAAAAGTCAATAAAATCAATCTTACCACATCACAAGGAAATATAAACAAGTAACGATGAATTAGGCAATCGAATATGGCACACTTTCATCACTGCCTCTGTTCAGACTGCTTTCTGTTGTTATTTATTTTAAAACAAAGCACAAGTCTGCTCATCGCTTCTTGTTCCTCTGAATATTTTGAAAAAAATGGCAGCGAGCAGCTTACTATTTCGTTAAAGTAAAAGGCTTTGGCCAATGAGACCCAGCATCTCTTTATTTTTTTGAATGAAACTTTTAAAAAAAATATCTCAACCTACTATGCGTTACTATTACCAACTAGATTTGTATATTTAGGTTAGCCAATAATATTTCGGCTTCCTTCAAATTTCATCCAATCCCCTTCATCGTACTATCTTAGCCTTTCTTTCACCTAATTTTTTCCACCCAAAAAATATGCTATCCAATCTAAGCAGATATGACTTGACCTGACAGTATCTCCGATTCTTTATGTATTATTACCAATATTTGATTATCTAATGGACTATTTAGATAACTAACTACATATTCTTAGTCAGCAAGTCTTCAGGTACACGAATATATGATTTTTATGGGGCTAAGTGGCTTGGTTCAAAATTCTATCTTTTTTCCATGTTAGTTGTTTATTTTTAAACTACCTCCTGTTCAATTCTTTTTCCATGTACTTTCAAGCTAATTACTAGAGTCTCTCGTAATACACGAGAATTACGTCATTCGCAACAAGAACTAAGCGTGTTTTCATGACCGTAGTGTCCACATGTTCTAATGTTTTCCTCGTATTTTGAAAACCGCCTAAGGCAAGGCTAGGAAGTTAGTTTTATTTTTAGAAACAATGTGAGACGTGATTTGCGTTGGGTTATCTATCCGTTCTCCTCCCTTCCACAATGCATTCTAGGCACATTTTTCATTTGAACTTGGAAAGTGGTACGTTTGTCCCAAGGTTGAATTTGAAAACTAGGGTGCCCTTTTTGGTTCGGCCAATGCGTTATCAAATAATACACTGAAGGCGTAGGCGACAACTACCATTCTCGCTGAAAATTTTTAGTACTATCCTATCTTTGACTTTATGCACTATACTGTTATATGTTAATTTAGATATTGTATTTAGAAGTTCACCCCAACTGTGTAATTCAACTGGCCAAGAGACCAGCCAGACAGCCAGAGTAAAGAATAGGATCAGAATTCTATTTATCTGACCGGACCTTGTTTGGGCATCTTGAGGACTTATATCCCAGAAAAACTCTAGCTATTAACACGGAAAAACGGAATTCTAGGAATCTGAACACGAAGTCTGAGTGGGAGCTTATTGTAAAATAACACCCCAGAACATGTGGAAGAGGCATCTTAAACAAGCTGCCTTAACTATTTCTCTGAGCCAGAAGTCTGTGATCCCAAAGACAATTTTGGGGTAAGTTCCACATTTATAAATCTGTATTTTGCATTATTAACAAGTGAAATAACATGTGAATAATGACATGTGAATGTGAAAATAGCCAGTGGATGCCCAAGTCATACGAGGCTGGCAACCTCAGCATATAGAATGATGATTTCATAAACCACCTCTGCAAGGGGTGGTGACTTCTTTATGCGAGTTTCTAATAGAGAACCAACAGCAGAAATAGTCCCAAGTTCCATATGGAGCATGGAGTGAATGCTGAGAGAAATAATGTACATACTTATTATATTGTTAACCTTTTCAACCAATGTAGAGGTAAATGTAAACCTATTCAGTCTAAATGTAATGAAAGGTTTCCGATCACTGGGATTAAGATTAATTCTCAGAGATGGTAAAGTTCTGAGGTAGATGGGATGGTGGAATGAAAAGAGGGGGCACATGAGTGTGTGTCAGGAAAACTCAATACTCAAGAGGGTATTTGTTCTCTTCTCTTGTGACACTAGCCGGGGGTACCAAATGAGGGTCCTATCTCTGGAACAAGTGAGGGTATAAGTGGCCTGAAGCCGACGCTAGACACCATCATCAGACGGATCTTAGAGACGCTGGACCAGCTTTGTGATTACTCCCTGATACTTCTTGGAACGTGTCACAACTTTCAGACTTGACCAGGGACGATTGAACCAGTCAACTTTCTGCAAAGAACCAAACATCAGCGGGAGCAGACACCATCAAACTTTTGGCAGCTAAGTACAAACTTAAAAGCTGCCAAGTGAACTGTCCATTTTTCGAAAACCATATCATCACCCTGTGATGATTACTTTTTTAAAAGAAATATTCATTTTTAAATTGTTAACCATAATTAATGATTAAATTTGTTATTTGTTTATATACAAATATAACGTTGATTTAATCACTTTGAATGTACTGCACCCGTATGTCTCAAGTCAATTTCTTAAATACACTTAGCCAGAGCTATAAAATAATAAGAAAGAATTTCGCTGAATTAAATCAGCTGGATGCTTGAACGAGCTAAATTATAAGATAATCCATCTCTACAAAAAGCGGCGGGTCAGATATAAAGTTAACTTGCTCAGATTCATTCAGCATTGTTCTTGACTTCTGAAATATCTTGTGAACACTCCCTCGAGGTAGAAGCATCATTATCCTTCTATCTACAACTCTGCCAAGAGTAATCTTGTGCGAAGGTAGACACCTTTGAAGACCCAAATTAGATACTCTAGGTTTTGGTCACTGTTGGACCACTACTGCAGAGCAAGAGGAGGCAACCCGTGACACACTGTTCCTACAACGATACGATCTAAATGGAGAGGAGATTACTGAAATAGTGATAACCGGGGGGGGGGGGCGGGGGGGGGGGGGGGGGGGGGGGGGGGGGGGGGGGGGGGGGGGGGGGGGGGGGGGGGGGGGGGGGGGGGGGGGGGGGGGGGGGGGGGGGGGGGGGGGGGGGGGGGGGGGTGGGGGGGGGGGGGGGGGGGGTGAGGAAGGAATTAAGCCAAGAAGGGCCTCTAGGCTTTTTGGTGTTTCGCAATAATTTTAATATTATTTTTTCAAACCCCTTAGCATGGTGTTGGTACATTGTAGTATTATTAATAAAATGGTATGTTTGTTTGTTAGCATTACTTACCACTTTTATTAGAAATTTTTTTTTATTAATGTTTATTACACGACAAGCATGGGAAACAAAGAGCCAGGGATCCAGACCCCCAGGACGACCCAGAGTCCGCTGGGAGGACAACATTAGACAATCTTTGAAGGACCTAGGACTAGAATGGAACCAGGCCAGGAGGAAGACAGCCGATAGGATAGTCTGGCGCTCTCTCTTCCAAACCTCTACACCTCACGGTAGAAGGGGAACGACTAAGTAAGTAAGTAGTACTATTACACAATAAACCCATGTTATGGAAACATTTTTCTTGTTTTTCTTTCAACAAATTTTTCAATAACTGGCAAGAAATCAATTTTTCTAACAGTAGAATATTCTACAGTCATCATTGCCAAATTGTTCAATTTAACATCCTTCGTGGTGGATCGTAGATAGTTTTTAACCCGTTTGAGTGCAGAAAATGACCTTCTGCAGTTGGTTGTTAAAAGTGATAAATAGACGCGAAGACAAATTAATACATTCGGAAAGACTTCTTGAAGGCCATTGTGTACAAGGGTTCTAAACATGCGAAGGGCAATTGAAGACTTTCTGGTTTGATTTTTATCTTTTTTTAACCCTATCTACTTCCCCAATATATGGTTTAAAATGAATAAGTTCATCCCCAAAACAGTCACGAAGATCATTTTTGTAAATAGACACAAGCTGGTCAGCCGCTTGTTTAAGCTCATCACTACCCAAGGGAAAAAAAAATCACAGAGGAATCCAAACTTTGTGGACACTTAAGTAAAAGCTTCAAGCCTCTTATGCTAGGAAGTTGACAAGTGGGCATTGATGGGCAGCTAAGCCTTTATTCTAAAACATTCCATGGCAGAAAATTGCGTGAATTATGGGGGTCCATCTTAGATTAGAGGTTGTACACTTTTCTTTCTCTGATATTCCTCCCTGTAAGCGGAATGACCAACCTTGCTCTTTGCTTTTCCTTAACACTCCTCAAACTTTTATTATTCTACATAAATCTAAGCATTGTTAATTTTTTTTAAACCATATGCTCCGGCCCCCAAGAGCTCCGGGACCTTCTTAGCCTATTGCAAAATCCGGTCCTGGCGATAACTGTCACATACTCTCCACATATGTTACATTGGAAAACATGATATCATTCCTCGTAAACTATCAAATTAGGTTACGTTCAAACTGTATATACTCGTATTTTTGGAGGTGTCACTAAAAAACCTTAATCAATATCGATAATGTTCTGCTCTGATATAATTTTGTAATGGAATATACTTATTCATGCTAATTTAATAATGTAATAATATAGTTCTATCTTCTTCTTCTTCCTCCTCGTTCGCCCTTAAACCTTTATATTAATGACATTTAAAGGCAGTACTCAGCTCAAAAGTTTTTCGTGGAGAGAAGCAGATTGTGCCATATGTTACTCCGTTCACTGCTGTGTATTGGGCAGGACTGTAGCAGATGTTTAGCTGTCATGTATTTCATCTACGTGCATGCAATTAGAATGACAGCAGCACAACCTGGTATTGCTATGGGGCTACAGTGTTAGCAGGACGGCAGCATCAAGTATTCTGTACAAGTACAAATTTCATTCTGTGACGATACGGTTGCGCGATCTCAAGTCCACTCCGGCAGGATTGCATTACATTTCCGTGCGAGTGATATTTTCTTATTTTTCTCTCCCCTGTCATTATTATGTGGCATATTTTATGCACCATTCTATGCTGGATCAGTAGGGTGAAGTCTCTAACGCTCCACTCCCCTACGGAAGTATTTGCTATGGGACTGTCTTTTTTATGTTTACCACTCCTCATACTTATTTACATTCCACCAGGTGAACTGGGGTATTATCGTAACAATACCCAGTCATTATCACCGGTCAGCGTGCGAGATTCTTATCATGAAAAGACGGTCTCGCCCGATCAACATCTATAAAAGCCAATATTGTCTGTCTGAGATAGCCGTCTGAGGTGGACAGATTACACAGGTGGTAGATGCGTTTATCGTTTCACGGGACCATCCCTGTGTGTGATTATCACGATAATCTGCATGGAGAGACGATATTGGCGATAGGTAGCATCTGGACATCAAATGAGTTCACAGATGGTGTTTATGAGTTGTGCACAAGATGCCGGCGGAAGTCTGACGCAACGATATAAAGAGGTCACGCGTGGATATTAAATTTAATATTTTGAAACACGTGAGGGTATTTTTTTAAATTTGAAACACCCCTACCCACGTAGTGCTGAACAAGATTCGATTGAATTGGTTGATTTGAGAGGCTGGAATGTACAATGTATCTCATTGGAAAATGAGGCGGAAACACAGCTGGAATTTGAACTGGGGATGGTGAAATATAATGTTGTGAAATCAAAGTCAGTACACACACAGACATCTTCGCAACTTCATTCGAGCAACTCCCAGAAAGCCAGAAAGAAAAAGGAGACATTGGACTTAGAAATTCCACAACTATAAGTAACAGATCGAGTATTGGGCAACTTAGTAATTTACAAGTAAACCCGCATTTTTAATGACAGGAAACTTAGGAATTTGATCACAAGTCATAGAGGAATTAAACAAATGTTTTCCCAGGCCAGGATTGCACAGAACATCCGCAGTTAGAGGAATTAACAGTAATTTCCCAGACCAAGTCATAGAGCAATTAAACAAAATTTTTCCCATGCCAGTGATTTTGCAGAATACCCGCCGTCAGAGGAATTACTCTAATTCCCAGACCTAAGTTATTTCGAAGCTTCTAATACAGAGCTGTGTCAAGTCTAAATCTGTGCAAGGAGATTGTGTATTCCCAAAATTTTGGGGTAAGTGTAAACTTACTTATGCAAATTTTACAGGTTTCTTGCTAAGTGGTTATATATGAGGCTGGCAACCTCAACATGTGAAAACAGTATATGCATGAACCACTACAGCAAGCGCTGGTGATTCTTCTTGCTAGTCGTGCGGGAAAACCCGACAGCAGAAGTGACCCCAGACACCGGCTGTAGCAGTGATGAGTGATGACTTCATAATATGTGCCTCAAATGTAGCATATCATATTGAGATGTATGTAGCTCGTTAATATTACTTCAGGCACAAATCATATTCTCACTGTTCAAACACATGTTACCCGTTAATCCTCAGAGTAATATTGGTGAATTTAAACCATCGTCTCGGAGTTACGTTGTGCGTGCTCGAGAATTAAATTCTTCTGAGAGTTTAACATTGGTGGGTGGACAACGGGAGCGTGAGCCTGTTAGAGTGCTACAAACAAATGTACTTAGCAGAGGGCATCAGACGATTTGTGGTACTAACGCCGCTAGTGTGAGAGAAAAGCATCCACCCTAACCGCCTACAGTGGAAGAGAGTGTGGAGAAGGCTTTCGTCATCACAGAATTGATGAACCACAGCTGCAGGACTCAGCTAGAGTTAAGTGTCTTGTAAAATAAGCGAAAGCAACGGACTTTTGATAAATCCTCACCTACGTCTCCGTGACGAAAACTTTTATCTAAATTTCACCAATCTTTCCATATTTATTTTAACCGTTAAAGACTAATTCTTTATTAAATTGTTACATGTTGTATTAAAACTAAACAATCATAGTCGCTTCAGGTTTTGTATGTATGAAAGCAAACCTATGAGCCAGAATATTTTTTATATATATATATATATATATATATATATATATATATATATATATATATATATATATATATATATATATACTTACTTACTTAGTCGTTCCCCTTCTACCGTGAGGTGTAGAGGTTTGGAAGAGAGAGCGCCAGACTATCCTATCGGCTGTCTTCCTCCTGGCCTGGTTCCATTCTAGTCCTCGATCCTTCAAAGATTGTCTAATGTTGTCCTCCCAGCGGACTCTGGGTCGTCCTCGGGGTCTGGATCCTTGGCTCTTTGTTTCCCATGCTTGTCGTGGTATCCGATCTTCTCCCATTCTGCAGACATGGCCAAACCATCTTAATTGGGACTGTTCTACTTGGGTCTGCAGGGGGTAGGATTTAAGGCCTTGACGTATCGTCTGGTTGCGTACCATGTCTCTTCTTGTTACTTCAACCACCTTCCTCAGATACCTCATTTCTGAGGTTTGGATCTGGCTTTTATGGGTTGTAGTCATTGCCCATGACTCGCATCCGTATGTCAAGACTGGGACATAGGTGGAGCGGTATACAGCCATCTTCGTTTTCTTACCAACCTCTCTCTTGCTGAGGAATCCTCGATTTATGGCCTGAAAAAGTCCCCCAGCCGCTGCTTTTCGAGTGGCCAACTCTTCTTTGATGCCTCCCTTTCGGTCTATAATAGCTCCGAGGTATTTAAAGTGGTCGACCTACTCCAGGACCTGTTCTCCCAGCTTAATCTGATGTTTTCTTTCTTCTCGTGATATCACCATGGATTTTGTTTTAGAGCTACTTATGACCATCCCTCTCTTCTCCAGCTCTTCCTTCCAGACTTGCAGGATGGATTGGAGATGTGCCTCTGATTTTATATATATATATATATATATATATATATATATATATATATATATATATATATATATATATATATATATATATATATATATATATATATATATCTATCTATATCTAGACATATATTTACCTCTAAACAGAGCTATACCTTATAAGAGGGATTTCGGTGGATTACACCAACTGGGGACTTGAACGGGCTAAACAATTGCTTAAATCGTTCACAAAAGGACCAGATATAATGCGTTAAAAATTGTTCAGCCCAATGCAAAATTGTTCGTGACTTCTGGAAATATCTTGTGAAAGCTCCCTTAAGGTAGAAGTGTCATTAATTTTCTATCTACATCTCTGCCAAGAGTAATCTTGCGCGCAGGTAGATACCTTGGAAGCCAATATTAGATACTCTTGAGTTTTGGTCACTGTTGGACCACTACTGCAAAGCAGGGAAGGCAATCCGTGACACATTCATCATAATTCCTATTTTAGTTCCTTACAGAGCATAGAGACACCATTGTAAATGTTCCATTTACTGGAAGCTAGCACCAAAAGTAGTCACGTGATCTTGCAGCGATTGTTTCTGTAGCTCTTAGTTTTATCTGATGAGGTTTCCGGCCCCATCATAACTTCATGTCAGTGCCTTATTCAGACACGCTTGAGAAGTAGTGGTCATATTCTTTCTTTGACTCCTCAGGCAAGTGGAAACATGGCATCTGTAGAATATGATATACAGCGATCTGTAGAAAATGATATACAGTGATCTGTAGAATATGATATACAGTGATCTGTAGAATATGATATACAGTGATTTGTAGAATATGATATACAGTGATCTGTAGAATATGATATTCAGGGAATGGTGGAAAAAATAACAAATGACACACACACACACACACACACACATATATATATATATATATATATATATATATATATATATATATATATATATATATATATACATATATATATATATATATATATTTTTTTTTTTTTTTTTTTTTCTTTCAGTCTATTGTGACATATTATGATAATAGCTTTCATATATCTATTTTTTTTCTAATTTAGCACGCATATTTTATTGCTGTTCGCTATTTCCTTTGATGAAGGTTTACCAGCAGACCTAATTAGCTAACGCTGAGCCGGTTACCTGTAATTTTTAACGCCAGCGATTGAAAAGCGTTGTAATAGGATAAGACAAAAGGGAGACAATTTCTATTACCCTTCCCTGAATCCGTTCGTTTGAAAGGTAATTAAACACGGCGAATCGCCAGATCAAAGGACATTGACCGCTAGAATGGCCCATACGAGCAGAGACGTGTACAATTTGCACTGATTAGCAAATTGCCGATGCCTGATCTAAGCGAGAGTGTAGGTTCTGGTTTCGGTTCTAGTGTGAAAAATGGCTTTGATTTCACGTATTCCCCAAGATCTGAGCGAAGGCGTTAAAAGTAACAAGGCTGAGCGAAGTTCTGAAAATTTAATATATATTCTCCAGCTTTTAAAATCCATTATTCAGTACTTCACAGATTCAGAAGACATCTAGCTTCGATTTCTAGAATCACTTGTATTAGTAGAGTTTCTTAGTTTTTCGTTGGAGATAGTCTTATAAGTTTTGCGTGGAGGTAATTATATTTTCTAGTAGTTTGAGTGATTTACTAGATAGGTCCGTCATTTATATTTCTCAAGAATTTACTTTGGTACATCGGCTAGCAGACTAAATAATAATTTCTAGCTAAACTCTTCCAGCTATAAAATAAATTTAATTAATTGCTAGTAACCAGTCAGAGAATATTTTAACCAACTAGTAAATGCACTGTTCATTATGAGTATTGACGAAATATATATTTATTTCTAAATTCATGATGATTAATTTTTTTTTAAATGACTAGAATTTATTGCACAGGAGTTTTTAAACGATAAGACAAGCTCTAAGCTTGTAGTTTATAATTTAAAGTTAAATAACCGAAGTGGATAAATATTATATTTTACGCGGGTTAAAGATAGGATTGTGAATACTATGTTATGGTTAAGTATTTGTATTTTTCTCCTTTACACAGTATTGGGTCAAACCCTAAACCTTACCAGTGGCTTCCATATAAATCTGAGAGTAACCATACAAAAGAACAATTTAATTAGTATCTGGGTTTCTTCAAGGTAAACCTGTCTGAGGTTGTGTTTACACCCAGAAAGAGACAGAATACCAACCCAAAGAACATTAAGAGTGACTTTGTAACTGGGCATATAGATCCAGATTTCTTTTCCAATTTCATTTACAGTCAGCCCGTTGCGGTGACTTAACAAACATCAACATTTCCCGACGTTTGACCATTTGTGGTGTGACAAAGAATTTTTACACTGAGAGAAGTTACCGACCTGACATTTCCTATGTACTGGAAACCTCAAGCTATTGACACTGTGAGCGCTGTTAAATTTCTTACCTGGACAAATTAAATGTGACATAAACAGTAATCCTAAATAAAAATAACAAAGCGAACGCTCCCCGGAGAAGTGAAGTTAACCTGTCTTTGAGGAGCTGAGATTCTCTTTGCCAAAAATAACACTAGATTTGCTGCGTGTGTGTGTCCTAAAGATTGTTCCAGAAGATACAACACAAGTATTAGGTAAGAAAGAATGTTCGTGGCCACGGTTGTCTGAGAAGAGAGGAAGGATGAATGAATAATTCTCATATATATATCTTGTAGAATCCATGTACTCACTTTGTGTATTTTTTTATGCAAGTTTTGCTAATGCTGTCCCTTTCAGAATAGATTAACGTATAAACTCTGTTCTTTACTGTAGAGGGAAATTGTAGTCCATAGCGTATAAATCTTTGACTCTTTGGGGGGTTAATAACTTTCTTCTAATGGGATCTTGTCTCAACAGAGGGAGGGAGGATTACACCTATGAGTCTAACTCTATAATTAATTCATTAACTATTGTTTATTTGTATTTGATTGATATTAAAAATATTGCTGTGTGGAATTTCTTCATGATAAATAAAATTTACATAAACTTTATTTACATGTGTCGGTCAGCTCGTCGCAACATCCATTAATATAGTTTTTTTCACGTTTGTGCGTCTAATTGTCGTAACTTATCTGTGTGTGTGTAGAGGTGAGTGGTTGAATATATATATATGTATGTATATATATATGTATGTATGTATATATATGTATGTATGTATATATATGTATGTATGTATATATATGTATGTATGTATATATATGTATGTATATATATATATAGGAGCTTCGCTCCTTCCCATCCACAGAGGGTTTATCTGCAGGAGCCGTTCAGGTTTTTCAGTCAAATTCCCGGTCGATGACACTCCTACAAATGCCGGCGCCCGGGCTTGAACCTTGAAAACCTGGTCGCTAGCGCAACTTCTTAACCATTACACCAGCGCGGCTCCCGTATATATATATATATAGGAAAACTGTCTGATCTAAGAATCTCAGTCGTAATCGATAGGCTGGATAGATTATCTCTCAAATCCAGGGACAAACTTTACCTTTCACCATTTCACTCGTAAAAAATATATTTCTTTACCTTATCTCCCACTGAGCTATCACCTGTTCTAGTTCTATTCAGACGGGACCATAATTGATCTTAAATACCTATCAAAAAATCTACGACATCTATCATAATCTGTTCAACAAATTTAAAATAGCACAAACAGACATGTGACCATGTGTGGGAAGATAAGCAAATAATAGAAAACGGCCTCCAAGAATGTCGACCCCACGAGAGAAACCGACTGACAGCATGGCCTTCGGCAACTTCTTTAAAGACGAAACTGTATGGCTACAGCCTGAATCATACCGTCAACTATATGAGATAAATATATGTGTTCCTAGGAGAATGGAATACGAAGGAGAAGAAGAAGGCTTAGGGCGATATTACAAACACACACCCACACACACACTAACACACACACACCCACACACACACACTAACACACACACACGCACACACATATATACACATACAAACTTTCACATTTCCTGTGCCATCCGCGTAAGATCTTCCCATGTCTCTTTTATTCCTTTATTTATGTCACCAGATATATTTTCCATAGGTGTTTCGGTCTCCCTCTCTTACCCTGGGTATTCCAGAAGCAGGACCGCCTTGTAATGCTATCAATGTTCTCTCAGTGTGTATATTTGTCCATCGCCATCGTCTTATTCTTATCGCCTCAATCCACTTACAACCTGTTAGGATCTTGTCCATCAGTTTCACACTGGTCACCTTGTCATACCATTTCAATCCTTCTACAAAAACACCCATATATGAAAGTCATTACCTTTTTTGTTTTTGTTCTATATTGATCACAGCAGTACAGTAAAACTGGTTTGAAACTGATTTGAAGATGTAATATATACTACGACTCAGAATGTGTAAAACGTATACATTGACATGTTCAGACTTCTAGGCTTTCAGCTTTATATCGTATTGAGAATTTTATGTGCATAGTAATGTTTGAACTTATTCTATAGAATATTTCACATGTGACCCAAACATTTATGAGAATTCACGCCGCGCAGAAATCGAACACCAGTTATGGTCCGTTCTGGGTAAGAGGTAAGCAGGATGCCTCATGTCTTTGAAAGTCCAGTTTTTTGGAAATTCCAGTACAGCGTCTGTACACAAGATATTAATAAATAAATCAATATTTATAATTCACTTCCTGAGCAATTTCGTATATAAGTTGTGTATAAACATTAATTTATAGCAAATATAGAAAGTTCTTGACCTAGCAAGTTCTTTTTGTTTCTTTCATCAATCACAAGCGAATGTATATTCAAATAAACTCTTACGTGGACAAATCTTCTTTCACAATACTGAAATCAAGATAGTTTGATTCTCGTATTGCGATGGCGTAGGACAGAAAAATGGTCTAAATAAGCTTATAGCTCAGCTCATTCGTTTTCATTGTCTGCCTCTGGAATGTCTGTCTTCTCCAGCGAGATATATTACCTTATCTTCTTACTTCTTCTTCTTCTTCTTCATACTCTATTCTCATATAAACACATATATTTCCCTCATATAGTTGATGGTATGATCCAGCTGGAGCCATTCAGTTTCTCATTCAAAGAAGTTGGCAGAGGCCGTGCTGTCAATAAGTTCCTCTCGTGGAGTCGACATTTTTGGAGGACGTGATCTTGTGTGTGCTTGTCTTCAGGACATAAGTAGGAGTTGAAAAAAATAACGGTCTAATGTTTCTCTGTCACGCTGATCAAAATTTTTTAATTGCAAACAAAGGTTTGTCTAAGATTTAATAAAAAGAAGGGCCGTTGGAGTGCACAATTTCAGAACTGAGTATTTTGGAATTTGAGACCATGTTCTAAGACATTACGATAACCAGCACTTGCGTCATCGATCTGTTACCCGCGTTAGCAAAAAGAAGTCAATCACTGGGACGCAACACGGAGGCCTAACGCTCGTGCAAGCAGAAGTCGTTTGTCCTCTAATAAAGTGACTTCCTCACGTAGGTTGTGGTAATTACGTTCTGGTCACCCAGACGTTAACACAACGCCAAGGGTGTTGTACGGGGGAACAGTTTTTTTTTTGGGTCTGTCTTTCTCTTTTTCATCAGCTTTCGTAGCTCATAAGGCTTTTGTTGGAAACACAATCTGTTTCTATTTGTCTCTGTCCATTTTTGATTTATCTCTAGATTACAATATCCACTGTCTTTTCTATATTCTTGTCCGTGGATAACCCTTTACTCTTGAGCCATTTACTTTGTTGAGTACAGTATTTGTATTTAACAGTTTAATTAACTCATTGAAGGCTTATCCTCTAAATTCGTTATGCCAATACGTGTTTGATTCTAATACCAATCTAGCGCTGGGAGTCATGCCTGGCGCTCTGACATGTTATGTTAGTTCAAGGAGTCTATTGCGCTGCTGAGGCATCTTTGTGCTGTCCTTTTTCGGACTTCTTTTCGGCCGATATTATATGGTCGTTCTGTTACCCGAACTACTTGATTATAATGTTTGTAGGGAGCCGCGCTAGCGTAGTGGTTACAACACCGCTCTGGCGACCGGGTGATTCAGGATCAAACCCGGGCGACGGCATTTGAGGATTTTTCGTCGACCGGGAATGGGACTGGATTAACTCGAGACCTGGCGAGTACATTTGAAGAAGTGTCGTCGACCAGGGATTGGCGGCTCCTGAGCCGACCCAGCTCTAATGGGTACCTCCGAAATCGGCGAGTATCTGCCTGAATGGCGAGGGACACCTGTCTCTGTACAAGAAAAAGGGATACTCACGTAAAATCAATGTCAGGTTAGACATTAACAATAACCTGAGATTTCGCCTAGAGTATTAGCGGGCGTACGAAAAAAAAAAAAAAAAAATAATGTTTGTAATATTCAATGGGCATTGCTGTTATTCTTGTCTTTTCGATACTTTCAGTTTACTGATGTTCCAACAATATTTGTGATCGTTTTATCTAGAAACATACTTTGCTGTGTATGTCCTGAAACATGTGAAACGCACAATCGCCAGCTTTCGGGAATATTCGTTTTCCAGCTGCAATTCATAGCGTTTGACGTCACGCACGACCATAAAACGGCACGCTAATTGGCTAATATTCATCGAGAAATAAAATTAGAACAAGAATGGAAGGACCTCAACCAATGTTGGCCTGCTGCCACCTTACCAGCCTTACATTTAAGCTTATTTTACAACAAATGTATGGAGAAAATGTCCTAGGTCCACTCAAAAAGCAGAAAGGTGGCAGCCACATAACTCATTTTAAATTTCTTTCTTTTTTCTTCGAACACCCTCAGATGTCAACTTGCATGTGCTTGAAGAAAGCAGTGGTCTGCCAAATGGCGTACATTATTTTGAGTAAGAAGGATGCAATGTTCTTTGCGTTTTGACATTTTAAAAAACACATTTCAATCAATCAATACCTTTTAGCTCCCCAAGGAACCTAGGTCTTCAACAAATATTTACGCTATATGTTGTGACTCATAAATATTTCAAGAAAGAAAATAAATTTATTGCCCGTGACAGGTTTACCTGCTTGCTTCTATGGGACACCGTGTAAACAAAAATACATTACCATAATTAAAATTAAAAAAAATTTTTTTTAGCTCTTCCAGCAGGGAGTATTTCCACATAAACGTCTGCTGAGAGAGTGTGTGAATACTTGGTACAGGCTTCCTGTAAGGGCACCAGCTCTAGTGGTTGCTCCGTGCTCCATAAGGAGCAGAAAAGGAAGAAGAAGAAGTGGGTCTTCGTCCAAGGAATATCAGTTCTTTGTTTTCAACGATAACAGGGGTGTGTTTATATTGTGGGTCTTGTTTTCAACGATAACAGGGGTGTGTTTAAAATGTGGGTCTTGTTTTCAACGATAACAGGGGTGTGTTTATATTGTGGGTCTTGTTTTCAACGATAACAGAGGTGTGTTTATATTGTGGGTCTCGTTTTCAACGACAACAGGGATGTGTTTATATTGTGGGTCTTGTTTTCAAGGACAACAGGGGTGAGTTTATATTGTGGGTTTTGTTTTCAACGATAACAGAGGTGTGTTTATATTGTGGGTCTTGTTTTCAACGACAACGGGGGTGTGTTTATATTGTGCGTCTTGTTTTCAATGATAAAATGGGTGTGTTTATAATGTGGATCTTGTTTTCAACAATAACAGGGGTGTGTTTATATTGTGGGTCTTGTTTTCAACGATAACAGGGGTGTGTTTATATTGTGGGTCTTGTTTTCAACTATAACAGGGGTGTGTTTATATTGTGGGTCTTGTTCTCAACGATAACAGGGGTGTGTTTATATTGTGGGTCTTGTTTTCAACGATAACAGGGGTGTGTTTATATTGTGGGTCTTGTTTTCAATGATAACAGGGGTGTGTTTATATTGTGGGTCTTGTTTTCAACGATAACAGTGGTGTGCTTATATTGTGTGTCTTGTTTTCAACGATAAAAGGGGTGTGTTTATATTGTGGGTCTTGTTTTCAACGATAACAGGGGTGTGTTTAAATTGTGGGTCTTGTTTTCACCGACAACAGGGGTGTGTTTATATTATGGGTCTGGTTTTCAACGACAAAATGGGAGTGTTTATATTGTGGGTCGTGTTTTCAACGACAACAGAGATGTGTTTATATTGTGGGTCTTGTTTTCAACGACAACAGGGGTGTGTTTATATTATGGGTTTTGTTTTCAACGACAACAGGGGTGTGTTTATATTGTGAGTCTTGTTTTCAACGACAACAGGGGTGTGTTTATATTGTGGGTCTTGTTTTCAACGATAACAGGGGTGTGTTTATATTGTGGGTCTTGTTTTCAACGGCAACAGGGGTGTGTTTATATTGTGGGTCTTGTTTTCAACGACAACAGGGATGTGTTTATATTGTGGGTCTGGTTTTCAACGACAACAGGGGTGTGTTTATATTTTGGGTCTTGTTTTCAACGATAACAGGGGTGTGTTTATATTGTGGGTCTTGTTTTCAACGATAACAGGGGTGTGTTTATATTGTGGGTCTTGTTTCCAACGATAACAGGGGTGTGTTTATATTGTGGGTCTTGTTTTCAACGATAACAGGGGTGGGTTTATATTGTGGGTCTTGTTTTCAACGATAACAGGGGTGTGTTTATATTGTGGGTCTTGCTTTCAACGATAACAGGGGTGTGTTTATATTGTGGGTCTTGTTTTCAACGATAACAGGGGTGTGTTTATATTGTGGGTCTTGTTTTCAACGATAACAGGGGTGTGTTTATATTGTGCGTCTTGTTTTCAACGATAACAGGGGTGTGTTTATATTGTGCGTCTTTTTTTCAACGGTAAAAGGGGTATGTTTATATTGTGCGTCTTGTTTTCAACGATAACAGGGGTGTGTTTATATTGTTGTAGCCCTACAAGATGCCACCAGACGTAATGGCCACCGACTGCTTTGACGGTCGGCGGCTAAGGATCAAAGAAGAAGAAAGAAGATGCTGCTGAGCGGCTCATCTTTTCGACCATCTGAATATGTCATTCTACGGTGTTCTTCAAGGTCTTCTTTCCTGATGTTTAGCGTACCCGACCGTGGCTGCTCAAACAGTTCTTTGGCAAACTTGAAGGGCTCCCTAAAGAATCTTTCCCTATCCCTTTGAGTCTTCCTTCTCTTCCTGCACAACCTTTCTGCTCTACAAAGGGAATTATGTTGGCCTTTTAGGTGCTCCCAAACCTGTCGTAACCCTTCCTTCTCTGTGGCAACTGCGTTCTTGAACAGTTTTCGGACATGCTTCTTCTGTTTCCTAATTTCTTCTATTTTAATTTGTCTTCTACTTCTCCGTGGTGGGTTACTTTCCCTTGCCTCCCTGACTCCGAAGACTTTGCGACAGTGCAGATATATTATGTCGCCGAAGATTTCCAGCTCTTCTCCAAAGTTATCTTCTCCAAAGTTATAGATATAGAAAAACGTTTGTATTAAGAGTTCATCACAGGTGATGGACTATTAAGTTTCTGAAATATTTGTTTGAAGAGTTCCCTTGGCAGCTTTAAGTGAGTTCTTAGCTGCCAGTAAAGTGTTGACTTCTGATCCAGCCGATGTTGGTTCTTTGCAGGTTGTAGACTGGTTCTCTCTCGTCACCGGTCGTCTGGTGGCTGTAACTCGCCACTCGTAGTCTTCTTCTTCTTCTTTGATCCTTAGCCGCCGACCGTCAAAGCAGTCAGTGGCCATCAAGCCTAGTGGCGTCTTGTAGGGCAACAACAAATTGATTCCACTTTGCTCGGTCAGCGGCCACTCCTCGCACAGTGCCCCAACCCCGGCTCACTCCCCGCATCTCAGCCTCCACAGCTCCCCGCCAGGCCGCCTTCGGTCGGCCTCTCCCTCGCCCTCCCCCAGGGGTCCAAAGCACAGCTGTTCCCGCGATGGCATCGGGGTCTCTTCTGAGGACATGGCTGCTTGCTCCGAGCAAGCAGACCCCGGCTGGCGATGGCATTCGGCCAAAAGATTCGGTGAATCTTTCCTAGGCATGCTGTGTGAAAAGAGGACAATCTCCCCCCCCCCCCCCCCCCCCCCCCTTCTGCAACTCCCCAGCACTCCGCACCACAGAGAAGCACAGAAAGCACACAGCCCCGATACAATCCTAACTTTGTGCCTGTGCTGCACCGAGAGGACCCCCAGATGTTGCCTAGACCAAAAAAGTCTGCTCTTGCCTTATCCACTCTGACGCTGATGTCTTTGCCCGCCCCGCCGTCCGGTGTCACCATGCATCCTAGGCATGTGAAGGCGTCTTCTGTACCATCCGCTGATTCCCTACCGACACGGGCCCAAGGCCGCTCACACCGAGTGCCATGACTTCTTTAAATTGATGTCCAAGCCCACCCGCTGGCTAAACCCACCAAGTCCGTCCGTTCCCTCCTGGATGTGCCGACGCGAATGCGCCAGCAGTGCAATGTCATCCGCACACTCCAGATCTTCCAACGCAGAAAATGCAGTCCATCCCACTCCTCCCGGATCGCCCTCTGCCGCCCGGCGCACCACCCAGTCCACGACCTCCAAAAATAGAGTGGCCGACAAGGGGCATCCCTGTCGCACTCCCGCCCGCACCCCAAAGGTCAGGCCGCTCTGCCCAACACCACACGCAAAGCCGGCATAGAGGCTTTCTATGACCGACACCATGCAGCCTGGCACTCCACAAGCCCTCAGCACCTTCCATAAACTGTCCCTATGTATGCTGTCAAAAGCCTTTTCAAAATCAACGAAATTAATGTACAGCTGTCTTTGCCATTCTGAGCACTGCTCTATAATGTTCCCGAGAGTGAATATATGATCCACACATCCTCCGTTCTATCTAAACCCCGCCTGCCCCTTCCTCAGCCTGCGGTCCACCGCCTCTAAAACTCTCCGTATAACCATCCTGCCCAGTATCTCGCTGGGAACCGAGAGAAGAGCAACCCCTCTCCAATTATCACAGTCCGCAAGATCTCCCCCCTTGGGCAACCCGACAACCATTCCTCTGTTCCACTCTGACGGTGCCGTCTCCGCCCTCCAGACCCGCGCAAACAGTGGTTCCAACAGTTCCGCCGCCAGCTCAGGGTCCGTCCCAAATAGCTCTTCATCTAAGCCATCATGGCCAGGAGCCCTTCCGCTCTCCAACCCCCCGACTGCTGTGATGACTTCCTCCTCTCGTGGAATGTCTGTACCCACATCCAGATCGTTTTCAGCCCCAGGAACATTCAACTGTGTCCCTGGTGGTTCTCTGCCCAGAGCCTCTCCGAAGCGCTCTGCCCATCTTGTTTCCCGTCCCTCCGCTGTCGCGATGAGACCCCCTTGCTTATCTCTTACCAATGTAACATTGTTTGCACCCCGTTTTCCGCCGATGAACTTAGTCACTTTGTATACCGTGCCCTGTCCATCTCCCAGCGCCGCCTCCTCTGCCCGTCCCGCAAGATCATCTAGGAAATTCCCTTGCCGGCTCGGGTCTGGCGTTCAACTTCCCTGTCCAGCCGACCGCACCGCTCGCTATATAGTTGTTTCAACCTGGGGGACTCCGCCTCCGTTTTCCCTCCTTTCACCCCCTTTCTCAGTGTTATGGTGTCTAATGTTTCTGGTGCCATCCAGTCTTGCCTCCTCCCCTCCCGGAATCCCAAGCAATACCTGCCGCCCCCCCCCCCCTATATACTGTTGAAATGGCGTTGAACCTCTGGTCTATATCATCAGTCAATGTCTTTTCCTGACTTTTGGCAAATTGATATCGTTTCTTTATGTCCCCCTCCCCCTCGTAGTATTGTGGGGAAATAACGAAGATAGTACTGCTTCTTCAAGACCCGTCTGATGTTGGTGTCTAGCTTTGACTGAAGGCCACTTATACCACACACTTGTTCCACAGAATAGTACCACCAATTGGTACCACCGACTCAAGTAACGTGAGCAATACAGACTTCTGGCTCGAGGAATTAGTTTCGACTACTTCGTTAAGATGCTTCTTACACGTGGTCTGGGGTATTACTTTATAATTGAATCACACTAAGACTCCATGTTCAGTTTACTAGGATTCCTGGCTTTCTGTATTAGTAAATTTAGAGTTTTCTTACTGTGTAAGTCCAGAAGAAGCTCAAATACGTTGTCCGGTCCTCTTACAATCTTGATTCTATTCTTTATCCTGGCGTGTCTGACTGTCTTCTTGACGAGTTGAATTAGCAGTGCCTTAATCTTAAAATGGTGTAGATTTTAAGCAACACTCGGCCCACGCATCAACATTGCTGCGTGGAGGTGAAGCCCAATCAGAGATGTTATATTTTAACATCTTAAATGCCAAACCAACCGCAATCAACTTGCGTATTTTGGTAGGGCTATCCCCACTACCCTCTCATGAAAAATTGCTGCATAACAAATAAGATGTGAATTTTCAAAAGTCACTCCTATTTAAAGTACTGCCTCTTCCGTAGATCTAACACTGATAATATCTCCCCAGATTAACAACTTATCAAAAAATCTGCCCGGAAACGCTAACATTTTTTTCGTGCTCAAAAAATCCCATTCGTTATCTTAAGTGTGTCGTTATCTTAAATCTGTCGCCAGATTTAGATTTACCAACACGTTCATGTACAAACAAATAATTATCCGGTAAAACACCGGGGTTTCTTTTTCTATTTAAGACAAAAAATCCTAGGTAACAATAGCCGTATTAGCGATAAGACAAACTCATGTGGCGTCTCCACTTTTTACGTGTTTATCCGGGCGAAAGAAAGGTCTCTACTGTTTATACATGAAATAACTACAAGTATAGTGGAAGCTGAAGAGAGAAAAGTCGCCACTGTTTATGAATGGAATAAGTAGTAGTATAGTGGAAGCTGAAGAGAGAAAGGTCGCAACTGTTTATAAATGGAATAAGTAGAAGTAAAGTAGAAGCTGAAGAGAGAAAGGTCGCCACTGTTTATGAATGGAATAAGTAGAAGTATAGTGGAAGCTGAAGAGAGAAAGGTCGCAATTGTTTATAAATGGAATAATTAGAAGTATAGTGGAAGCTGAAGAGAGAAAGATCGCAACTGTTTATAAATGGAATAAGTAGAAGTATAGTGGAAGCTGAAGAGAGAAAGGGCGCAACTGTTTATAAATGGAATAAGTAGAAGTATAGTGGAAGCTGAAGAGAGAAAGGTCGCAACTGTTTATAAATGGAATAAGTAGAAGCATAGTGGAAGCTGAAGAGAGAAAGGACACCACTGTTTATGAATGGAATAAGTAGAAGTATAGTGGAAGCTGAAGAGAGAAAGGTCGCAACTGTTTATAAATGGAATAAGTAGAATTATAGTGGAAGCTGAAG
This sequence comes from Oreohelix idahoensis, assembly GCA_024509875.1. Classification (NCBI taxonomy): domain Eukaryota; kingdom Metazoa; phylum Mollusca; class Gastropoda; order Stylommatophora; family Oreohelicidae; genus Oreohelix; species Oreohelix idahoensis. The sequence goes on along the minus strand of JAMPIV010015715.1, from coordinate 27,605 downwards.
AGAGAAAGGTCGCAACTGTTTATAAATGGAATAAGTAAAAATATAGTGGAAGCTGAAGAGAGAAAGGTCGCCACTGTTTATAAATTGAATAAGTAGAAGTATAGTGGAAGCTGAAGAGAGAAAGGTCGCAACTGTTTATAAATGGAATAAGTAGAAGTATAGTGGAAGCTGAAGAGAGAAAGGTCGCCACTGTTTATAAATTTTTAATAATTACAAGTACTGTAGAATCTGTAGTGAGAAAGGTCGTAAACAAGCTGTCTACCTTTTGCTCTGCAGTGATGTTCCAACAATGGCCAAAACCTAGAGTATACAATGTGGGTTTTCAACACCTTCGCACAAGAGTAATCTTGACAGAGATACAGATAGAAGGATGATGATGCTTCTACCTTGAGGGAGTATTCATAAGATAATTCAGAAATCAAGAACAATGCTGAATTGGACTGAGAAATTGTTAACGTTGTATCTGCCCGACACCTTTTATGAAGAATTATTATGTATTTTAGCTCGCTCAAACCCCGCAACTGATTTAATTCAGTTAAATCTTAATTTAGTAGCTCTGTTTTAAGTGTATTTAAGATGACTGAGATATACGCTCAACAGGATTAAATCAAAACTTATATATATACAAATAGCAAATTTAATAATCAATTATATTTCACTGTGTAAGATGAATAATTCTTTTTTAAAAAAAAGGTTATCATCACAGGGTGATGTTATGGATATTGAGGGGAGTTTCTTAAAAGTTCACTTGGCAGCTTTTAAGTTTGTACGTAGCTGCCATTAAGTTTGTTTTCTGATCCAGCCGATGGCTTGTTCTTTGCAGGTTATAGAATGATGCACTCTCGTCACTGGTCAAGTCTGGAGGTTGTGACACGTTCCAAGAAATATCAGGGAGTAATCACGAAGCTGGTCCAGCGTCTTCAAGACCCGTCTGATGATGGTGTCTAGCGTTGACAGCAGACCACTTATACCACACACTTTGTTCCAGATAAACTACCCTCAAACTGGTACCACCGACTAGCATAATGAAAGAAGAGAAACGAATACCCTCTTGAGTATTGGGTTTCCTGACACACAATCGTAGTCCCCCCCCCCCCTCGTTGTCATTTCACCATCCCACATACCTCAGAACTTTACCCTGTCTGAAAATTAATATTAATCCCAATGAGCGGGAAACATTCGTTACATTTATAATGAATATCTTTACATTTGCACTGGTTGAAAAGGTGAATAGAATAATAAGTGTGAACATCAGTTCTATCATCATCCACTCCCTGCTCCATATGGATCTTGGGACTACCTATGCATTTGGTTCTTAGTGAGAAACCCGCATAAAGCAGTCACCAGCTCTTGCAGTGGTGGTTCATGTAGGTAGAGTTTTCCTGTGATATAAGTCCACAAGATGATCAAACAAGGTGCGGTCTGATAAATGGAATTACGATCCTATTCCTTACTCTGGCTAGCTGGTTGTCTTCTTGACGAGGTGAATTTCACAATGTTCTAACTAAGCGAAAGTGACAGATTATATTGCTACTTTCGTCCCACGCACGTGGTTGTTACAGTCTTACCACACTCCAATCGTAAATGTTGTTTATAACATCTAGAATTACGCAGCCAATTGTATTCAAACATGCATGCTATGCCAACTTCCTCATGGAATTTTCTGCATGACGCATGCGTTTGTAAATTTCAAACGGTCATTTTCCGTCTAAGAAGTTGGTATTTCCGTCAATTCTTGGTAATGATTACCACTACAACTTCTTACATTATCACAAATAATGTCTTCGTAACAATTTGGTCCGGAAGCGATTACATCATTTCCGTCGTCTTCAGGTGCGTGTCTACAATATGCCACTTCCTGGATAATTTACTGCCCTGTATCTTTGCAAACAAACATTCATCGTGTGACCAGCTGGGTTGTGTTCTGTCCACGAGAGAAATTAGGAAATCACAATAGCCATATCAGCGCTAAATAAACTCGCTGGGGCGAACTTAATGTTACTTCCGCGATCATTTTAATATACCTTACTTCTTAATTGTAATCAGATACTGTAAATGTATGCTTTTATACTACTTATAGTGTTGCATCGCCGTTGAACTAATACCTTAAGTATGTTGGAGAATGTCTGGATACCTAGCAATAAAAATGAGTAAGAGGAAGGGCAAAATGCAAGACGGGCCTATATGTACGATTCTCATCTATCAGTCAATACCTTTTACCTCCCTAAGGAGCATAGGTCATAAAACTGGATCTCGTATAGTGGAGACGTCGACAATTCACTCCCTGTGGCAGTATCTGCTTGGGACTCAAAGTTGCTCTCCTGTGAGAACATTTTCCGCATGCGCTGACAACACATGAAGTCCCAGCTAATTCAGCAGATTTCCAAAATGTCACGAGTTCTTATTATATGCCACCATTATCTGATTACGTTTCAAATTATGTCTTATTTACTGTATGAATGGTTTAGATTGTGTTTGTTATGTGTTTTTTTGTTTTGTTTTTTTTAATAATTTTTTTTTTTAAGGTATTAATTTTTGTTAATGTATTTTAATTAATAATTTCACCCCCCCCCCAGCCCCCCTTAAATTTGATTATGTCTGGATGTTACAAATGTATGTTATTATTTTACCTCGATAATGTTGTATGCTTAAATAATGCTAAAAATACTTGTGCTATTGAAAGGATACGGTATGAAAGGTGAGCGAAAGGAAGGGCAGAATGTTAGACGGGCCTGCGTGCCCAATTATCAACCCTTTGAAAATAAAGTTCGTTCGTTCGTTCGTTCGTTCGATCCCAGATTTGGTACACGATAATTTTACCAACATGAAAATACCAATACTGCCGGAGAGGAAAAGAGAGCGAACCAAATTATATAACAGGTCGCCACTGTTTATACATGGAATAAGTACAAGTATAGTGGAAACTGTAGAGAGAAAGGTCGCCACTGTTTATACATGAAATAGGTTTACGTACAGTGGAGGATGCTCCGTCTAGTGACCGGTGGTCTCTGAATAAACACAGAAAGAATATTATTACTGCATCCTCAGGCATGTCGTACAAGGCGACTAATATAAGGTTGTTCATGGGTTCTGACAATCTCATCATGTCAAATGAATAGCTCAGAAACAACAGCTACAACAGCGTGTGAATGCTTGGTGCAGGCTTCCTGCAAAATGACCAGCTGTAGTTGTGGCCCCATAAGAGGCGTACGTAAAGTATTTGGCACCCGGGGCGGATCATACCTTTGGTTTCCCTGCCCATTAAGAGACACGCTTCCAAATATATTTTTTACAGTAAAAAGATAAAAGATCCCGTTACACGCCTATTGAGGAATATTGGGAATACGGTGTTAGGCCCGTATTTTCTTGACCATCGGCACACTAGGGGTGATGTCGTCAGCATCATGCCGGCTGCCTTAACCTTCCCAGAGTTGTTCTGGTACCCAATTCATGAGGCTGGGTCGACCCCGGAGCTATTTGCGGTCTACAAAATCACACCTCAACTGGGGATCGAACCATGGACCACCGAGCTAGGACGCCAGTGATTTTTAACAGTAAGTATCATAAATGTGTGCGATGGCACTCCTCTCTTGGCTGTCATCTGGGGCGGACCACCCCACGCAACTTCTTAGTATCGCACTGGGCTCCATGCTTCGCAAGGAGCGTAAAGGAAAATGATGATGTTGACAGTGTTAGATACAGAAAGAAATATCAACATAAGAAATATCAACATAAGAAATATCAACATAAGAAATATCAAAATAAGAAATATCAACATGTTTTACAGAAAATTCTAAGAAATTATCGCAAAGTCTAGCAGAGGCAGCCATGTTTTGAATAAAAAAAAACAAAGCTCGTGCCCCCTGTCAAGTTTGCCTAATGTAATGCCGTATGTGGAGTTTTCCTTCCAAGCATAGCATATGTACGAGGCTGTAAAGACTTCTTAACCAGACCACATGGTCTTTTATATTTGGACATCCGCCCTAATATAACCGACGACCCCGTGTCGGGACGGTCCTCGCTGAAACGAGGCAACATTTTATTTAGTTAAAGAAAACAACTTCTTGATGAAATTCTGTCTTAAGGGAATGCTACAAAATCAGAGGACAGTCATAATCAGAGTATAAAGTCGGGCTAACATCTGCCCCCATAAAATAAACTTTTGTAAACTTTTGAAGTGAATGAAGCACTGACCCCCACGGAGCTCTCCCAGGGTCTGTCAAGAGCAGACAGCAACTGTATAAACACACCATACAGTCAGCTAAAAAAAAAAAAATCAGATTTTCACAGCCAATAATCAAACGCATACCCTGCGCTGCTGGACTGTGTGTGGATCGTACAACACGTGTCCGTTTTTATGTGTGAAATGTGATGGTTCAATGTGACGCTGACTGCATGTATAAAACTGGATTGTTGAGAGTCACTGACACTGCTCACTTCCTTTTCTTTTAGTATGTTAGAAGAATTATGTTTTGTGCCAGATCATAAAAGTTTGAATAGAGATCGAAAGATTCCGAATTAATTTGTTGTCATTTTTTTCTGGAGATCTCAGAACATAAACGTGTGTGCATTTCTAGAGGATTCCGTTTGGAAGAATATATACACGGTAACTAACCTAGGTAATTAATTAAGTAATAGCTAATTCAACCGTTAGGAATCTATGAAAGTTACGGCGCTTTATTTTGGTAAAATATCAAATACAGTCATCATCATTGGCTATCACTTGTCACATTAAGTGTTATCAGCGTCATCACCATTTGACATCATTTGTCACATTAAGTGCTGTCAGCGTCATCATGATTAGCTCTCACTTATTAATCAAATAATACAAGTGTCACCATCGTTGATTATCAATTATCATCTCATCATTCACTATCACTTTTTAAATTAAGAAATGTCAGCTTGATCATAATTGACTGTCACTTATTATATCAAGTCTTGATGGTACACTCTGATAGACTCTTTCCTGTCCATCTCTTGATGTTATCTTCGTACTTATAGCCGTGTCTTTCTTTTGCACGTTTGTCTTCAACTATGCCTTCTATTATGGTCTCCAGAAAGGTTTTATGTCTTTTTAAACGGTAAAATGTTTTTAAGCTAATTAT